>CM016623.1:9906782-10506782 GCA_005393395.2 Gossypium australe | reverse complement strand
GAGAAGTCACATACAACGGATATAAACTAAAGGAATTTGTTGCTAGAAAGACATCGGCATATATCAGTCAAAATGATGTTCATGTTGGAGAAATGACTGTGAAAGAAACCTTGGATTTCTCAGCAAGATGTCAGGGTGTTGGGACACGATACGGTATATATATATATGTTTAACACAATTTGTTCATAATTAAGTACCAAGTGTTTATGCTTTGGCTAATGATTTACTGAAAAATTATTATTAATTTTTTTGAAGATCTGTTAAGTGAGCTTGCTAGAAGGGAAAAAGATGCAGGGATTTTCCCAGAAGCTGATGTAGACCTTTTCATGAAGGTTTAGACAATAACATAAATTCCACAATATTCTTACATAAAGCAAAGATTTGTCATTTCAAATTTCCACATCATCACGTGCTTTTGAACGTTTGAATTTTTCAGGCAACTTCCGTGGCAGGAGTTGAAAGCAGCCTTATCACTGATTACACACTCAAAGTAAGTAAATTCAATGTAAAAAGAATCATGAAATTCCAAACTTTTTTGGGTCACCGAAGAAAAGAATTTGCCTTAATACAAAACAATCACTTTCCTAGTGTTAAAAATTGAGAGGAAAATGATTCTGCCAAATCACTATACGGTTAAAATTAATCTGAAGCAGTAAATCTTGGAATAAAAAAGTACAGAATGTGGACCTACAATGGCAGAAAAAACAAAGAGTAGATTAAATTTTCTAACGTCATTGTGGTCCCTATTGTTGAATTGGTCAGATATTGGGGCTCGACATATGCAAGGATATCATCGTTGGAAACGAGATGCAGCGTGGAATTTCCGGAGGTCAAAAGAAAAGAGTAACAACAGGTTGATTATTCTTCATTTTAGTCCCTAAACCTACTTAGTTTTTCTAATCCATTATTTTATGATGTTTATCTCATCTTGAGGGTTTCAATAATATTGAAAACTAAGCCATAATATTTGATACTAAAAGGAGCCTGGGTTTTGTCCTGATTCAAGATTTATTATAATAACGTTAAAATTTTGATTTAACTATAGGGGAGATGATTGTTGGTCCCACCAAGACACTATTCATGGATGAAATATCAACGGGTCTTGATAGTTCCACGACATACCAGATAGTGAAGTGCTTGCAGCAGGTTGTGCACCTAACAGAGGGCACAATCTTGATGTCACTATTGCAGCCTGCTCCAGAGACTTACGATCTCTTTGATGATATCATCCTCTTATCTGAGGGTCAAATTGTCTATCAAGGTCCACGAGAACACGTTGTTGAGTTCTTTGAGAGCTGTGGTTTCAAATGTCCCGAGAGGAAAGGAACTGCTGACTTCTTGCAAGAGGTAACCTTAAACCCTAAACACGAACCATTGCATCGCTGGTCTTGAGTTTTCGACTCTTTAGTAAATAGCAAATTGTGGTTTAGTTTAGTCACAACATAAATAATTTGTGCAACATAAGGTGACAAGCTAGTGAAACTGTGACAGGTTACCTCAAAGAAGGACCAAGAACAATATTGGGCGGATAAAAGAAAGCCATACAGATACATTACAGTAACTGAATTTGCAAACAGGTTCAAGCACTTCCATGTCGGAATGCAGCTACAGAGTGAGCTAGCTGTGCCTTTCGACAAGTCAAGAGGCCACCGAGCGGCATTGGCCTTCCATAAATACTCCATGTCCAAAATGGAGCTTCTTAAGGCCTGTTGGGACAAAGAATGGCTATTGATCAAAAGGAATTCTTTTATTTATGTGTTTAAGACGGTCCAAATTATCCTCGTGGCATTCATCTCGGCTACTGTCTTTTTGAGAACTGAAATGCACCAGAGGAATTTGGACGATGCGCAACTCTATGTTGGCTCACTTCTGTTTGGAATGATCATCAACATGTTCAACGGCTTCGCTGAGCTCTCCCTTATGATTAGTAGGCTTCCAGTGTTCTACAAGCAAAGAGACCTCTTATTCCACCCTGTCTGGACTTTCACTCTGCCCACTTTCTTGCTCCGGGTTCCCATATCTATTTTGGAAACAGTTGCTTGGATGGCTGTAACTTATTACACTGTAGGATATGCACCTGAGGCCAGCAGGTAAATTGAATTATAGCAATTTATTTACATGTCGCCGCACTGATCAGAGTTCTTTTTTTCTTACTTGAACAACAAGTTAAAGTAGTACATGATGAAATTAGTATTAACTTGCCAACCCTCAAAACTATTGCCAGGTTTTTCAAAAACTTCCTGTTGGTGTTTTTAGTACAACAAATGGCATCTGGTCTCTTTCGGCTCATTGCCGGATTATGCAGAACAATGATCATAGCTAACACTGGTGGGGTTCTTACACTTCTCCTCTTGTTCATGCTGGGAGGTTTCATCATTCCTAAACGTAAGAATAAAACCATAAAAAAATAAGCCTTTACATTAGAAAATTTCTTCATTTTGTAGATTAATAAAAAGTTCACTAATATAGAGTATTTATTTTGACAGGTGAAATTCCAAGTTGGTGGGAGTGGGCTCACTGGATTTCACCTTTGACTTACGGTTACAAAGCCTTCACTGTGAATGAAATGTTTGCGTCAAGGTGGATGAATAGACAGGTATGTTATTCAGTTTTGCTTGTTCAGTAACACAAGTCAAAGATATCAATTGGTGGAAAATATTTAAAGTACATATACAGTTTCATTTCACATAAAAAGCAAATTACAAGCTGAAACTTTGTCTACAATGCAGGTTGCAAACAGTTCGACTAGCCTGGGGGTACAAGTGCTCGATAGCTTTGATGTCCCAAATGATGAAAACTGGTATTGGATTGGTGCAGGTGCTCTTCTAGGGTTCGCAGTGCTCTTCAACATTCTCTTCACCTTTGCGCTTATGTACTTAAGCCGTAAGTTTAAACATTCCATGGGCTAATACAATCTCTTTCTTGACTATCAGTATCTTCTTTTAGGTAGCTAATGTTCTATGTTTTCTTGGTGTTGGCAATACAGCCCTTGGAAAGCCACAGGCTGTAATTTCGGAGGAAACAGTGGAAGAGCTAGAGGCTAATAATGTGGATTCTAATGAAGAACCAAGGTTAATGAGACCGGAATCAAGTAAATATTCATTCTCTGCAGATGCAAGCAATGCAGGTAAGAAACATGCAGCTCTTATTTTCTCCTTTACCTGTGTCTTCAATATTGATTATAATGTTATTAATATCAAATGAAAACTTTCAGTAGAAATGGAAATCCGAAGAATGAGCAGTCGAGCCGATTCCCACGGAATGAGCAGGAATGATTCTCAAGTTGATGCAGCCACTGGTGTTGCCCCAAAGAGAGGAATGGTTCTTCCCTTCACTCCTCTAGCAATGTCCTTTGACACTGTCGATTACTACGTTGATATGCCACCTGTAAGATCCCTTTTCCAACTCTTGTTTCTTCATCAATATGCTTGTTATCCAAAATAAAAGTAAAAGTCAATACATAAGCCTTATAATTGGCACCAGAGACATAGTTTAAACATCAAGCATTTAAACAGGAAATGAAGGCACAAGGAGTTGGTGAGGATAGGTTACAACTACTTCGGGGAGTAACAGGTGCATTTAGGCCTGGAGTGTTGACTGCATTGATGGGAGTCAGTGGAGCAGGGAAGACAACATTGATGGATGTTCTAGCAGGAAGAAAGACCGGTGGATATATCGAAGGTGATATCAGAATATCCGGATTCCCTAAGAAACAAGAAACCTTTGCAAGAATTTCTGGATACTGTGAACAAACTGATATTCACTCACCACAAGTGACTATCAGAGAATCCTTAATTTTCTCAGCTTTCCTACGACTTCCAAAAGAAATCAGCAACGAGGAAAAGATGGTAAGAACTTTGATTTGCATAGTTGTTAGTGAAAATCAAGAATAGCGTTAGTTATTTACTTTAGCCCCTAAACATTATTTGTTATTATCTCTCAGATTTTCGTGGATGAAGTGATGGAACTAGTAGAATTAAGCAATCTCAAGGATTCCATAGTAGGGTTGCCTGGAGTCACAGGGTTGTCAACAGAGCAAAGAAAGAGGTTAACAATTGCAGTAGAGCTTGTTGCTAATCCCTCAATCATTTTCATGGATGAACCGACATCCGGTCTTGATGCGAGGGCAGCAGCCATTGTCATGAGGACTGTCAGAAACACCGTGGACACTGGAAGAACGGTTGTCTGCACCATTCATCAGCCTAGTATTGATATCTTTGAAGCCTTTGACGAGTTGCTACTAATGAAGAGAGGAGGTCAGGTGATTTACTCCGGACCATTAGGCCGAAATTCTCATAAGATCATCGAATATTTTGAGGTATGAAACTATAACAAGATTTCCCATATTTGATACACTGATTTTGAGGAGAGAAATAAAGAGAAAAAGTTATCTGACTTGCCTCGTAATCAATTGCAGGCAATTCCTGGAGTTCCCAAAATTAAGGAAAAGTATAATCCAGCTACATGGATGTTAGAAGTGAGCTCTATAGCAGCTGAAGTTAGGCTCGGAATTGATTTTGCTGAACACTACAAATCATCTTCCTTGTTTCAGTAAGTCAAGATATAAGCTATACCAATACTAATTCAATTTTTTACCTTTTCTTCTTTTGGGTTTGAGCTAAATACATGTATCTATGAGCAGGAGAAACAAGGCGTTAGTAAATGAGTTAAGCACACCACCTCCAGGAGCTAAAGACCTCTATTTTGCCACTCAGTACTCACAAAGTACATTGGGTCAATTCAAATCATGCTTTTGGAAACAATGGTGGACTTACTGGAGAAGTCCAGATTATAACCTTGTCAGATACTTCTTCACTTTGGTCACTGCTCTCTTGGTTGGTTCTATTTTCTGGCAGGTCGGCACTGAAAGGTCTGTAGCTATTTCCCTCTTATGTAGTTTCAATTCTTACCCTTTCATGCTTGCAACAACTAAACAAAAGGCTTTTAGATTGTTTACAGTTTTTATCTTTGTTCCATGGCTCAGGAGTAGAGCATCTGATCTTACAATGATCATCGGTGCAATGTATGCTTCAGTCATTTTTGTTGGAATCAATAACTGCTCAACAGTTCAACCAGTCATAGCCATTGAAAGAACAGTGTTCTATCGTGAAAGAGCTGCTGGGATGTACTCTGCATTACCTTATGCCCTTGCGCAGGTGAGGATTCACCTACATTTAGATTGATGCTATCTTATCATATGAAAGTTTGCATAACTTGGTCTCTTTAATCTCCAAGTTGACCAACATAAGTTGTTTAATTAAAATTTAATTACATGACATGCAGGTGCTTTGTGAAATACCTTACATATTTGGCCAAACCATATACTATACACTTATAGTGTATGCTATGGTGGGCTTTCAATGGACAGTGGCAAAGTACTTCTGGTTTTTCTTTGTCAGCTTCTTCACCTTCCTTTACTTCACGTACTATGGAATGATGACTGTTTCGATCACACCAAACCATCAAATATCAGCTATATTTGCTGCAGCATTCTATTCAGTCTTTAATCTTTTCTCTGGCTTCTTCATTCCAAGACCAGTAAGTTTACTTCTTTCACAAGCAATTATGTTTTTAACCACTTCTTAATCATCCAAGATCGAAGCTGATACAAACACATTACTTCTTGAATTTTCAGAGAATTCCTGGTTGGTGGATCTGGTATTACTGGATTTGCCCGGTTGCATGGACAATTTACGGATTGATTGCATCACAATATGGAGATCTTGAAGACAAAATTAGTGTACCTGGCGTCTCACCTGACCCTAGTATTAAGTCGTATATTAAAGATCAGTACGGCTATGATTCAGACTTCATGGGGCCAGTTGCTGCAGTTTTGGTTGGCTTTGGAGTGTTTTTTGCCACTTTGTTTGCCTACTGCATAAGGACACTCAATTTCCAGACCAGATAAAAGGGATTTATTCAGGAAATTCTTCTTCAAGCTAGCATGCTTGTAAATAGACAATACAATGCCATAAAAAAATTAGTTTGGTCTTTATTTGGCTGAGTTTCATTAATTTTACGAATTTGAGATATTGTTTTGAACTTTATATTGCTTATGCATAAGCAATTAAGCATCATATAACATAGATGATGAATTCAGTTTGCAAAAAGTTTGAAGAATTGTGCTAGGAAATGTAAAGTTTCATTTGTCAGATAATATATCATCTTAAAGGAACAAATTCTTTTTAAGTTCATGCAGCATTGTTTCTTTACTTTATTATTCCCTTTAGTTGTTTTGAGAAAACATGGTTGTATAGCAAATTTCTTATGGTACTTTTCTGCACTAGGATCAAAATAAAATTACATCTTTAATTTTGAAGAGCTAAACACAAATAAGAATATGCATATACAAATAAATTTCGTCGGTAAAGATGGGATCTTGGATTTGTCGAAAATTTCACTATTATCCATCTGTACTACTCCTTAGTTATTAGTTTATTTTTCTTCCCAATGAAATCTATCATGATTTCCATTGCGTCTCATTTGAAGATCCGCCACAAAAGCTATATAAATGTGCATCTAGTAGAGGGTCATACGAATTTTTGGTCTGATAAAAATCCTATTAATCACATAGGTTGTTTTATTTACCGCATCAGCCCAAAACCTGTGAGCCACACATCTTTGCTGTTGAGCATCACCTTTGCCGTTTCTTGCATAGTGTGGTTCTTGCGTTCCACAACTCTATTTTGTTGTGGTGTCTTGCGAGCAGAGAACTCATGTTTGATCCTTTTTTTTTTATTGCAGAAATCAGCAAAATCTTCATTCTCGAACTCGTGTCCATGATTACTCTTGATTCTTCTAATCATCCCAATGACTTAACCCTTTTCATTCATCAACCTCCAACACAACTTCCTGAATTCTTCAAATGTGTCAGACTTTTCGCTAAGAAACTTCTTCACCTATGTGTACTTTGAGAAGTTATCTACACATTGCAGAGCATAGCATTTGCCTCCAATGATCTTGATAAACCGTAAAAGCAATATATTTTTAGCCCACATTTAGCATGCTTTTGGATGATTTAAGCCTTGAATTGTGTAATTTGGTGCTCTTAATCCTTTGTTTTCATGTTTTATACTCTGGAGAGCACCCAATGACGAAAAGAATAGAAAACAGGCCCAAAACGTAGTAAATGGGCCATATCACGAAATCCATACGGCCTGGGCCCAAGACCACACGGCCATGCCTCATTCAACAGGTTTGAACACGGCCTAGCCACGACTTATACGGGCATGTGCCATGGGCGTGTCCCTGCCGTGAGAAAGAAGAGTTTCACTCGGATTAGGATACTTTGGGGCAAAGAAACACATTCAGAAGCCTATATAAACACCCTAAGTATGACCTAAAAGGGTAGAACCCATGGCTTTAGTCAGGGGGCTTCCAGCTAGGCCAAATGAGGCGGATTTGTGGAGAATTACTTGAAGTTAGCCAGTTGATCCATCTCAAGAAGCCGGAATTATACTCAAGACGGAGGGTCTCTCCTTCAATTCCTTCAGGGGGTTTTAAGGATTTCTTATGTTTTGTTTTATCTTTTCTTTTGAGAGGTTTTCTTTATTGGGATGAAACCTATGATGAATCTTGTTATCGTTTGCTGAACTATATGATAAATATTTGACTTCTTCTTAATTATGTGTTCTTAATTCTTGTGTTGATATTTCTGAGATATTAATTCAACTGTGATGTGCTTAGGTGGAGGAGCAAAAGTCCCTGCCTAAGAGTAGATCTAGCATAATTAAGCGGAGTTGATCGCGCGCCTAGAGATAGGGTGACGAGATTTTGCCGGATTAGGGTGAAACCTAATATGGAAGTCCATAGATCGAGTTAATGCGATTCTAGGGGTTTTAATTAGAAAGAGATTTCAATTAATCAACCTAGGGTTAGACGTTAGTTGCCTCGAGAGAGGGATTAATATAACTTAGGGAATCTTACGGATCAAGTCAAATGAAAAAATCGTCTGGTTCAGATTTAGATAACAAGTGAAGTCTAGGTGGATTCTTCCTTGGGTGTCGTCTTAATCAATTAGTTTTTCCTCAAAGTTATTTTCCTAATTTCATTCTTCTTTGTCTTAGAGTCTTTAGATTAGTTATTAGTTAATTTTAGATTAGATAAATAATTCCCTTAATTCTTAGGCTAGATAATAAAAAGAGAGTTAGTATTAGTACTTTTGGTTTCTTTGGGTTTGACATTCCGGTCTTGCCTAAACTATACTACTGTTCGATAGGTGCGCTTGCCTCAAATCGTTGTCATAGTTGGTTTCCAGGTTCGATCATTCTCATTTATAAATTTTAAGACTTTGACATCGCGAAAACAACGATCAGATCTCAACTTGCATAGGACCAAATAGATCCATGTGCAAAATTTCAGAGGTTAAGTTGTTTGGACGTATGATTGTTGTTGATGACTCTATGCTGCTATCCTTTCAAGCATCCACTGCTTACTTTTGGAATTACACTACCTAACTTAGAATTCCTCTACCAGCATCATATCTCACCAACCTTTGAAGCCCTTTGTAGTGAATGTGGTCAAGTTTCTCATGTCACAACTCCAATTCAAATATTTCAGCCTTGATACATACAACATATTGGATTACCCTGTAACAGTTGTCAAAGGTACGACCCCCTTCCTTAATCTTCTTATTAGACGTTGAAGATACTAGACACTTGCCTTTGGTGAGATTGACAAGCATGTCTTAATTACATAGTTAACTAATGCTCACCAAATTAGCTTTTAGCCCATTAACAAGCACATTTTTCAAGTTTGGCATTCGAGGAAAACTGAGAGTTCCTTGCCTAAGAACATGGCCCTTCTTTATCACCAAAAGTAACTCTACCAACATAGTAATTCAAAAATTCAGACAAGTATTTCTGATTACCTATCATGTGCCGTGAGTAGCCACTTTCGAAATACCATACATCATCCCATAGTAGTCTTTAATGATTTTTATGCTACAAGCAAGCACTTTGGTTCCTTCTTCTAGACAAGCTTCTACTGCTTTATAGGCAATGTGCCACATAAAATGGGCACTACGGCTAGCACTGCATTCTTCCCTCTCATATCATTTAACATTTTGAAGCATCGAATCTCATATGACCAGGTACACCGCAATAATGGTAAATTGTTATGTGTTAGTCGTTACTTTCTTGTTAGTCTTCACCAATATAGGTTTGATGGAACATTCGCCTGGATCAACACAATTTGTCGCTTTCACAAACACAGTTGGACTTCACATGACTGCCTTCCCTTTATCCACATAGCCAATACCTTTGTTTCTTAGATCTCTTCTGCCAGCGGTAAGAATTTCATCCCACTTTTCGCTATAAGAATTGAACTTCTCGAGCATCAACTTGGTTTCATGTAATTCCCTCTTTGTTTTTTCCAAGTTAATTAACTCTTCTGCAAGCAAGGTTCTTGGCTTCAACCTATTTGATCAGTTATGCATTTTCCTTCTTTAGATGACTGCTTTCCTTCAACAGCTTGGCATTCACATCATGAACTTGCTCCCATTTTTCTAAGCTTAGTCTTGTATATCTGCAAGAACTTCTCTTCAGAGTCAACATTAGTGTCATCATTGATGTTGAAATTGGACTGGATCAACTAATCAGATCAGACGGACAGCAAACCAGTCGGTACATCAATCCAAATAATCTTAAAAAACAGTTCAAACCGTGAATAAAAAAGAATAGATAAAAACTATGAATTAAAGACTCAAAAAATCTGTAAAAATCAATTGAACCGATTTTTATATATTTGGGATAAACTAATTTGGGGCAAATCGAAAAAACCAATAAAAAAGCTCAATGTTAAAACCGGCCCAAACATTGTTTATCCCAACCTAAAATAAAAAAAATCAAATGAAAAAATAAAAATAAAATAGCAACCCCATCCACTGTCGATTGTCGAGTAACCTTAAACATAAAAAACAAAATCCAGTTTTTTTTATAAAAATAACCTAAAAAATTATTTAATTAATTACGTAAATGACGCACTTTTTTTGGTTAAACACGTAAATGACCTAAAATATACAATGAGAGTTAGTGGAGCCAAAAAGTTTGGCGCCACCAACGTGCCATGTCAGCAACTGGGATAAATTTTTTTTTTTGATGGAGCCATGTAAAATGACGCCACCTGTATCAATATTAGGGAAATACTATAATTTCCAAAAAATTGGGGGGCTTTTAAAAGATATTCCTTTTTCTGGTGGAGCCAAATAATTTGGCACCACCAATTTCCAATGTTGCGTCATTGTCTTTTTTAAACATTTTTGCAGTGTCCTTTTTTTTAAAATTTTTTATTATTTGTTTTTTAAATTTTAAATGTATATTCTTTTTTATGGAACCATTCTAAATGGCGCCACTAGTACATTTCAGGGCTTTTTTTAAATATATTTTTTTAATTTAATTTTTTTTAAAATAATATTTTATTTGGTGGAGCTATTCTCTTTGGCGTGACCAAATTGTTAATTATAACCCTAAATGACAAATCAATTTGAGTTGAAGAAAAAAACTTACTTATCCTTTGTTAGAGGATGAATGGGAGATACATGAGAAGCGTTTTTTTTTTAAATTTAAATGTATTGTAACACCCAAAACCCGGCCTAGAAGTTAAGCCCGAATCTGGTGTGTCACATGGAAGTTTTTTTTTTTCAAACCATCTTTGAGATCGTTAAAAACTTGTTTGAGAATTACAGCCTCTTTGTTAAAACCAAAACACTTAAGCAATTGTTATTTACTTGAAAATGTAATTATCTTTAAAAACCTTTTTGGTTGTGAAAACCTATTTGAAATAAACAATTTACGAAAATGGGACGTTTGGGAATAGAGTTGCAGAAGCATTTTGAAAGAAAATCCGAGGCCTTATTACAACATTTAACCCAAAATAGTAGAGTAATAAAATAAACAAGAAAGAAGTCTGAAGTCCAAATAAACCATTTCTGAAGTGTGGTCTCCATCGAGTCATCCATGGCCCAAGTCCACATCACTGAGCATTACCTAAAAAGGTTAAGAGAAAGAGGGGTGAGTTACAAGAACTCAGTGTGTAATCCCCTTATCGTTATCCATTGGGTCGTAATCCAATTAACAATATTTTGGGCCTAGCCCATTTTTAATAATAATAATAATGTATCAATTATAACATGAATATGAAATGCAATTCCCAAACCAAGCCTAATATTTCCATCCACTACACACCACCCGTACCAACCAACACACCTGTGGGGAGCTTTAGGGCTCCTTTGGATGCCCGTTTTCCTCCAGTGTGGTGAGATTAGGATACCAATCTCACTGCACTGCTGTTTGGTTCAGCATTTCAGTGCAGTGAAAATTAGTTTCAAACTCATTGGTGTGCTGAAACGGGACTGGAGAATTCAGCAGCAGTTGAAGGCAATTGGGGCAGTAGGTAATTTTCACAGACAAAAATACCCATTTTGCTTACCTTCAAGATATATATGGGTAAGCTTCCTTCTTTTTTTATTCTTCGTTCAGTTGTTAATGGTGGAAGCCATCTTTGTAATTTCCACATCTTTTTCTTCTTCTTCTTCAAAAATACCCATGCCTGTACAATTTTGCTCTCGGAAAAGGCCCGTTCGCCGGTGGCATGTAAACCCCAAATTGTTTGCTCCGAACGGCTGGGCAAATTACCGGTCCTTGCAACAAAATCATCTTTCCTCTTTCATCACCTACCCCCAATCATCATAAATTGTAATATCCTCAGGAGAAGATATTAAAAAGGAAATTTACAGTTTATTTTTTTGTTTCATTTCTTCAATTGAACTCCCAATTTAGAAACTAAAAGAAGAAATAGAAAACATAAAACAAAAGAAGAGAAAGAAGAGATAGCAAGCACACAAGAGAAAAAGAAAAACAAAAGGCCAAAAGCTGAAGAGAAAGCGGAAAGTAAGAAAATACCAGTCATAAACGAGATTAGTACGAGGAATGGTGTTAGCAGAGTCACGAGAAGCAGAGGACTTGCAAACGCCGAGTTTCAAGACAGCCCAACAGCCGCATGGGTAGAAAGGAAAAGAAGAAGAAGAAGAGAAGTGAGTTGAGTAAAGAGAGAGGGAAAAGAAAAGGAAAGGGAGGTGAAGGTGCTGGAGATTGGAGGCAGCAGACATCAATTCATCATCACCAAAATTCACTATCATTGCAAGTGTGTAGAAAAAGAACTTTTTTGCCACCACCTTTTCTTTTTATTGTGGGGGATGATGCCCATTTTCCATTCCCTCTACTTTACCTTTTCTATTTTTTATCTTGGTGCATAAATTTATCTATTTATTAAACGGAAAACATTTTTGACAACTAATATTCATGTTTAAAATATTAACATTGTGTCTTTTAATTTTATATATCAAGGATGTGGTCAATGAAATTGATCCACCAACAACTTTGAATGTTCTATCTATCTTAAAGAGAAGACTCTAGTATTTTATCTATTAATTTGTCTATTAATTTTACCTGAAATTTTCATTTTGTATCTTATAATTTATTTAACTATTCAATTTAATATTTATAATAATTTTGTTTCATTCCCAATTGAACTCCCAATAAAAAAAATCTTTAAAACTATATATAAAGAATCTTTTTACATCAAGAATCAACTTTAATATATAATTGTCTAGACAATCACTTGTTATGTATAAAATATGTGTTTTTAGTAATTTTACATATTTTAAATTATTCTAATTTTTTAAGTTATTATTATTTTTGAAAAATATATAAAATATGAATTTATAAATTTATAATAAAATATTATAAGATATATTTTAATATTTTACTAAATGAATTTATAAATTAACATATTTTTAATAATTTTGTAAAAGTTTATATATCAATTCTAATCTGATGTCCTTAATAGTCATTTTATATTCTCACCTCACCGCTACAGCTGCGTTTGAATCCAAACACATACTCCACCATTGTTTCTAATCTCACTGCTACAGTATCCAATCTCACCGCCACAGTAACTAATCTCACTGCCATCGCTGTTTTTAATCTCACCGGAGGTAAACACACCGCCCATCCAAACTAAGCCTTAGTCACCCACCCCGCCAACACACCAAACTGGGCATAAAGCCATATATCAAACTGGGCATAAAGCCATATAATCAAATCGGTGAGTCCACAGTCATCTTGGGTGACTCGTGCGACCCTAAAAATCAAATCGATGAGTCCACAGTCATCTCGAGTGACCCTAAAAATCAAATCGATGAGTCCACAGTCATCTTGGGTGACTCGTGTGACCCTAAAAATCAAATCGATGAGTGAAATCAAATCGGTGAGTGAAAATCAAATCGGTGAGTCCACAGTCATCTTGGGTGACTCGTGCGACCCTAACAAATCAAATCAATGAGTCCACAGTCATCTTGGGTGACTCGTGCGACCCTAAAAATTAAATCGACGAGTGAAATCAAATCGATGAGTGAAAATCAAATCGGTGAGTCCACAGTCATCTTGGGTGACTCGTGTGACCCTAAAAATTAAATCGGTGAGTCTACAGTCATCTTGGGTGACTCGTGCGACCCTAACAAATCAAATCGATGAGTCCATAGTCATCTTGGATGACTCGTGCGACCCTAACAAATCAATCACTTCCTCCAATTACATATCCCAACCGATGCAGTATGTCATGTATGCAAAGCCCATTTCATAATGATGTATGAAATAGGTTACCGTCATAACCAGATAAATAGAATACACACACAGTCGTGCTAATCAACCCACAGGGGTATAGCGGTAATTTTACCCACTAAGGGTAATTCGGTAATTTCGCAATCCAAGGGTATTTTGGTAATTTACCTTCCAAGGGTATTTCAGTAATTTCGTAACCCAGGGGTATTTCGGTAATTTACCCTCCAAGGGTATTTCGGTAATTTACCCTCCAAGGGTATTTCAGTAATTTTGCAACCCAGGGGTATTTCGGTAATTTCGCAACCCAAGGGTATTTCGGTAATTTACCCTCCAAGGGTATTTAGGTAATTTTCGCAACCCAGGGATATTTTGGTAATTTACCCTCCAAGGGTATTTTAGAAATTTTACCCACCAAGGGTAATTCGGTAATTTACTCTCTAAGGGTAATTCAGAAATTTTACCCATCAAGGGTAATTCGGTAATTTACCTTTCAAGGGTAAATTCGGTAGTTTTACCCACAAAGGGTAATTCGGTAATTTATTCTCTAAGGGTAATTCGGTAATCTCGTAACTAAAACTTAACTAGTAATTCGGGGCATACAAATTTAAACTGTCCATCTGCGTTATACTGACTAAATTGACCATAACTCGAGTTAGAAAACTCGAAATCTAGATCCATAAATTTTCCTTGGAACTATACTCATATATCTTCTTACTGTAAATTTTCCAGAATTTTTGGCCTAGCATTTTGTACAGTTTATTCCTTAAAACTTCCCTTGTTTCACTGTCCAACGATTCTGACCTCTCTTAGCTTAATTTCAAATATCTCACTGTACAGTTTTCAAATACTGCTCCAACTTGTTCCTCTTGAAAATAGGCTCAATAAGGAATCCATACATATAAATTATAACCCATAATTCACTTTGTACAATTTTATATAATTTTTCCAAAACAGATCAGTGAACCCCGAAGTTAATCAGAACCAGTCTACCTAAAATTAAGATATCTCAATATATAAAATTTTTTTTCCTTCTCCGTTTCTTCCATATTGAAATAGACACAGTAAGCTTTAATTTATTCACTTTCTAATTCCTTTTATCTTATTTTTAGTGATTTTTCAAAAACACATCACTGCTTCTAAACGAAATTATTTTATTACGAAATACGATTACCACTACAATCATACGCACGCCCGAGTAATCACGGATGCCGTTTTTTAGTTTTATTCGGTATTTCGAACGATTAACAGCATATTTCATACAAACTTTCAGAGAAGTGTGAGATTACACACCATTTCAGATATGTATATGGAAGGGTATGAGATTACACACCTTATTCGGAATCCGTAACGCGATGCTCTCCGCGACACCTAAAGGTAAAATCGGTCAACAATTAGTCCAAAGCCCAATTTACAACTTCAACCAAGTATTACGATTGATTAACAATCTATATCACTTACCAACAATCCGAGTCTCTTATTACGAGGGATAGATGATCGGGCGATTTGATTCCTTGTTGACATTGGATTCGATTTCCACCACTTGACTTATGGCTAGAATGATACACGGCCATCCACTTAGAACACGATTTAATAAAAGAAAAGAGTGTCTACCCAAATGAGAAAGAATTTATGAAGGAGTGATTATGGATTGAGAGGTTCGGTATTGACTTGAAGTTGTGGCAATGAGAGGAGAAGTTGGAGAAAAGAACACAAAAGGATGCCAAAAGAAAATTAGGCCTATCAAGCACCAAAAATCCTACCAAATGACTAAAGCAAGTTCAGCTACCCTCTCCTTCACCTCAACCGTCCATGCCTTTGCAAATAAGCCAAAATTTACCAACCCAAAACTTTAAAAAAAACCAACATGCTCCCTTATTTTCCTCTTTACCATAAACTTTAGCCACCTTTCCATAATTTAAAAAGTCTACCTTACCTAATATGTAACACCCCAAACCCGGTCTATACACTAAGACCAAGTCTGGTTGTTACAGGATTAGAGGTTTTGAAATTTTAAAGAAACAACGTGACTTGAAAACCCTTTTTTCTTTTATTGTCTGTGTTGAAAAGCATTTTTTTTTTACAGTTGTGATTGAAAGTTTTGTGCTGACTTCTTTTTAATCAAATCAAAAAGGTTGTGAGCAAATCTGTTACTTTACGAAAGCCAAAATCAAGGATTCTCATAGAGTGTCATTTTAAAACATTGTTGAAATTTTAATAAAAACTCCGAATTAATTAATTACTTGCAATCCATCTTTTGTTAAACACTTTGAAAACTATTTTTTTTAAATACTCCATATTCGATAGTTTATAAAACATGCAATATCAGCATAAAAATCTAAAACCCAATTTAAAATTAAAGTTAAAGCGGCCTTATTACAACTTGAAATCCCAAAATAGAAATAAATTTAAAATAAAGTCTGAGTTTACTTAAAGAAATTACAACGCATGGGCACCTCGAGTCTGTCTCGGACCAAGACCCGCCATCTACTAATTACCTGCAAAATTAACAAAAGGGATGAGTCATCGAGACTCAGTGTGTACATCCCCATTTAACATAAATTAGGCCTTAGCCCACTCAATACAGCTCATGTTATGTACATGCAAATGCTACCCATCCCAGAATAGCTCTCCATCCAAAACACCCGTGGCATTATGCCACTGTGGTTCATGACCACCGTGGTCCTAGACCATTCGTGACCGTAGTCACTCGTGACAGAGTCACTATAATGTTCTCGTGAGGCCAACCCACTGTGGTCGTAGACCACCGTGACGATCTCTGATAAATAATGCATACGTGGGGCCAACCCACTGTGGTACTTGACCACCGAGATAAGTCACTAATTAAATTATTCGTGGTTTCAACCACCGTGGTACTTAGTCCACTCGTGACGAAAGTCACTCGTGACTGTAGTCACTGATTCTCTCTCCTCCTTCATTCAATCCCGAGTCCATGCTCTTTTCATTATGCACAATATGTATGCAACCAAAATCACAATATATAGCAGATCATATTTCATACATGCATAACATCAGAATATACATACATGCATATTAGCAGCCATAATATTAACGAAAAACTTACCTGGTGTCTCCAACCTTACCCCTAAGGGTAGTTAATCCATCATATTAGTTATTTTGGCTTTCGGCCGTTTCAGTTAATAACACAATATCAAAGAAGGCATGTGAGTAGTACACACCTGATAAAGCGTAATACCAAACTATCTACGTGAACACTTTCGCTAGCAGGAACGACGGCTATTTGCCTATCTTAGGCAGACATCGGCTCTCTACCACAACCCGGCGACAAATCCCGAACTGTCGACACAACACGCTTCTTAAACTTAATAGCCAAAACTATGGGTTCATTCCCTTCCTTAGATTGACCAACCTTACAAATCCAACTGGAGTGATCCGATTCGACACCCACAATCCCTTCGGCTTTTAACTACAACCACTCGGCTAATGGAGATTCCCGGAATAAACGTCCCAAATGAGAGAAGAGAAAAGAAAGGAGAGTTAACCGAAATAGAAACACCATGCTAACTAGCCATTCGACTTTGGCCACACAAAACCAAAAGAAAGAAAAGAAAAGGCAAAAGAATCGCTTCTTACCTTCAACAACAAAACCTGATCGTAAAGGCTCTCAGCAACCTAAGATTTTCCAGCACCTTGCTTCTTGGTAGTCGGCCTCAGCAGAGAAACCGATTGTCACTCAAAAAGATTCGGCACAGGAGAAGTAATAGATGAGAATGATCGATTGACTGAACAAAGAGGATGAAGATTGAATTTCGGCTATTGGCAAAGAATGATGGCAAGAAAGTTTTGATGGTACAAGTGGAAATATGCGGCATAAGAAGAGAACACTAGAAGAAGAGCGAGGAAGAGAGAATGTTTTGGCTATCACTCACAAGAACCAAAAGAATTATGAAGCCAAGAATTTAGATGGAAGTTTAGATTATAAGAAAGATATCAAGAGAAAAAGTGATGAGAGAAAAAGAGTAGAAAAAGAGTGCTAAGATCTTTCTTTGGAAACCAAAAGAATAATCAAACAAAATGACCAAAGTGCAAAATAAAGGAAGAGAGAAGATTCTCTGAATGGTTTCGGCTTTACCTCTCACTCAAATGACACTTGCCAAAAACGGCACTACACTTCCCTTAATGAACAAATATGCTAAAATGAAACGTAACAAATGCCTAAGGCCTATGGAATTTCAGCACACCACCTATGCTAACGCTTAAACCGAATATGCTTGAATTTTAAAACAATTAACAAGCATGGGAGATGAATTTTGATAATATCAAAATAAATTTATAAAATAAATAAATCACCATGCTTATTTGTTTTATTATCCCACCTAATTTCTTATAATATTAAAATAACTTTATAAAATAAATAATCATCATGATTATTTCTTTTTAACCCACTTAATTTATTATAATATTAAAATAACTTTATAAAATAAATAATCATCATGATTATTTGTTTTATTAACCCACTCAATTTATTATAAAATTAAAAGTAATTTTATAAAATAAATAATCATCATGATTATTTGTTTTATTAACCCACTCAATTTATTATAAAATTAAAAGTAATTTTATAAAATAAATAATCATCATGACTATTTGTTTTATTAACCCACTCAATTTATTATAAAATTAAAAGTAATTTTATAAAATAAATAATCATCTTGATTATTTGTTTTATTAACCCACTCAATTTATTATAAAATTAAAAGTAATTTTATAAAGTAAATAATCATCATGATTATTTGTTTTATTAACCCACTCAATTTATTATAAAATTAAAATTAATTTTATAAAGTAAATAATCATCATGATTATTTACTATTGCCATCCACTTACTTTGTAATTGGCATAATTGCCATTTAAAATCCCATCATTAAAAGACATGGCAAATTAACATTTTCAATGTAGTATGCTTAATGAGCCAAACACAATAAATAGTGCAAAATGTAGAATCACTATTTCTAGGATGTTACAGTTCTACCCCCTTAAAGAAATTTCGGCCCCGAAATTTGCCTGATCAAAAGAGGTGAGGGTATTGTTGTTGCATCACATCCTCTGGCTCCAATGTAGCTTCCTCAGAACCATGATTCCGCCACAACACTTTAACCAACGGAACCGTCTTCCTCCGCAACACTTTAAGATCTCGGTCTAAGATCTGAACTGGTTCCTCATCAAAAGATAAGTCAGGCCTTACTTCGATTTCTTCCACTGGCACTATATGAGATGGATCTGAACGGTAGCGCCTTAGCATCGAGACATGGAATACATCATGGATCTATCTCAATTCTGAAGGTAGTTCGAGCTGATAAGCTACTGGTCCCACACGCTTCAACACACGATAAGGCCCGATAAACCTGGGGCTCAGCTTGCCCTTCCGTCCAAACCTTAGAATTTTTTTCCACGGTGAAACCTTTAAGAAAACCTGATCACGTACTATAAATTCTATGTCTTTACGCTTCAGATCCGCATAATATTTTTGTCTATCAGAAGCTTCCTTCAACCGAGTCTGAATTAGCTTAACCTTTTCCTCTGTTTCAAAAACCAACTCTGGGCCCAACAGTTGTCGCTCACCCAACTCTGTCCAGCAAGTAGGAGTGCGACATTTCCGACCATACAACGCTTCATAGGGCACCATCTTAATGCTAGATTGGTAGCTGTTGTTGTATGCGAATTCCGCCAATGGTAAAAACTCCTCCCAACTACCCTTGAAGTCAATGACGCAGCCTCTCAACATATCATCCAAGATCTGAATTACCCTCTCAGACTGACCATCAGTCTGTGGATGAAATGCTGTGCTGAAGTCTAGTCTTGTACCCAACGCCTGATGCAACGCTTTCCAAAATCGTGATGTAAACCTAGGGTCTCGGTCTGATATAATTGACACTGGTACCCCATGCAACCTCACAATCTCTGCTGCGTACAACTTGGCTAACTTCGGTAGTTAATAATCAACCCGAATCGGTATGAAGTGAGCAGACTTTGTCAACCGATCGACAATTACCCACACTGAATCTTTCTTCGTGGGAGTCAGGGGTAGCCCACTCACAAAGTCCATCGTTATCCTTTCCCACTTCCAAAGTGGAATCCTTACTGGCTGCAGCAACCCCGAAGGCAATTGGTGTTCCGCTTTCACCTGCTGACACGTCAAGCATTTACCTACAAATTCAGTTACTTCTTGCTTCAGACTCGGCCACCAAAACTGTTCTCGCAGATCTTGATACATCATAGTTCCTCCAGGATGCATAGCGTATGGGCTACTATGCGCTTCCTGCAGGATCTTCTGACTTAACTCAGAATCTCTTGGCATACAAGTCTTTCCTCGAAAGCACAATACCCCATCACTGCTCACACTAAAATCTTTTGTCTCACCACCTGTCACTAACTGAAGTTTCGAACTTAGCGACTCATCAGATAATTGTTTCTCCTTTATCTGACTGACCTAAGAGGGCTTCACTTGAAGTTCCGCTAACACACTTCCATCATTATACAAGCTGAGATGAGTGAACATTGCCCTCAAGTCCGATATTACCTTACGGCTCAACGTATCAGCCACCATATTGGCTTTATTCGGGTGATGCTCGATCGAACAATCATAGTCCTTGAGCAACTCAATCCATCTCCGCTGCCTTAAATTCAACTCCTTTTGGGTAATGAGGTATTTCAGGCTCTTGTGGTCCTTGTAGATAATGGACTTTTCCCCATACAGGTAGTGTCTCCAAACCTTCAAAGCGAACACTACCGCAGCTAACTCTAGATCATGCGTGGGATAATTCACTTCATGCGGTATCAATTGCCGAGATGCATATGATACTACCTTTCCTTCCTGCATCAACACACATCCCAAACCTGTGTGCGACGCATTACAGTACACGACAAACTCCTTTCCAGCCTCAGGCTGAATCAACACTGGAGCCTCAGTCAAGATCCTCTTCAGCTTCTCAAAACTTTCCTGTTGCTTATCCGACCAGACAAACGGTACCCCTTTCCGTAATAACTTGGTTAACGGTGCTGCTATTAGTGAAAATCCCTCTACAAACCTTCTATAATACCCAGCCAGACTAAGAAAACTCCGAATTTCTGCCACAGACCTAGGCGGGGTCCAATCCAACACGGCCTCAATTTTCCGAGGATCAACCCTAATTCCTCCAGCAGACACCACATGTCCCAGAAAAGTAACTTCCTTCAGCCAGAATTCACACTTACTGAATTTGGTGTACAGCTGTTTCTCTCTCAGAATTTGCAGAACCACTTGAAGATGCGAATCATGTTCCTCTTCCGAACTTGAATAAACCAAAATATCGTCTATGAACACCACGACAAACCGGTCCAGATAGGGTTGGAATACTCGGTTCATCATGTCTATAAACGCAGTTGGTGTATTTGTCAACCCAAATGGCATCACCAGGAACTCGTAGTGACCATAACAAGTTCGGAAAGCTGTCTTATGAATATCTGTCTCCTTGACCTTAAGTTGGTGATAACCTGACCTCAAATCTATCTTTGAGAAGACCGAAGCGCCTCGCAACTGATCAAACAGATCGTCTATCCTAGGCAACTGGTACTTGTTCTTAATCGTCAACTTGTTCAACTGCCTATAGTCAATGCACATCCGCATTGACCCATCCTTCTTCTCAACAAACAACACCGGCGCTCCCCAAGGTGACACACTGGGTCGGATAAAACCCCGGTCCAATAATTCTTGAATTTGAGCTTTCAGTTCCACCAACTCCTTTGGCGCCATTCTATATGGAGCAATAGACACTGGCGCTGTTCCTGGAAGAAGATCAATACCGAATTCTACCTCGCGATCTGGAGGTAACCCTGAAAGCTCTTCTGGAAAAACATCAGAGAACTCTTTCACTGTTCTGACATCCCCTATAGTCAATTCCTTGGCCTCCAGAGCTCGAACGAAAGTTAAGAAAGCCTCGCATCCTTTTCTCACCATTCTTTCAGCCTTTAAAGCGGACACTACATTAGATAAGTAGTTCATCCTTTCCCCTATTACTACTACTTCATCATCCTCAAGAGTCTTTAATACCATCCACTTAGCAGCACAATCCAAGTTTGCTCGATATCTCACTAACCAGTCCATACCTAAAATTAAATCAAACTCCCCGATTGGAAGTTCCATTAGATTAGCCGGGAAAACCATCCCTTGTACTTCTAGAGGCACATCTCTAAAGAGTTTGTTTACCACTACAGATTTTCCTAAAGGGCTAAGTACAGTCATCTCCCTAGAAGTAATCTCATAGTCTATGTTCAGAGTTCCAGACACAGTTCTAGCAACATATGAATGTGTTGACCCAATATCAATCAGTGCAATAAAAGGCAATTCGTAAATAAGAAACGTACCGGTTATGACGTCCGGTACATCGCCCTCATCACGACGTCTAGCTGCATAGACTAACCCAGGCTGTCTCGCCTCTGTGTTCCCAGTACCTCTGCCCGGTGCTCCACGTCCACGACCAAGACCATTACCTCCTCTGGCAGGACCACGACCTCTCTGTGGCTGCTGACCCTCTCTACCATGCTGAACATAATTCTGACCTACTGGTCGCATTCTGTTTGGCTCTTGTGGGCAGTCTCTTACCCGGTGATCCACTGACCCACATCTGAAGCATCCATTACTTCTTGCCCAGCATTCTCCAAAATGGAACTTCCCACACGTAACACATTGTTGTGGTCGACCAGTAGCAGCGGGCCTCACAACTTGACCTGGCCCATCTAACCTCGGCCTCTTCTGAAAATTCCCAGTAGATCTTGATGGTCCAAAACTTCTCTTGTTTCTACCCTTATCCCTATCCTGATTTTGCCTTTCAGATTGTTTTGCCTCTTCAGCTATCTTAGCCTTTTCCACCAGAATAGCAAATTCCCTTTCTCGTTGTGGAGCTATTAGTACTCGCAACTCATCCCTCAGGCCATCTTCAAATCGGACACAACGCTCATGATCTGTAGACACAATACCACGAGCATACCGGCTTAGACGTAGGTATTCCGCCTCATACTCAGCCACCGATTTACTTCCCTGAACCAAGTTAAGAAATGCCTGTCGCTGCGCATCCACATAGCTTGACCCAATGTATTTCTCTTGGAATGCAGACTTAAAGAAGTCCCAAGTAATACGGTCCACAGCTGTACCATCTTTAACCGTGAGCCACCATTGGTAAGCCTCATCTCGGAGAAGAGACACAACTCCTTTCAGTTTCTCCTCCGCAGTGCAGTCAAGATCATCCATAATTCGTTCCACTGTTTCTAACCAGTACTCGGCTACATTAGGAGCCACACTAGAAATGCCCCTAAAAGTCTCAGCCCCATTAGTTCGGAGTCGCTCAGAAATAGTCGAGTCACTGGTCCCGTGCTCGCTCCAGCCACTCTTTTCAGAACGCGTAACATAGCCTGGGACACAGTTTCATCTCCACCAGTTTGGTCCTGAAATTCCATTTTCGCAACTGGCGATGCGGGCACTTCACCTTCCGGCCTATGCCCAGATTCTGAAGGTGCAACTTCAACATCCCAGCCTCTACCACGACCGCGCATACCACGTCCACGTCCACGGCCGTGCATACCACGTCCACATCCACGGCCGCTCATGACTACCGATTTGACTTAATCTGATTATACGTTTTATGGATTAGTACTTCTTCCACTGTTTATTACCGAACAGTTTTATGAAAATAGCATTATGAGCAGTTCTCGTCATTTCATGCATACCTAAGGTTTCAGTCTCTAGAGTTGAGTTTCTTAGCACAAGCAATCACAGCATATTATACTTTCTTCATGTAAAATAACTAAAAGTCAGAAGACTTACCGTGCGGATTTGGTGCCGGAGACTCGGGTGCCATGCTTCCAAAAGACATATATATTTCTAAATTATTTCTAACCATCTTTTAAAACATTTTAAACCCCATACCCACGGTCGAGTTTAGAAACTTGGCTCTGATACCACAATTGTAACACCCCAAACCCGGTCTATACACTAAGACCAAGTCTAGTATGTTACAGGATTGGAAGTTTTGAAATTTTAAAGAAACAACGTGACTTGAAAACCCTTTTTTTTATTGTCTGTGTTGAAAAGCATTTTTTTTACAGTTGTGATTGAAAGTTTTGTGCTGACTTCTTTTTAATCAAATCAAAAAGGTTGTGAGCAAATCTGTTACTTTACGAAAGCCAAAATCAAGGATTCTCATAGAGTGTCATTTTAAAACGATGTTGAAATTTTAATAAAAACTCTGAATTAATTAATTACTTGCAATCCATCTTTTGTTAAACATTTTGAAAACTATTTATTTTTTTAAATACTCCATATTCGATAGTTTATAAAACATGCAATATCAGCATGAAAATCTAAAACCCAATTTAAAATTAAAGTTAAAGCGGCCTTATTACAACTTGAAATCCCAAAATAGAAATAACTTTAAAATAAAGTCTGAGTTTACTTAAAGAAATTACAACGCATGGGCACCTCGAGTCTGTCTCGGACCAAGACCCGCCATCTACTAATTACCTGCAAAATTAACAAAAGGGGTGAGTCATCGAGACTCAGTGTGTACATCCCCATTTAACATAAATTAGGCCTTAGCCCACTCAATACAGCTCATGTTATGTACATGCAAATGCTACCCATCCCAGAATAGCTCTCCATACAAAACACCCGTGGCATTATGCCACTGTGGTTCATGACCACCGTGGTCCTAGACCATTCGTGACCGTAGTCACTCGTGACAGAGTCACTATAATGTTCTCGTGGGGCCAACCCATTATGGTCGTAGACCACCGTGATGATCTCTGATAAATAATGCATACGTGGGGCCAACCCACTGTGGTACTTGACCACCGAGATAAGTCACTAATTAAATTATTCCTGGTTTCAACCACCGTGGTACTTAGACCACTCGTGACGAAAGTCACTCGTGACCGTAGTCACTGATTCTCTCTCCTCCTTCATTCAATCCCGAGTCCATGCTCTTTTCATTATGCACAATATGTATGCAACCAAAATCACAATATATAGCAGATCATATTTCATACATGCATAACATCAGAATACACATACATGCATATTAGCAGCCATAATATTAACGAAAAACTTACCTGGTGTCTCCAACCTTACCCCTAAGGGTAGTTAATCCATCATATTAGTTATTTTGGCTTTCGGCCATTTCAGTTAATAACACAATATCAAAGAAGGCATGTGAGTAGTACACACCTGATAAAGCGTAATACCAAACTATCTACGTGAACACTTTCGCTAGCAGGAACGACGGCTATTTGCCTATCTTAGGCAGACGTCGGCTCTCTACCACAACCCGGCGACAAATCTCGAACTGTCGACACAACACACTTCTTAAACTTAAGAGCCAAAACTATGGGTTCATTCCCTTCCTTAGATTGACCAACCTTACAAATCCAACTGGAGTGATCCGATTCGACACCCACAATCCCTTCGGCTTTTAACTACAACCACTCGGCTAATGGAGATTCCTGGAATAAACGTCCCAAATGAGAGAAGAGAAAAGAAAGGAGAGTTAACCGAAATATAAACACCATGCTAACTAGCCATTCGACTTTGGCCACACAAAACCAAAAGAAAGAAAAGAAAAGGCAAAAGAATCGCTTCTTACCTTCAACAACAAAACCCGATCGTAAAGGCTCTCAGCAACCTAAGATTTTCCAGCACCGTGCTTCTTGGTATTCGGCCTCAGCAGAGAAACCGATTGTCACTCAAAAAGATTCGGCACAGGAGAAGTAATAGATGAGAATGATCGATCGACTGAACAAAGAGGATGAAGATTGAATTTCGGCTATTGGCAAAGAATGATGGCAAGAAAGTTTTGATGGTACAAGTGGAAATATGCGGCATAAGAAGAGAACACTAGAAGAAGAGTGAGGAAGAGAGAATGTTTTGGCTATCACTCACAAGAACCAAAAGAATTATGAAGCCAAGAATTTAGATGGAAGTTTAGATTATAAGAAAGATATCAAGAGAAAAAGTGATGAGAGAAAAAGAGTAGAAAAAGAGTGCTAAGATCTTTCTTTGGAAACCAAAAGAATAATCAAACAAAATGACCAAAGTGCAAAATAAAGGAAGAGAGAAGATTCTTTGAATGGTTTCGGCTTTACCCCTCACTCAAATGACACTTGCCAAAAACGGCACTACACTTCCCTTAATGAACAAATATGCTAAAATGAAACGTAACAAATGCCTAAGGCCTATGGAATTTCGGCACACCACCTATGCTAACACTTAAACCGAATATGCTTGAATTTTAAAACAATTAACAAGCATGGGAGATGAATTTTAATAATATCAAAATAAATTTATAAAATAAATAAATCACCATGCTTATTTGTTTTATTGTCCCACCTAATTTCTTATAATATTAAAATAACTTTATAAAATAAATAATCGTCATGATTATTTCTTTTTAACCCACTTAATTTATTATAATATTAAAATAACTTTATAAAATAAATAATCATCATGATTATTTGTTTTATTAACCCACTCAATTTATTATAAAATTAAAAGTAATTTTATAAAATAAATAATCATCATGATTATTTGTTTTATTAACCCACTCAATTTATTATAAAATTAAAAGTAATTTTATAAAATAAATAATCGTCATGACTATTTGTTTTATTAACCCACTCAATTTATTATAAAATTAAAAGTAATTTTATAAAATAAATAATCATCATGATTATTTGTTTTATTAACCCACTCAATTTATTATAAAATTAAAAGTAATTTTATAAAGTAAATAATCATCATGATTATTTACTATTGCCATCCACTTACTTTGTAATTGGCATAATTGCCATTTAAAATCCCATCATTAAAAGACATGGCAAATTAACATTTTCAATGTAGTATGCTTAATGAGCCAAACACAATAAATAGTGCAAAATGTAGAATCACTATTTCTAGGATGTTACATAATATCCCTTATTTTCCTCCTTACCATAAACTTTAGCCACCTTCCATAATTTAAAAAGTCTACCTTACCTAATATCCCTTATTTTCCTCATTACCATAAACTTTAGCCACCTTTCCATAATTTAATAAGTCCACCTTACCTAAAATCCCTTATTTTCCTCCTTACCATACCTTTCCATAATTTAATAAGTCCACCTTACCATAATTTAAAAGTCCAATTTTGCCTTATTTACAAGCTTGGCCGAAATTTAAGGAAAGAGTACAAAATTAATAGTCAAAATTTGCACACAATGGGATTTGAACCTCTTCCCTCAAGGTACTTCACTTGATGCCATAACCTCCTTGCCATATGCTCATTTATGCTAGCAATTTACTCTTTTATTTCCATAAGCCTTGATGTCACTTACTATCTCTCCTTAATAGGCTTAAACACAAAATTTTACTAAGGCCCAACTTGAACCCGAAACTTCATAGAACCCCGTAACTTTCTAAAATCATCTTCTTAATAAGTCCAACTTGAAATAATGCCATTCTCTTGTTCTCAAAAATTTTAAACACTCCTACGCCCAAGGCCCAATGGGCCCAATTCTACTAGGCCCAATTTCGGGATGTTACATGTATGCTTTGTTTAACGATAATCCAGTGGAGCTTCGACACAGGTAAATTTAATGGTTATTTTTGGATGCCAATTATTTATTTGGTAATGGGTTCAAATTGGTTATGCAACCAATGGGTGGATTATTTGGGATTTCCTAGGTCAATGGGATGTGTGAAGATTTTAAGAAATCCCAAATCGAA
Source organism: Gossypium australe (assembly GCA_005393395.2). NCBI lineage: Eukaryota > Viridiplantae > Streptophyta > Magnoliopsida > Malvales > Malvaceae > Gossypium > Gossypium australe. The sequence continues at coordinate 10,479,395 of CM016623.1, read as the reverse complement.
CCGCACGTGTGAGATCATCAATATCGGTAGCATTTGGGCTACAATTTAATAGCACCAAGAAAGTCGCTCTTGTTGCAGTTAAACAATTTATTTTTCAATTTGTAAGATAGAATGATGTCGATTTTGAACAAAATCGTTTAATTTTTTTTAGTATTGAGAAAGTTGTTTGTGTTTAAAATTATATATTTTAAGTTAAGTGAAACTACTTAGAATGTTTGAAATGTAAAATTATATTTTGTAAAATACATTTTTTGAATTATGTAAATTGATAATTATTTTGTGAAATATAATTTTCATGTAAATCATTTATGTAATGTGAAATCAAGAAAATTAAAGAGGCATTTTTAAAGAAAGATTAATAAGGGACATTTTTAATAGAAATCAAAAAATGAAGGACCAAAAAATTAAGAAAGTTCAAAAAAAATGAGGAAAAAAAAAGAAAGTGAGGTTGAATTGACTGGAAAAAAAAATGAGAAAGGATTTATTTCATTATAAAAAAGAACGTACACCAAAAACACAGTGTTATTCATCTTCAACAGAATTTTTCAATTCTCTTACTAAACACAACAATTTCTCTCTTTTCTTCTCTTCCAATTCAACTTTTGCAAAAACGTCTCAATATATCTATATATGTTGAAGAACCATGTGGTGGAGCTATAAAGAATGACTCCACTAAAATAAAATATCAATTTTTAAAATTTTAAATTAAAAAAACAGATTTAAAAAAGAAATTACATTGGTAATAAAGTGGTGGTGCCATTTAGAATGGCTCCACCAAATAAAATAATATTTTTTAACAGATTAAATATAAAAAAAATATTAAAAAAAAGTCTTGAAATGAACTAGTTGCGCCATTAAAATGGCTCCACCAAAAAGAATACACATTTAAAATTTTAAAAAACAAATAATAAAAAGAAAAAAGAGAGACACAAATCAAATTAAAAGAAATGACCAATAATAAGCAAAAAAAAAAGGGACACAAATGAAATTAAAAGAAATTATTATGGCAAACATTGGAAACTGGTGGCGCTAAATTATTTGGCTCCACAAGAAAAAAGAATATTTTTTAAAGCCCCCAATTTTTCAGAAATTATAGTATTTCCCTAGTATTTATATAGGTGGCGCCATTCTACATGGCTCCACAAAAAAATTGATTGTTTTTATTCAGTTGCTGACGTGGCATGTTGGTGGTGGCTCAACTAGCTTTCACTGTTACGTAATTAATCAATTTTTTGGGGTTATTTTTATAAAAAAGCCACAAAATCCCCAATCTTTTACTCATTTTCGTTCAACCCCCTTTGCTTCTTGGCAAGTTTGTTATTTCTTTTGCTTCTTTTGTCCCTGTTGTCGGTGTCACCATCTGTAGTTGCAACCACTTCTGTGGAGGTGATAAAAAAGGAATTAATCCAAACAAAGAACAAAAATGGGGAATAATGGATCAAACAAAGAATGGGGTTGATAAATGACACAAATGGCTAAAAACTTTTTAAAGGAATTGTGAGAGTATATTTGGTAGGTATACTCTGTTAGTAATAAAATAAGGAAAGGAGATGAAATTAAGGAAATAATGAGAAAGGCACGTGATTGACCTCATTTGCATTAATTCCCTTTTGATTTCCTTATTATTCTCTATTTTTTTAAGGTTTTTATATTTCTTGTTGCTAAGTGGCCATCCATGCATTGACGAATCCAGTTCGCCCAATTGCAAGCTCCTACAAAATTGCAAGCTAACCCAAAGTTGTGAGCTCACCATATTTGCGAGCTTACCAAGACTACGAGCTCAACAAATGTGCGAGCTCACCCAAAATTCTGAGCTCACCAAGACTATGAGCTCTCTAATAGTGACCTCATTAAAGCTGCTAAGTATCCGGCAGTGCAAGCTATGTTAGGGGAGCTTATAGATGCAGCCTTTACTCTACAAGTTGCCAACTTGCACTGAAATAATGATAATTTTTGATGAGATATTTTGATGATTAGACTAAAATTAGCCAATAGAGAGACAAGTTGTATTGTACAAGTTTCAAGACTTGCCAAGTTGTAATTGTTTATTATTATTTTCATCTTATTTAAGCATAGATGTTCATGTAAATTGTTATGTTGGAATGAAAATTAGAAGTCTATAATCTGTAGTTGTTCTGTCTTATTGTTTTCTATCTCAATACATTCCTTCATCAAATATCCAACAATTGGTATCTAGAGCCTCTTATCTTTGAGGGTCTTTTTCCATAAAACTGTCTTTAGCAAGCTTTACACCACCCCACCCCTTATTTTCACAGGAGAAAACTACCATATTTAGATAGTAAAAATGAAACTTATCTTCAAGTCTTTGATCTTTGGGTGGTTGTAAATGCTGAAATAGAACCACCAGTGTTAAGACCAAATCTTATACTTGCTCAAGTGAGACAAGATAGTAAGGAATGTGCCAAAAAACACAAGGCAATGTCTTGCCTACAAAACTGTGTTTCAGACTTGATCTTTACAAGAATCATGACCTGTGACTCTCCTAAATAAGCTTAGGATAAGCTCAAGGAGGAGTTTTAAGGTTCATAGAAGACAAGGCAGTAGTAAATGATCAATTTTAGACGAGGTTTTGAAAATCTCAAGATGAAGGAAATTGAGATTGTAAAGCAATATTTAGATTGAACCAAGGCAGTGGTGAACTAGATAGACTACTAGGGGACCAATTTATGGATAGTAGAGTAGTTGAGAAGATGATTACCACACTTCCTATTAGATATGAATCAAAGATATCTTCACTGGAAGAGTCAAGGGATTTTTCAACCATCTTACTCTTTGAAGTAATCAATGCTCTGTATGCTCAAGAACAAAGAAGGGTAAGTAGAGAAGAGGGGCATGTTGAGGGAGCCTTTCAAGACAAAAACAAAGAAGGCTCAATCTTCTCAAGTAATGAAGAAATGAAGGACTGTATAGAGAAAAAAAATAGAAGAGTTGAAGAAACAGTGGAAAGAAAAATTATCCACTATACTCGCATTGCAAAAAAATGGGTCATCCTAAGAGAGTGTGTTGGTTCAAGCCTAATGCTCAATGTAGAAATTGCAAGTAGTTTGGCCAGGAAGAGAGAGTGTGCAAGAACAATGGCACCCACAACAACAAAATGCTCTAGCACAGACAACAAAAGCAAATCAAGAAGAATTAATGTTCATTGCCTCCTGCAAAGCCAAGCTCGCTACCTCTTGCGAAGCCCAATTCGTGGCACCATATGAACCCTTCAACAATGAAAGAAAGAACAGGTTTGTTGATAGTGGTTGTACAAACTACATAACTTCATTGGTCAATTTATTGAGAAGAAATACATTGTTGTTTCCAAATATAAATGTTGTACTATATTTGATTCATTGGGACATGAAGTTGTGACAGTCTCAATGAATAATAGAAACTTTGTGCTGGATTGGAACTTTGTTGCTTTGATAGCATATACCAGTTCAATGGATGAATCATATAGGTGGCACAAAATAGAGAGGCATATGAACTATAAGTCCTTTAGTCAAGTGTGTAAGTCAAAATCGGTTGAGAAGATGACTAAAGTTGAAGATAAAGATAAAGATAAAGATGAATGCTTTGATAATCTTCCTGTTAAAAGCATTAGGCCTATTGTTAAAACTTATCACAAATGTGACTTAGCAGTATTGGAGCCTGTAATTTTTGAAGAAGTTGTAAGAGAAAACAACTCTTGTGTTTGCTGTAAAATGGTCAAGAAATAGTGTTGCAAGTTGGTCAATCATGCAGTAGCAAGCAACAACATGAAGTGTGAGCTTACGAGCTCACCAAAATGCAAGTTGCGAACTAAGAAAAAGTGTGAGTTGACAGATGTGCGATCTATGAAAATGCAAGCTAAAGCTGAATGAAATGTGTGTTTCAAAAGTGTGAGGTCATAAAAATGCAAGCTCATCGAAGTACAAGCCTGTGAGCAGGCAAAGATGCAAACTTGTTGATACTCTAACAAAAGCTCTTGGGAAGATGAAGTTTGAGAAACTACATTATAATATTGGGGTTTGCAACATGGAGGCCAAGGAGGAGTGCTGTGAAGTGGCCATCCATGCATTGGCAAATCTAGTTTGCACAACTGCAAGCTCCTACAAAACTGCAAGCTCACTCAAAGTTGCGAGCTCACCATATCTGCGAGCTTACCAAAACTACGAGCTCATCAAATGTGAGAGCTCTACAAAGTTGTGAGCTTACCCAAGATTGCGAGCTTACCAAGACTCGAGCTTATCAAGAGTGCAAGCTCTCTAATAGTATGAGCTTATTAAAGCTTCAAAGTCTCTGATAGTGTGAGCTATGTTAGGTGATCTTATGGATGCGAGCCCTTACTCTGCAGGCTGCCAACCTGTACTGAAACAATGATAATTTTTGACAAGATGTTTTGGCTGATGATTAAACTAAAATCAACCAATAGAGAGGCAAGTTGTATTGTACAATTTCCAAGACTTGCCAAGTTGTAATTGTTTTTTTTTTCAGCTTATTTAAGCATAGATGTTTATGTAAATTGTTACGTTGGAATAAAAATTAGAAGTTTATAATCTAACTACTTCTTTGTTCTATTTTATTTTTTTCTATCTCAATACATTCCTTCATCAAATATCCAACATTATATATATATATATATATTTTCAAAATTTTCTTCTTTTTTTTAATCTATGAACTGGTCGAACCAATTGAATTGGGAATCGTTGGTTTGAGCGATTTGACCACTAGTCCGATTTTGAAAACATTGATCATCATCTGAACCTATAATGACATTTGTTGAGAATGTCACATAGTTGTTGAAATGATCTTCATTAGATTCTAAGTTGGTGGAGCTATCATCTCTCCAAGTCACACATAACGATTTCTTTTTTCTCTCTAATGTGTTAGCACACTCAACTTGGATATGTCCAAATCTATGACACTCGTGACAGTAGATTCATTTTTTCTTCTCTTCCTCAACTTCCTCTTTGATAACCACTTATTTGGATTTGTTTTTATGAGTGCTTTTGGCGGCCTTCATCTTCTTGAATATTTTAGATTGCTTTTTGAAAGCTCTGTTGAAGTTTTAAGTGAGCAGAGCAATTTGTTCTTGAAGTTCCTTAATCATAGTGGAGTCGATAGTGGACACTTTATTTGCCACTTGTAGAGCAATACTCCTCTTACCTTTGTTCTTCTTCGTTTGGCTTCATCATGATTCATTTTAAAAGTCTAAAAGGGCCCTATTAGTTCATCAATCTTCAGAATTTCGTGGTTTTTGGCTTCTTCAATGGCTGTGACTTCAATAAAAAATCTTTTAAGAAAAGATCTCAACACCTTACTGACAAGTTTGGTGTTACAATACTCTTCTCTAAGAGCAAACGACTACTTTGATATATCATAGAGCTTAACATAGAATTCACCAATGGTTTATGAATCCTGCATTCTTATGTTCTCGAATTTGGTTATCATCATCTACATCTTGGATTGCTTGACTATGTTGATTCCTTTATGGGTTGTTTGAAGTATATCTTATACTTCCTTAACAATAATGCAGTTTGAGACCCTCTTAAACTCTTGCTGATCAACACTATAGAAAATAGCATATAATGCCTTAGAGTTTTCTTTAGCTAGGCGTTCCTTATTAGTGGTCTAAGGAGAATTCTTCTAGTTTTAGTTTCAATCATGGGTGCTTGTTATCTAGTGAGAATAAAACACCATGCCGTTTTATTGGTAAACTTAATGTAAGCTTGCGTGATTGCCTTCTAATAGGAATAATTGCCATTGTCTAACATAGAAGAGCGAATAGTTGAATATCCTTTCATATCTAGCAATCAACAACACTAGAAAACTCCACTAGTTACGTTAAGTGTAAAATTTTTATACCAATTATTGAATTGAATATATACTTATTTATTAGAAACTTTAGTGTATGAATGGAGGTTCTTGGATGCAGTGGCTACTTAAGGTGCCATAGCGATGAAAAAATAAAAAATAGAGTAAAAAAAGACACAAAAGATTGTTTACACAATTTTTTTCCTACATCTGTGGTGTTGGATCTGGTACCCTATGTGTATTATTTTCGTTTATGTGCACTTGTAATTTTTTCAATCAAATTGATTAATAAAATTATTCATGAATTATATTAATACCCTTTGCATATTTTCCTCACGTGATTTTTGCATGTAAAGCAAAATAGAAGCAAATATTAGCTTACTGGTTGTCTAATGTTTAAACTAATACTAAGCACTATTGTGTGGTCAGATCGTAATATGGAAAGACAACTTATATTCGTAGACGGTCCTAGACATGTCCTTAGTCTAATTGGAAATGAGCAAACCAATTGAATGACTAATATATCATCTATCAAGTTCAATTAGGAAGATGTTTTGTATTGGGCATCAGAGCGAATGACTCCCAGAAGATAGAGATATAGATGTGACTGACTGGATTGGCAGTACATCAGACTGGACCCAAGCAAAATGGATCCTGAATCCATTTATGGATTTATTCACTTGTGACGTTCATAATGTGACATACCTTAATCTTGAGTGGATGATGGACTATGCCTACGTGACTCGTATACTTTGATGTAAGTAAAAGCTTGAGTTCAAATAGATAAGGAATCGAAAAGTGGTGCATTGGGTATACAACTTTTTCAGTATGTAGCATAATTCAAAATAGTGGAATTCACGGCCCAAGACATGGGTAAATGATATCTTCTCATTGGCATTACATGATAGATGAAAAGTAAACGTGGGCACGAGTCGTTCATCTTTGTGATGAATAACTTAATTAATAGTTGGTAGAAATTGATTTTTCATGAAGGAAGATGTAATGATTACCATGAGATAAAGTAAGATCATATTCAGATTTATCCCAAAGAGATTAAAGATATCCTATGAGGGTAACACACTTATTACAAGGTCATTGGACAAGCATTGATTGAGTAGCTTTCATAATGGTATGTCATTAGGGAGTGCTCGGTCATGATACTATAGTGAAATGACTTCGTGACTAAATGAGTTTATAATTAATAGGCAAAAAGTTGGAACTTAATTATAAATTATTTGAGCCCTAATCACATATGCCCAATCGGTCCCTCCACTAGCTCGTTGAAACCAGAAATGAATTGCATGCTAAATCAAATGGATAGAAATGGTAAATTTAGAGAAATGAGAAACACTCAGAATTAATTTATGATTGTTCAAATTATTAATTAATTATTTGAAGTTTAAAAATGGAATTAAATTAATTGGTCATAATGAATATATTGAATGTAGAAAAATTAAATATATTTTCTCATAATTTTTTTACAGTAAAGTTGTCATGATTTTAACCGAATCAAAATTGAGTTGAGAAAATTATTTAATTAAGAAATTAATTAAATAACTTAAATTAATTTATGATGTTTATTTTGGAAAGTAGGAAAAAATGTATTGGGTTAGATTGAATTATTAAGTGTTGGGTTAAAAGTATATGAAACACTTATAATTGGACTTAATATAAAATAGGCCCAAACCCCATCATAATACATATAAGGGGAAGCACACCCTATTAACCCCTCTCTCTTCTAGTTCAACTAGGAAGCTGTTTCCTATTAAATAGACTTCTACTAATTCAATAAGGGTTTCTCTTTTTCTCCCTATAAATAGATGGCACAGGTAGGGCTAAATACACAATAAGTTTTACACAAATTTGAGATATTATTATTTTGCCTGAAAATGGTGAGAATTTATTTTCTAAGTATAAATTCATTTTTTGGAATAACAATTTTACTGGTTTCTACTGGAGAGTGTCTTGCTTTCCTATTGAAAGTAAAGTAAATAATTTTTGGTTATGTATTTGATTAGAATTTGTTCGAGCCCACACTTGAAGTAGTTTATGGTATGAGAATAGCGAAGAAGGCCTTTCGATTGAAAGCTGGAAACGGTAAGAATCCGTCTAGCTAAAAACACAGGTGTGATTTTGGTAAAGGGTTTATTGTTATAAATATCACAAACTGACTCAGTTTTTAAATTTTTTATTTTCCACTATACAAGAAAACCTTTTTCAAACTGAATTTTCTCCAACATGTGGAGCCTAGCTCAGTGAATAATTTGACTATCTTTAATCTCTAATACAACAAGTGATTCAATTTTACCATTCCCCTAGTATAACAACCTCACTTTTTGTATCTTAAAAACCTAGAACACTCGCCTTTATGTTCTTCCTTTGAGAAGTTAGTTGTAAACACAAATTGTTTACTCTCAATTGTACTTGTAGTAGCCCATTTATGCCCGGGCCCATACAAACCAATAAATAAATAAATAAATAAATAAATAAATAAATAAACAAACTAAAAATAATGTCCAGTTTTAATACAATCCAATTTACAAACAGCCCAGACTAAATAGATTACCCGAAGCCCATTACACCCAAAATAGAGACCCAAACCTATACGGCCCAAAAGGCCCAACACTAAATCAGAAACCAAGGGTTTCTGAAATCCCTAGGTTTCCCTCGCGCCGCAAGCCCCAACACCAGCCCCCCGGTCGCGCCGCAATTGGCTCACAGATAGCGCTGTACTGCCGTTGTTCTCGCTACTCACGTGCGAAACAAGGAAAGAAAATGGACATTAACAACAGATTACGATTTTGTATTTATTTTCTGATTCCATTTTTGGGTTATAAATAACCCCAAAGAAATCTGTAAACGGATACACACAAGAAAATACGCAGAGAATACACAAAAAAAATATACAGAAACAAAAAAAATAAAATTTTCGCAACTCAGAAGGTGATTCTCGACAATACTATTCTGTTTTATTTTTCTTTCTTCGTTTTATTTTCAATTATAAACAAAGTAAAAGAGTTTACCTGTCGATCTACGTTGAAAAGCTGAAGTTTCGGACCTCCGGTCGCCGAGTATGACGGGGTCTACGATGGCACGTGAGGCGCGTGGGGCAGTGGCCCGGAGGTCCGATGATCGGAACCCAGACGAAATGAGAAAGGGTTTGAGAGAATTTTTGAAGATGTTTTTTTAAAATAGTGTCCAAATGAATTTTTTGTGTTAAAATTAACATATATAGCAGCATAAAAACGATTTCCTTTTTGCTTAAGCCAATAAGCATTAAACGACGTCGTTTAAAAAGGCCAGACCCGCGCGTTGACCCGATACCTGGGGAGGATCCATGTGTTTTTTATAAAAGGGGCAATTTACCTCTTTAGTCCCTCCGCAATTTTATTAGTTTTAATTTCGTCCAATTTAAACACTTCTTTTATTTTTTTTCAAATTCTCCCTGAAAGTTTGACTCTGTTTCAATTTGGTCCCTCGGGCTACTTAAAGGCTAATAACAGAACGGCGCCATTTAGGAGATAGGGCATAATTTCCCAATAGGTCCCTACAGTTTGGCGCGCGTTCCAATATCACCCTTTTTAACAATTTTACCTTAGTTTTTATTTATTTATTTTAATTTGATCCCTATTTCTTCGATTTTTTTAATTATTTTTATTTTCACTTTTATTCTTATTTTTTTAATTATTTTAGTATTATCTATATATTAAATTATTATTATTTATTATGTATATTAGGTTATTTTATTAAATTTAATATTATATATTATTTTAAAATTTGTATATTAGTTATTATATTATATATTTTTAAAATTTTGTACATTATATATTATATATGTATAATTTAAATTATTTTATCCTTTATATTATATAAATCCTGTATATTGTATAACATATTATTTGTATTGTTTATATTACATATGTAGTTTTCATGATTATTGTATATTTTATTTAAAGTTATATACTATTTACTTATAATTGTTTTTATCATATATTATCATTTATATTTATATATGTACTAAATTATTAAATTATATATTTATAATAAGTAGCCCTATATTTTTCATATACTCTAAGTTTTTATATTATTCATTTAAAATATATTGTTTATACATGTTGATCGTTTTAGAAATTATCATATTTTTATTTTGTTATAATATTTATTCAATGTTTAAATACATCATTCATTTATTTATTTTTCTATTTGATTTTGTTTGAAGAGTTTAATATTCATTTCTTGAATTTTCATGTAGATTTTAATTGCTGTTGATTATTTTATATCTTGTATTTATTTATTCATGCTATTTTATTTGCGTATTATTGCTTTATCATAGTCTTTTCATTTCATGTATCGTTTTCTTTCGTCAATTGCCTATATTGGTGTTATTTGTTAATATAATTTGTAATTATGGTGAATTACTATATGGAATTTATGTTTTGTAATGCATTGATACAATATTTTATTCAAATCATTTTTTTACAAAAAATATATCTTGCTAAATTGTAGCATTTTATTCAAAGTTTTTCTTAAAAAAAACGGTGATATGCAATATTTGGGGGTTTCGAGAAAAATTGTGCCCTAACTCACTGGGTTTCGATTTTTCTCGTTGAACTTAAGATATTAAGTATCCCTTTTCTTTTAAAATTGAAACCCATAAACTTCAAATCAAAACTTATTCTTGGAAATTCAAAACGTTGTATCCTAACTTATTGGATATGATGTTCTGTGTCTCGAGATAAGAATTTTCTGCAAATAAAGGCGAGCCTAATTTCGAAGTCATGAAATGTTGCATCCTAACTCATTAGGCATAGCATTTTATTTCTTTGAGATAAGTGAGTCTTGGTTTTTTTTCAATTAAAAGGATCGTATTTTAAATTTTTCAAATTTTTGACATTAGGCCATGAGATTATCAATTAGGTACCAAATTTTGGGCGTTACGAGGGTGCTAACTGTAGCATCCCGAATTAGGGCCTAGTCGGAACAGTGGTTTTGAGACCACGAATTTGAAGTAGAAATAATTATTTTATGATTATTATAAGGTCTATGATATGTTTACATGCTTGTGTGAAGATTTCATGAAGAAATTATATGTCTAAGGTGCTTGATTAGACTTTAAGGACTAAATTGAATAAGTTGCAAAATGCATGTTCTAGAAGCTTTTTGTATGAAATTGCTTTGGATTATGAATTAGGAGCCCTTAAATAGCAATTTTACCAAATTCTAAAATTTTGGACAAAAATAGACTTGTGTGGTAAAATATCTAAGAAAGGCATTAAGGGTATTTTAGTAATTTGGCATATAAAGCCAAAATAGCCTAAAAAAAAAAAGATGTCATCTTCTTCATTCTTTTGGGTTGCTGCCAAAAATACCATGGAAGCCATGGTTGAGGTTTTGTCCAAGCTTTCCAAGCTCAATAGTAAGTTCGTTCTTGCCCTGTTTTTATTTATTTTCGTATTTTTGAAATCCTTGTACCATAATCTACCTATTTCTAACCATATTTTGAGATATAGTTAAAGTCAACAATTTTACCCATGATGGATAATTGTGTATTTTTATGTTTGATGGTAGATTATGCATGTTTATGAGTAGAGGAACGATTTTTACTAAGTGATTTTGTAACATCCCGAAATTGGGCTTAGGAGAATTGAGCCCAATGGGCCTTAGGCGTAGTAGCGTTTAAAATTTTTGAGAACGGCATTAATGCAAGATAGACTTATTAGATAAGTGATTTTGAATGGTTAGAGGGCTTCTATGAAGTCCCGGGATCAAATATTGGCTTTGGGGAAATTTTAGTTTTAGGCGGAAAAAACCCTGGAAGTTAGTAGGTAGGCCTTAAGAATAAAATATGGAGAAAATGACGCAAGTGGAGTGTGTGGTGTAGTGGCAAAGTGATGCCACATAAGAGACAAGGGAGTGACGCCACAAGGAAGGAAGGAGGTCCAAGGTTCAAGTCTTGGCTTTTGCATTTTGGTTTCTTTTTACTTGGATCTTAGAATTTGGGCCATAGTTTATATTTAGTTGCGCATGGTTTAAGACACAAGAGGAGCTTGTGGCCAAGTGGTTAGCGGCGTGGATTATGTTGCAAGGGAGCCTGGGTTCAAATCGCGTGAGAAGCAAAGGAGTATTTATTTTGCGGATTGGACGGCAAGAGTTTCAGTTGAATTTAAACTCTACTGACGAAGGGATCCCACATCGGAAAGACACAAAGAATGAAGGTGAAGAGCTAGCTATATAAAGAGCATTCCAGGAGGAGAGTTAACATACCTTGGAGGGCGTTTGGGCACAGGAGTGGTCGGAGCGCGGATTAGCACCAGACTCCTATCAGGTGTGTGTGTACTTCTCTACTCTAGTTGTAGAGCGGCAAATGCCGAAGTGCCGGTCACGACATTAGTAGCCACATGAGCGTGCGAGTGCACGTGTGGGGCTTCGACGCGATAGTTGAGGCCATCAGTAGTATTCTTGTGGGTTGGGCTGCTTGGGCCACGATGGGCCAAAGTGGGCCCAATGGGCTATTGGGCTCAAATGAGTATATTGTATGATTGTTTAGTATATGTTGAACTAGACTAGGTGGAACTTATATACGTGGCTAGATTTATGTTAGGTGGGCCACACGAGCGTGTGGGCCCAAATGGGCCGGAATCGGGTTTTAGGCCCAATAGTCCGGTAAAGACAGAATTGGTAGTCGAGTCGCTCGGGGTGAAATTGGGCCTTCGAAAAGGCCATTCTAGGTACGAAATTACCGAAAATACCTTTGGTAGGTAAAATTACGATTATACCCTTAGAGGTTGATTAGCTTGATTTTATTGTTTTATGTTTATCTGATTATGATGGTAACTCATGTTATTCTTATATTTGATATATGTTTTGCATACATGACACATTGCATAATATCTGAATAATATGTATGTTGCATGGGCATATGGGTGATATTGATAAAGGGGAAGTGTTCTGGTGGTTTTTACCACATTATCTGGTGATTCATGTCACATATTGTTATCTAGTGACTCTGTCACATTATCTGGTGACTAATGTCACATATTGTTATCTGGTGACTCTGTCACATTATCTGGTGGCTATGCTACGATTATAAGGGCGATAAGTAGTTGACTGCAGCGACTGCCTTCGATGGTGTGTAGCGAATGGAGGGTCGATTTAGTAATCCCCACGGTGTGATTGGCAGGTACGGGTGATGTGTAGCGGATGGAAATTTAGGCCGGGTTTGGGGTGTTACAATTATGGTATCAGAGCCCAGTTTCAAAACTCGGACGTGGAATGGGTTTGTCAATGTTTTCCAAAAATTGGTTTGAAATATTGTTTAAGAAATATATGTTTTATTGGAAGTATGGCACCCGAGTCTCCGGCACCAAATCCGTAAGTTTCCTGATATTTTGCTTGGTTATATGTTGTATTTCTAGTATTTAATCTGTGTATTTGGTTTGGATGTGATAATCGGATAGAGAATTGGTTGCATATGTAATATTTGTCTGCTTTAATGGTTAGGTGTTTTGAGTATGTGTAGGGAGTTCTAAATTCTAGTTAAAAGTATATTAGTGTTATTAGAATCAGAGTGCACAGCGTGAGCGTAGTGTTGTAAGTTAGGATGTACGACTGTTAATTAGTTGGAAATTTCGAGGACGAAATTCCTTTAAGGAGGGTAGATTTGTAACATCCCGAAATTGGGCTTAGGAGAATTGAGCCCAATGGGCCTTAGGCGTAGTAGCGTTTAAAATTTTTGAGAACGGCATTAATGCAAGATAGACTTATTAGATAAGTGATTTTGAATGGTTAGAGGGCTTCTATGAAGTCCCGGGATCAAATATTGGCTTTGGGGAAATTTTGGTTTTAGGCAGAAAAAACCCTGGAAGTTGGCAGGTAGGCCTTAAGAATAAAATATAGAGAAAATGACGCAAGTGGAGTGTGTGGTGTAGTGGCAAAGTGATGCCACATAAGAGACAAGGGAGTGACGCCACAAGGAAGGAAGGAGGTCCAAGGTTCAAGTCTTGGCTTTTGTATTTTGGTTTCTTTTTACTTGGATCTTAGAATTTGGGCCATAGTTTATATTTAGTTGCGCATGGTTTAAGACACAAGAGGAGCTTGTGGCCAAGTGGTTAGCGGCGTGGATTATGTTGCAAGGGAGCCTGGGTTCGAATCTCGTGAGAAGCAAAGGAGATTTATTTTGCGGATTGGACGGCAAGAGTTTCAGTTGAATTTAAAACTCTACTGACGAAGGGATCCCACATCGGAAAGACACAAAGAATGAAGGTGAAGAGCTAGCTATATAAAGAGCATTCCAGGAGGAGAGTTAACATACCTTGGAGGGCGTTTGGGCACAGAAGTGGTCGGAGCGCGGATTAGCACCAGACTCCTATCAGGTGTGTGTGTACTTCTCTACTCTAGTTGTAGAGCGGCAAATGCCGAAGTGCCGGTCACGGCATAAGTAGCCACACGAGCGTGCGAGCGCACGTGTGGGGCTTCGACGCGATAGTTGAGGCCATCAGTAGTATTCTTGTGGGTTGGGCTGCTTGGGCCACGATGGGCTAAAGTGGGCCCAATGGGCTCGTGGGCCCAAATGAGTAAATTGTATGATTGTTTAGTATATGTTGAACTAGACTAGGTGGAACTTATATACGTGGCTAGATTTATGTTAGGTGGGCCACACGAGCGTGTGGGCCCGAATGGGCCAGAATCGGGTTTTAGGCCCAATAGTCCGGTAAAGACAGAATTGGTAGTCGAGTCGCTCGGGGCGAAATTGGGCCTTCGGAAAGGCCATTCTAGGTACAAAATTACCGAAAATACCCTTGGTAGGTAAAATTACGATTATACCCTTAGAGGTTGATTAGCTTGATTTTATTGTTTTATGTCTATCTGATTATAATGGTAACTCATGTTATTCTTATATTTGATATATGTTTTGCATACATGACACATTGTATAATATCTGAATAATATGTATGTTGCATGGGCATATGGGTGATATTGATAAAGGGGAAGTGTTCTGGTGGTTTTTACCACATTATCTGGTGACTCATGTCACATATTGTTATCTGGTGACTCTGTCACATTATCTGGTGACTAATGTCACATATTGTTATCTGGTGACTCTGTCATATTATCTGGTGGCTATGCCACGATTATAAGGGCGATGAGCAGTTGACTGCAGCGACTACCTTCGATGGTGTGTAGCGGATGGAGGGTCGATTTAGTAATCCCCACGGTGTGATTGGCAGGTACGGGTGATGTGTAGCGGATGGAAATTTAGGCTGGGATTGGGTTCTGCATTATCATCTGTATATGCATCATATCGCATTGATTATCTGATTATCTGCTATACTATGATGTTAGGGCTACGGCCTGATTCGATTTATGTGGGCTTCGGCCAAGTATGTTATTGTGAGGGCTAAGGCCCAATATGCTTTTGTGGGCTTAGGCTCAGTTATCACTCGTGAGGGGAATTGCACACTGAGTTTTCGTAAACTCACCCCCTCTTTTTAAATGTTTCAGGTAATCATTAGACCGCGGATTTGGGGAGCCGAGGCAGACTTGTGGTGGCCCTGCAATGTTTTCTCGTAAACTCGTTTCTTATATTTAAACTTACTTTTAATTTTGGGATTTTGATATGTAATAAGGCCTTTGGTATTTTATTTGGTTTTAGCTTTCAATTTGGTTACTGTTTACTATTTAATGTTCAATATGGGATTTTCCTAAAATGATAATAAACCGTTTTTATTCAAAATTACTTAAACTCGATTTTCACAATAAATACAATTTTATTCAAATTAATAACAACTTTGTAAAGTGGGCATTGAATGAATTGGCTTTTATAAACAAACCACAAAACACGGAGTTTTAAAAAGAATACGAACTTTTTAACAAACGCATAGTTTTTAAACAACCCTTTTATGTGACATACCAGATTCGGTCGTAACATTTAGGCCGGGTTTGGGGTGTTACAGATTTTCGGTGAAAACGAGTAAAACGAGCTAATTGGTAAAAGTTGTTATTGTTCATAAGTATGTGTTATAGTAAGAATTTGAAGTTGCTATAGAAGGGAAAAATGTTCAGCATGTCATAAAACATAAGAAAAAGGAATAAAGTTTAATTTACGAGCCTAGGGGTAAAAATGTAATTTTTGAAAAGTTAGGGGGCAAATTATAAATTTGCCATAATTTGATATGTGAATTGAATTGATTAGTGTGTTGATAAAATGTGTTAAATGAGTGTTATTTGACATGTTAGATCAAGAAATTATGAAATTTGGACTAAGATCGGGGAAGAACAAAGTTGTGGGCTAAGTTGAGAAAATTAGCCGTTTCGGCATTCGAGGTAAGTTGGTATGTTAAAAATAATGCAATAATGTTGTAATTTATATTTGAAAGCTAAATTAGTGAATTAAATGAATTATGTTGAATTAAATGTTTAATGTGCCAAGTTTATAAATTGATTTAAAATATGTCTATGGTACATGGAAATGCATTGAAATATTGTACTTAAATGTGACTTCTATGATTGCGAATGTAATGAGTAATTGTGAATTAGTGTTATCATGAGACAAGTGATTAAGTGAATATTGACTAAGTGTTAACAAGTGTGAAAAAGTCCCGATTGAACCTTAGGAAACGATTAGGATACAAGTGACATGTCACTAGGAATTTCAGTGTTTTCAGTGTGAAAGTGTTCCCCGGGTGCTGGCTCATTGTGTTATATCAGTGGCTGGGTGATTGTGCATGTGTTGCAGACACCTAACAACTTGTGTGAGCAGCACTGTATATTAACCTTGAACTGACAGCTTGTGTGAGCAGGCCCGAGGGTAACCCCAGTGTTACAGTGGTAGCTTCGGCTACATTACAGTGGTAGCTTCGACTACATTACAGTGTGGCACTCTGTGCCTTATTCCGCGTATCCTTTAGTATTCCGTATGGTTCAACGGGTATTGAATTGATATAATGAAAAGTGATTGAATGTGAAAAGGATTTAATCATGTGATAATAATGTGCAAGTGAACATTGTGATTGATGTATTTATATGTGTAAGTGTGAATATGAAATCGTTTGTATAAGTGAAGTGCATGTATGAAATTAAGTAAGAAATCGTATGAACAAATAATACAGATATGTGTATGAAATTGCTATTGTATGATTTATATGTTGAATAAAGTGTTTTGGTTATGATGCATCAATTGTAAGGATGCAAATGAGTGAGATGTGCCTATGATCAAGTGATAGTTATATGCTAAGTTATACTATGTTTTTGTGCATATGTGTAAAAAATGAAAGTGAATACATGAAAATCATGAAAAAAGTGAAATTAGCACCAAGACAGTATTGGACAACTGCAGTTGTGTATTTTTGAAGAATCACCAAAAATGGTGGAAATTGAATTAGAAATTGAATAAGATATAAAATTAAAGCTTATTGAGTCTATTTTCGGATAAAATAAACGGTGTAAGCAAACTAATTTTATATTCTGAGATAGAGTCAGAATGATTTCGGAATCCCCTGTTCTGACTTTGGAAATTCATTAAAACTTGTACAAAAATAATCATGGGATAACATTTATATCCTTGAATTTCTTAATGAGTCTATTTTCAAGAAAAATAAACGGTAATATCATTTGAGTTCTGTACAATGAGATAATTAATGTTTAGTGAATAAAGATCGAAACTGTTAGACAACAAAACAGGGGATATTTTAAAGAATAAACTGTACTTATTGGATAAACCAAAAATTCTGAAAATTTTATGGTAAGAAGATAAATGAGTTTAGTTTTAGGGAAAATTAACGGATCTTAATTTGGAGTTCTGTAGCTCCTGATATTAATAATTTAATGACTGTGACTCAAGAAAATAACTTAACTGGAATTTGAATAAATAGAAAGAATATGAAAATAGCATGTTATCGCATCGCTTATTATTTTCATGCGAGCTTACTAAGCGTAAAGCTTACTCCCTTCTTTCCATTTCTTTTAGTTTTATCAGGTTAGCTTAGGGTCAGAGATCATTGGAGGCAGCATCACACTATCGAGCCATTATCCTAGGAGTATTGGCATGTGAATTTTAAATGTTTTCAAGTGAGTGGCATGTATAGGGACTTAGTTTTTCTATGATGGATGTTGTTGTGATTAGCCAAATGTATTGACTTATATTGATTTGTTGATTTATAGCCATGAGATGTATAAGTGATTAAATAGATGACAAGGTAAAATGCATGTGTTTGAAAAGTTTTAATTTTGGGCGAAATTTGGTAACCCGGTTTTGTACGATTGTAAAAGTTTTAGTCCGGTGACGCGTCGAACCCTGTCCCGGAGTTGGACACGGGTGAGGGGTGTTACACTAACCCTTCCTTGCACGTAATCGACTCCCGAACCCGTTTTCTTGTATTTCGTGGGCCAAAATCAATGTTTTGAAATAAAACGTTTTATAAGGTGATCCAATCACACCTAAGTAAAAAAGGATTGGTGACGACTCCCTTTTTTGTTTTTAAAGTCGATCCCCTTTTTTTTTCAAAATATAAAAATGGTTTCGACAGTACTCACAAAATACGTTCCATAATGAACCATAAGGTGCTCTTAATACTTAGTATAGAAATAAAAGTCTCTCAATATATAAAAGCTTGCTAAGGTATTGGAGATAAATTACAATCCAATCCATTAGCTATAAAATAGCAAAATAAAATAAATTAATAGAGGTTAATGTAAAGTGGACTATTAGAGATTCATTCTTCAATTGTATCTTCAATTCAATTTGTTTAGTTCTCCATAATCCAAGGGATTCAATTTCTTGATCCGAACCAATTAGTAACAACCCAACTTTTGTCGATGTGATAAAATGCGATTTTTGTAACACCCCATACTCTATCCAATCGCAGGGTCCAAGCTATAAGGTGTCACATTTGTTTTTGGAGCAACTGCAAACAAATCAAAATTGAATAATAATATTAAACATTCAAATATAAGTAAAACATGTATATACAACAATAAGTAATCATTTTTGGATCTTATACAAGCTTACGGAAGCTCTATAGCTAACCTGAGGTCTAATTAGGACTAAATTGTAATGTTTTCAAAATTACAGGTGGACGTCGCGACACCGAGGGTTCCTTTTCATGACACAATATATTAACTTGACCTCATTGCAACGACCTATACTCGACGTCATGTCATGGTATGGTGGCCTAATCTTGTTGTAATGACAATTGTTTGACGTCGCGACGTGACATACTATTTCAAATGGTTAGGTTTTGGCACTTATTTGCACCTACCTAAAACATCCCAAAAACATTTGCACTTATAGTCTCAGCCAAAATGCCATTTCAAACCTACATTTCTAACATGTTTCACCATTCATAAGACTATCTGTAATTCATAGGTATTAAATTTTTACATTTGACAACTTTGCAACTTCATACTTTACCAAAAGGAAATATACTATGGAGTATGCACACAAGTGATTCAACTTCTCATATAAAGCTACAAATTAACAATTTCATCTTTACAATTCAACCATTAGCCATTTCTAACTCTTCAAACTAAGTCCTAATATGACTTGAACATGTATTGTACAAAATCGAATCGACCTAGGTACATGTCATACTTAAATCAAAACAGAATTACACAAACTTTGTTGAGTTAGGGATTGCTTGCTGGATGTTGGATATATTACTCGAACTCTTGGAAATCAACTATACCTGCACATGAAGAAACAAATCGTACGTTGAGCGAAAATGCTCAGTGGTAATTCCATGACTTAAAATAAAATAATATAAGCATTAGTAAATTTTCACAAGGTATATAATATTAATGACTCTTCAAAACATGTTCTATGATGCCAAATAATTCTATTAACATTTTCACATTTGAACATACTATAACAATAGTAAAATCAATTCAAATCACTTGTCAACAACCTATATTTAAACCAATTCCAATTTCAATACATTCAATTCCATTCTCATTTAACACCAATATATAGTTTAACCCACCATTCAATCGTTTCTTCGAGTCTATCGACTCAATCGTATTCGTTCAACCCTCGGGGCTTATTTTCAACCAATACATATAGTACTTTACATATCTTATCTATCTTAACACACACATATAAGCACAATATACTAATTCATCAACATTTCGTAACTTCTATACTACTCTTGTCATCCCGGGTTGCCCAACAACGATGACTTTAGCTATCAAGACTCATTATACCAACCTGGGTGGCCCGACAACGATGGTTCAAACTATTCAATAAATTACCATCCCGGACAACCAACAATGATGGCTTTCACTATTCTTACATTTTACCATCTCGGGTGGCCCAACAACGATGGTTATCAAAATTTACCTATCTTACCATCCCGGGTGACCCAACAATAATGGCATTCAATATCTAAATATTCTACCATCCTGAATAGATCAAAAGTGATGGTTCTTACTATATACACATTCTACCATCCCAAACGGCCTGGAAGCAATGGTTTTATATCTAGGGCATGCCAACTAATTTGACGGTATTCGAGTCCGTTAATAAGGTAACATTGAATCAATAAACATCATAACCACATATCTTACTTTAATCTCCTTACTAATTCATCATTTCATCACATCATATAATATATTTCAACACAAATTCATACCAAATAACACATATCAATTAAATCACACTATTTTCTATTCTATTCAATTTAGTCCTTGTGTCAAAAATTCAATCTCAATTATAATAATTCAATTCAAATAGCCATTAATAACTCACCTTAATGTTATATCATGCAAAACATCTTAAATATGTAGTAATTAAATTGATCTCAAATTATAGAAATACAAACCAGGGTCCCGCGTCATTCATCGACAACTCTTGCTTTTCCTTTCCCTCTCGATGGCCTAGTGTCGACGTTAGCTAATTGTGTAGTCACATGTTAGTAACCTTTGAATTTTTTATTATTTTCTTTCTTATGGTGGATGGACATGAACTTGAAGATGATGAGAAGTTTCTCTTCCTTTCAACCATGTTATGTGTATAGAGAATAATTAAGATTTAATTAATTTAACTAATTATACTTAATTAACTTAATAATCATGCTTAATGAATTTAACATCATCATCCACTAACCCCTATTTGAAAATGGTTTATTTACCATTTTGGACCTTTGGCTAATTTCTATTTTCGTCTGCAAGTCCTTTGTCAATTAAAAATCTATATCGATTAAACTCTACAATTTAGTCCCTAGGCCATAATTAATCACTATTTCAGCTAAATTGATTAACCAAATTTCAATTCATCAATATTATAACAAAGTAAATATCTCTATTTAATATTTACATACTCGATTTGTGGAAACGAGGTCCCAGAACCCTAATTTTTGACACCACTAGAAATCAGGTTGTTATAGTTTTGGAACCTCATTTCTGTAAATCGAGTATGTAAGAATGAATTATAAAGATTAGCGGAGTTAGTATAAGAATATATTAAAGATTGGTTATGTAATTTAACCAAGAAAATTGTTAATTAAACCTTAGGGACTAAATTGTAAAAGTTTAATCGCTATTGAGTAATTATCCAAAGGAGTAAAATGGTTATTTAACCATTTTTTAATATATGACATTGAAAGATGATGGTGTCAATTGTCATCCACTTAGTTTAATTTATAATTAATTATATATATAAATATTTTAATAAAATGAATTAATTATGATTAACAAGTTAATCAATTTCTTGCTCTCAGTACAAATATTGAAAAGTTGAAAAAGATGAGAGAATTATCACTTTCATTTGTTCTTGTCGTCCAACAAAGAAGAAAATAAGAAAAAAAAAACCCTTTGGTTTCAATCTCAATTTCGGTTCAAATTAGAAAAGGTAACCAAACTATTTTCATCAATTTTTTATAGATTCTTGATCATGAAAGCTTGATTTAGCTAGCCCATGTATTAATTTCTTCCATTTTTATATGTTTAACAAGTTTCCATTAGAGAGAAATTGATGGTTTAGGCTTGAAATTGAAAAGATTTTTAGATAGTGAACTTAGATTATGTCAAAGACTAAGTTAGAAATTAAGTTAAGTTTGTTAGATAACTTTGTGACATTAGAGACTAAATTAAAAACTATCATTAAATTATGCTGGGTAGAAAGTATAAGGTCCATAATGAAAGAATATGAAAGCAAATTTTAATTCGATGTTAGGTATGAAAAAAATGAGTATATCAGATATATGGACTAAATTGAATAAAATACAAAATATGTTATCTATGTATTTTAATGTGATTAGGATGTGAATTGACATTGTTTTATAATTGAATTATTGAACGTAGCTAAAGACCACGCCGGGCCGTCACGAGAAATGGGAAAGGCTAGAGCCGTAGATGACTGATGAAAACTGTGGTTTGTACTTTTATGATTCAAGTTCAATACATATACATATATGTGATTATTGCAAATCTACCTATTGAGGTAAGCATATTGTTGTTTCCTGACTCGGTTTATAAATGATGATATCGAATGTTGAGAATTGGGTTAAATTGAATATAGTGGAAATAAAGCATGATAGGAATTAATAAATGTTATATGTTGTGAATTGATGATGAAATTGTATGTGATCGCTGCAAATCAGAGCTTTAAATATTTATAAAAGAATGATCAAACCTGGAGACTAACTCTGACAACAATATTAAGGCAAGTGTACCTATCGAACAGTAGTATAGCTTAGGCAAGACAGGTTATAGAACCCAAAGGAACTAGAAGTATTAATACTCACTTTCTTTTTATTATTTAGCCTTAAAGTTAGAATGAAGATTACAAAATTGACGACAACTAAACTAAGGACACAAAGACAAGAAGACGAATTGGAAAATAACTTTGAAGGAAAACTCAGTTGATTTCGACGATACCTTCGGGAAGAATCCACCTAGACTTCACTTATTATCTAACCCTAAATTATATGATTTCTTTTACTTAGCTTGATCCGTGAGACTCCCTAACCTATATTAAACCCTCTCTCGAAGCGAATAACGTCTAACCCTAGGTTAATTAGTGGAACTCTCGTTCGCTTATAATAACCCCCTAGGATAGCAGTAAATCGATCAATGGACTCCCATATTAACAACAATGTCTTATCCTAATTCATAGAGAATTCATACATGGATAATTTGATTCAAAGTGTCCTAAAGATTCAAACGAGATAAGTCATAATTTTGTACCTCGAAACATAGGTGTCTTCCCTCTTTTAAATAACTACTTTTTTTAATTCAAAATCGATAAGGATTGATATCCTCACTTAGGACTCACTCAAATCACTCTAAAGTGTTTAAGGTTCAGAAAAAGATCGCTCATAAGTCAAACCTGAAAAGTTAATCCCATAGGCTTGCCTGAAAATCAAATCTCCACCACTGTAATATGAGATGACAAACAGATCAAAAGGTCTATGTTAGGGTTGTAACGGGGCTAGGGTAAAAGGTGTGGTCATAGGCTGAAATTAGAGGTTTAGAATCGAGATTGAATTGACAAGTACCTACCTAAAATTTTTCTGAAACTTCATTAATTGAAAAGTAATAATCCTACTAATACGAGCTTTTTCTTTTTGAAGACTTTGATTGTGTAAGCTCTCTTTTCACACTACTAATATTGAATACCTTGAGGTTTTTTTTTTCAGAACAAACTAATAATATATGATAAATTTAACTATCAGAACAATAAACTTCGGTAACTGATCAAATCAAGTCTCGATTAAGGGGTAGTCAAAAGAAAGGGTGATAACAAAAACAAGGGTTTTGGGTTAATATTAGTAGGTAAATCAATGAAAAGGGTTTGTCATGATCAACGGGGTTCACTAGGGGTTAATTGTAAAGGTGGGCTATTTAGTGGAATTAGTGTGTTAAAACCTAGGTGCCTTTATCATCTCTGTATATCAAATCATAACTGTGGTCTCGATATGTAAAAACGAGGCAAGTTCTAGAATAACAGTTCATGGTTGACACACTCATAATCAAAAAATGAGCATGAAAAAGAATGTATGCTCTATAAGGTTCAAATACTCACAAAAATTATGGATGTTTTGACATCATCCTTATGAATTTTAAATTTCAAGGTAGTATTTAAACTTAGGTCAACAACCTAGCAAAAAATTTAATTCCTGGAAAACAGACTTATCATGCTTGATTCTCTAGTATTCTTTAAATTAAAAATCAATGTATAATTAACTATGACTTATTCTAAAACATGTCGATAATCATCACAAATCATCAGAAATTTCATCCTAATTAGTAATATGACAACTTTGCATAAAAACAAGACTAAATCAGGGATTTGAGAATAATGCAAAAAGTTAGGTCCTTTTACCCCCTACACTTAAGATGTACATTATCCTCAATGTACAAAGATAGATAATGCATTTATATTCAAAATCAAAAGGGAGGGGATAGGATACTCCCTGAATTTTCTGACGAGATCCTTGAGGATGTGGACTGTTTCCTTGGAGGAGAGTAGGGGTCGTGGAGGTTATGGTGGCAGATGTGGCAAATACGGCGAAGGCGTCGGTATGGTGGTGGTGCTGGTTCCCGAGCTCTGTGCTAGATGAAGAAATTGGGGAACTCATGAAGGATTAGCCAGGGGTTATTGAAACATAATATAAGTAAACTAAAGATGAAATTAAAGAAAAGCAAGCTAAAGTGAAGAAGACTAAGAAGAAAACTGAAATGACAAGAAAATACTAATGGACTATGATGTCCTTATTAAAGGATGGTTCGCAAGGTGGGAATCAATGCTAAGATTGGTGATGTGGTAGCGGTGGTGAGAGTAGTGATGTTATCGTGGTGGTCGGCGTGATTCCCTAGCAGCCTAGCGAACCTGACATTAAGAAACGAAAAGAAAATTAAACGAAAAGAGCAGTAGAGAAGCTTAGATGAGGAAAATAAAGAAGAAGAGCAGGAAACTGAAACAAGAGAGAAAGCAAAAATAAAAACTAATTGGTCTCAAAGACCCTTGGCTTGGTGTTGAGACGAAGTTGCCGACATGAACTCATGTTGATCGTTCTTTGTTAAGGAGTCTATAGCTTCTTCCGCTTCTTCGGCGTGGTGTTGATTTGCTCAAGGATCTAGGGTCTTGAAGAGTCTGAGATGGAGGAGAGTGAAAATGAGAGAAAATAAAGAAGAAATCAGATGGATGGAAGGGGAAGAGGTGAGGGGTTTAAATAGAAGTTCAAATTTTGTGCTCCCCCACGGTCGTGGTCACAGGGTGTGTCGATTTCATGGCCACCTCACACGGCCGTGTTATAGGGGGTGTTGTCACACTATGCCCGTGCTTGTGAAGTCTTCCTTTTGGCACTGTCGTTCTACACGAGCGTGTCTCTCTCGTGTTCGATAAGTTAGTAGCTTCACACGGTTGCCAGCACGGGTGTGTTCTGTCTGTGGTGTGCATGTCAGTAGCTTCACACGGTTTCTAGCACGGCCGTGCCCTATCTGTCGGTGCCCGTGGGAAGGGTTGTTGGATCCGTGACGTTGGGAAGGGTGGTTGGACTGACTGCACGGCCTCTGCCCTGTCAGTGTGGCTGTTTAGGTGGTCCACATGGCTGCGGCCACGACCGTGTGTAAGGATGTGTGGCCTGAAAAACCTGCATTTTTGGTTAGTTTTAAAAAAAGAAAAGATAAAGGAAAAAGGAAAAGACCAATAAAAACAAATGTAAAGAGAAATGTTGTTAGTATTCGGGTTGCCTTCCGAGAAGCGCTTGTTTATAGTCTTAAGCTAGACTTTTCCTCGTTATTTGAAAATTTTAGGAAGGTTTAAAGGTTTGAATATCTTCCCTCGTACTTACGGTTTTATTCTCTTGACAAAGTTGAAGTCGAGAAGCGTTTACTTTGAAAGTGTCGAATATTGGATTTCTTACCTCGACTATTCCGGTTGGGAAGACCATGTACCTTGAGAAGGATGTCTCCCTTTGCCTTCAGGTCTGTGGTAGTGATTTAGGGATTGGTTTTGTCTAACATTACTTGGTCTCTTATTTTGAAGTGATTTGATGTCCCCATGAGCTCTTCTTGTAGTTCCCCGGGTTTTACTTCGTGTAAATCTAGCTCTCCTTTGATCTCTGTCTTCTGCTTCTCTAAATTATCGACCCTAATGCTTTGTTCCTCGTGTGACTTTACTTTGTCGATATGAGCCGGTTCAGGGTTTTGGATTTGGGATGTTTTCTGTGATGAAGATTGAATAATATGATTATCTACTGAGATGGCTTTCTTACCTTCATCGACTGTTGTCCTGGCCGAGTCGAGAGCTTGAAGATTGATCGATTCATCTCCTACACGAATTATGAGCTCACCTGTAGCAACATCAATTTTTGTTCTGGCAGTTGCTAGAAAAGGCCTTCCTAAAATTAAAGGGATTGAATTATCCTCATCCATGTCTAAGACAACAAAGTCTACTGGGAAAACAAATTTATCGATTTTGACCAGAACATCTTCGATAATGCCCCTAGGAATTCTAACAGTTTTATCAGCTAATTGAATACTCATCCTAGATTGTTTGGGCTTCCCTAGACCTAATCGTTTAAACAGTGAGTAAGGCATGACGTTTATGCTTGCCCCTAGATCAGCTAACGCATTATCAATATGTAGACTACCAATTAAACATAGAATTGTAAAACTTCCTGGATCTTTTAGTTTCTGTGGTAGTCTGTTTTGTAACATCGCTGAGCATGTTGCGTTTAGTTCCACGTGGTGTTCTTCATCTATTTTGCGTTTGTTGGTCAAGAGCTGTCTTAAAAATTTTCTCGAATCTGGCATCTAAAAAAGAGCTTCAAGAAGAGGTAAGTTAATATGTAATTTCTTTAAAAGTTTAAGAAACTTACCGAACTGTTCCTCTGAATCGTCTCTTTTTAAGGCTTCAAGATAAGGTATGCGAGGTTGATATTATTTAATTGCCAGTTTTGGCTTCTTTTGTGGTACCTCTATTTTACTTTCGTCTACCTTCTTTTCCGGTATTGGATCAGGTTCAGCTAATCCGTTTCTATCCTGAGCTGTGATTGCTTGAATTTGCTCCTTAGGATTAACTTTAGTGTTACTTGATAGACGTCTTTGCGGTTGTTCTGACATTAGTTTTGCGAGTTGTTCTACTGCATTAGTCACTTCCTTGACTGATTTAGCAATTTCATCCAGTCGTCTCTCGTTGCTTTTGACTGCTCTATTAGTTTCTTGGAGATGTTCCTCGAGGGTTGGTTTCTTTTCTTGTGGATAGGGCTAATTTCGGAAGTTTTGAGGAGGTTGTTGCCTTTGATTTCCTTGGTTTCCTTGTCCTCCCCACGAAAAATTTGGGTGGTTCCTCCAACCTGGATTGTAAGTATTACTATAAGGATTATTATTAGATCAGAAATTATTACCTATATAGTTCATCTGTTCATCTTCTGCTCTCGGTTGGTAGGGTGGGTACTCAGGATTCGCCACAGTTCTACTTGCGTCGCACTGCATGACTGGATGTACTTGTGAAGAACACAAATTATCAAGCTTTTTATTCATCATCTCTAGCTGTGTTGATAGCATGGTCATGGCATCGATGTTGAAAACTCCTGCCGATTTTGTCGGTTTGGTCCTTGAAGCTTTCCACTGATAATTGTTTAATGACATCTCCTCAATGAACTCGTAGGCTGCTTCTGGAGTTTCATTGTTTAGCGTTCCACCGGCGGCTGAATCAATCAGTTGTCTCGCTGAGGGGTTTACACCGTTATAAAAGGTTTGGACTTGTAGCCACAAGGGTAGGCCATGGTGTGGGCACCTCATCAAGAGATCTTTGAATCTCTCCTATGCATCGTATAGCGTCTCTAAATCCATCTGCACAAAAGAAGAGATATCATTCTGTAATTTGGCCGTTTTAGCTGGTGGAAAATATTTCATCAAAAACTTTTCGGTCATCTGATCCCATGTAGTGATTGACCCTCGTTGTAACGAGTTTAACCACTGATTGGCTTTATTTCTTAATGAAAAAGGGAATAACCGAAGACGTATGGCATCATCAGAAACGCCATTTATTTTGAAGGTATCACAGAACACTAAAAAGTTAGCTATGTGCGTGTTTGGATCTTCGTCCTGCAAACCATCAAATTGAACAAACTGTTGAATCATTTGTATTGTGTTAGGCTTTAATTCAAAATTCTTAGCAGATATAGCAGGCCTAACAATACTAGATTCTGCTCCTGTTAAATGCGGTTTCGCATAATCAAACATTGTGCGTGGAACATTGTTTTCCCCCATATCGCGTGGTTGTGGGTTGTTTTCGTCCATCCCTTCAGTAGGATTGGACCTATCTTCTTCCTCTCTCTCTCTGTGTAATCTAGGGCTCGCTTGGTTTCCTGATGATTCCTACGAGCGGTAGCTTCGATTTCGTTGTCGAATATCAAAGGTCCTCTCGGGTTCCTTCTAGTCATAAACTAGAGTACCTGCTGGAAAAGAAAGAAAGAAAATTTCAAAACAACAAAAATAGAAATGAAAAGAAAAATAAATTGCGAAAAATAAAAATTGGGCTAAAGTAATAAAAATAGAGTTTTCTTAATATTTTAGTTCCCCGGCAACGGTGCCAAAAACTTGATCGCTGCAAATCAGAGCTTTAAATATTTATAAAAGAATGATCAAACCTGAAGACTAACTCTAACAACGATATTAAGGCAAGTGTACCTATCGAACAGTAGTATAGCTTAGGCAAGACCGATTATCGAACCCAAAGGAACTAGAAGTATTAATACTCACTTTCTTTTTATTATTTAGCCTTAAAGTTAGAATGAAGATTACTAAATTGACGACAACTAAACTAAGGACACAAAGACAAGAAGACGAATTGGAAACTAACTTTGAAGGAAAACTCAGTTGATTTCGATGATACTTTCGGGAAGAATCCACCTAGACTTCACTTATTATCTAACCCTAAATTATATGATTTCTTTTACTTAGCTTGATTCGTGAGACTCCCTAACCTATATTAAACCCTCTCTCGAAGCGAATAACGTCTAACCCTAGGTTAATTAGTGGAACTCTCATTCGCTTATAATAACCCCCTAGGATAGCAGTAAATCGATCAATGGACTCCCATATTAGGTTTCACCCTAATCCGGCAAAATCTCGTAACCCTATCCCTAGGCGTTCGATCAAATCCGCTTAATTATGTTAGATCTCCTCTTAGGCAGGGTCTATTCCTCCTCCACCTAAGCACATTAGATTTGGATTAAGCAACATAAATAAGGACAAACTAAGTAATTTATCATATAACTTAAAAATCAAATAACAAAATCCATCTAGATTTTATCCTCTTCAGGTATCTGAGGGGTTTAGTTCATAATGAATAAACAAAACATCGCAAGAGAAAAGATAAAGCAAAACATAAGAAAACCCTAAAACCCCCTAAAGGAATTGAAGGAGAATTCCGCCGTCTTGAGTATAACTCCGGCTTCTTGGATGGATCAACTGGCTATCCTCGCGTTATTCCCTAACTTTGACCTTCTCGGCTTGGCTCCTTGGCCTAGCTTTCGCTCCCCCTCAAAGGAGGTACTTGGGGGATATTTATAGGCTCTTGGATTGTGATTCTTTCTCCCTAAGTATCCTTTTTCGACTGAAATTGCTCTTTCCAGCGACAGAGGCACGGCCATGGCACACGCCCGTGTGGATCGAGACCTGCCCGTGTTCGGATTTCTCTTGAGGCACGGCCGTGTGTGACGGAGTTGAGGCTGTGCTCTATGTGTTCTTGAGGCACGGTCGTGTGTGCTTTGGGCCAGGCCGTGTCAGTTTCGTGGTAAGGCCCATTTACTCCGTTTTAGGCCCATTTTGTGTTCTTTTCATCCTTGGGTGCTTTCCTGGGTATAAGACATGAAAAGAAAGGATTAAAAGCACCTTTTTATATAAAACAAGAAAGAAATCATCCAAAAGCATATTAAATGTGGGATTAAAATATGTTACTTTTACGGTTTATCAGTATGAAACTATGATATGTGAACATGTAAATATATGTAATTGGAACATTAGTTACCCTATTTACTGATTGGGCAAAGTCAAATATAGTTGACATGCCATAGGATTAGATTGTGTACGAATTTATACTTCAGTTATATGTCGGTGATGCACTATATGTCAGTATGATATGATAGCGCTGAGCGCAAATTAATTCGGTTATATGTTGATGATGCACTATGTGCTAGTATAACTTTGATAGATATGAGCACATATTACTTTGGACTTTTCGATAATGCACTAAGGTGTCAGATCGGTGTGTTAGATGATCCGTGTATCCGTCTTTAGTCCGAGTCTAGTAAATAGAGATTATAAAGCATGAATTTGACTAATGATATTTGAACTAAATTATGATATGAAATGGTACAATATGTGTATATATATGAAATGCATCAAATGACAACATGTGATAGATCATGAGGACCAGTTTAAACGAGCCCTGATGGCCAGTATGGTAAATACATGAATCAATAGATTCGAGAAACAATGAGAAAATGAAATGAACGGGTAATATGAAATGAAATGGAAATGGATGTGTTATGTGGTTATAATACATGGCTTGAAATGTTTATACAAATTTGGTTAAATGATTTAGTGCATAAACTTGATTCTTAAGACCTAGATGGTTGAATTAGATCATGTTTTGTTGTATACTTTACATGATAATATTGTTATTTTATTTTCTTGAATCATGAAAGTATAACTAAATTGTATTGCTCAACGTACAGTTTGTTTATTCTGTGCGCAAGTCTCAGTAAATCTCGAAGTCTCGAAAAATAAAATAGTATTCAGATCGCAACTCTCGACTTATCAAAATTGCATATTCTCATTATGTTATTTAAAGTAACATGTACCTAAAATTGTAATGATTTCTCAGCAACTGGTATAAAGTAATTGAATGGGGACTAGTTCATCTTGATTTTTAATATTCACCAAGTCACTTCTCGCTTTCTGATAAACCGTAAAAGTAACATATTTTAAGCCCACATTTAGCATGCTTTTGGATGATTTAAGCCTTGAATTATGTAATTTGGTGCTCTTAATACTTTGTTTTCATGTTTTAAACTCAAGAGAGCACTGGATGATGAAAAGAACAGAAAACAGGCCCAAAATGGAGTAAATGGGCCATATCAGGAAATCCACACGGCCTGGGCCCAAGACTACACGGCCGTGCCTCATTCAACAGCTTCGAACACGGCCTGGCCACGACTTACACGGGCGTGTGCCATGGGCGTGTCCCTGCCGTGGGAAAGAAGAATTTCACTCGGAATAGGATACTTGGAGGCAAAGAAACACATTCCAAAGCCTATTCAAACACCCTAGTAGGATTTCTACTTGAATTAGGATACTTAGGGGCCAATTAAGGCTTCTCAAAGTCTATATAAACACCTAAGGGGGCAACTTGAAAGGGAGTTCGGCAGAAGCCTTCTGCCAGGGCTTTTGTCAAAGGCGTCCAGCTAAGCCAAAGAGGGCAGATTTGTGGGGAATTACTCGAAGATAGCCAGTTGATCTATCTCAAGAAGCCAGAATCAGACTCAAGACGGAGGATTTCTCCTTCAATTCCTTCAGGAGGTTTTAGGGATTTCTTATGTTTTGTTTTATCTTTTCTTTTGAGATGTTTTCTTTTACCGTTATGAACTAAACCCTCAGATACCTGAGAGGGATGAAACCTAAGATGAATCTTGTTATTGTTTGTTGAACTATATGATAAATATTTGACTTGTTCTTAATTATGTGTTCTTAAGTCTTGTGTTGATATTTTTGGGACATTAATTCAAGTGTGATGTGCTTAGGTGGAGGAGCAAAAGTCCCTGCCTAAGAGTAGATCTAGCATAATTAAGTAGAGTTGATCGCACGCTGATCGCTGGAATCAGAGTCTTAAAATTTATAAAGAGAATGATCAAACTGCAAACTAACTCTGACAACGATTAAAGGCAAGTGTACCTATCGAACAGTAGTATAGCTTAGGCAAGACCGGATTGTCGAACCCAAAAGAACTAAAAGTACTAATACTAACATTCTTTTTATTATCTAGCCTAAAATAAGTGAAGTTGTTTAGGCTTAACTACTACTAAGCTAAAGATACAAAGACAAAAAGAATGAATTGGGAAATAACTTGAGGGAAAACTCAGTTGATTTAAGACAATACCCTCAGGAAGAATCCACCTAGACTTCACTTGTTATCTAACACTGAACCATACGATTTATTCACTTGACTTGATCCGTAGGACTCCCTAATGTATATTAAACCATCTTTCGAGGCGAATAACGTCTAACCCTAGGTTAATTAACGAAAATCTCTTTCTCACTTAATAACCTCCTAGAATAACAGTAAATAGATCTATGGATTCCCATATTAGGTTTCACCCTAATCCGGCAAAATCTCATCACCCTATCTCTAGGCGCGCGAACGACTCCGCTTTAATTATGCTAGATCTATTCTTAAGTAGGGACTTTTGCTTCTCCACCTAAGAACATCTGACTTGAGTCAATATCCCGAAAACATTAACACAAGAATTAAGCGCACATAATTAAGAACAAATCAAGTATTTATCTTATAGTTCAGAAAGTAATAACAAGATTCATCTAGGTTTCATCCCTTTCAGGTATCTGAAGGGTTTAGTTCATAACAAATAAAGAAAACATCTCAGAAGAAAAGATAAAACAAAACATAAGAAATCCCTAAAACTCCCTGAAGGAATTGAAGGAGAGATCCGCTGTCTTGAGTAGAATCCCGGCTTCTAGAGATGGATCAACTGGCTATCTTCCCACAATTCTGACCTTTTCGGCTTGGCTCCTTGGCCTAGCTAACAGCCCCTCTTCAGGTAACACTTAGGGGATTTATATAGGCTCTTGGAATGTGTTTCTTCGCCTCAAAGTATCCAAATCCGAATGAAATTGCTTTTTGCCACGATTGGGACACGGTCATGTCACACGCCCGTGTGACTAGTCTTCAAGCCGTGTTCAGACTTCTTTAATGAGGCACGGCCGTGTGACTCGGGGGTGAAGCCGTGTTCTAGATGATCAATGTGGCACGGCCGTGTGGGCTTAAGTCTAGGCCGTGTGGATTTCGTGATATGGCCCATTTACTCTGTTTTGGGTCCGTTTTATGTTCTTTTTGCCCTCGGGTGCTTTCTTGGGTATAAGACATGAAAAGAAAGGATTAAGAGCACCTTTTTATATCAATCGAGGCTTAAATCATCCAAAAGCATATTAAATGTGGGATTAAAATATGTTGCTTTTACGGTTTATCAAATACCCCCACACTTAAGCTTTTGCTTGTCCTCAAGCAAAATTCTCAACTTACAATTAAAACAAACTTTCCATGATTCATAATTCCTATCAATAATGTCTCATCATAATTCATAGATAATTTATACATGGATGAGTTAACTCGAAGAGTCCTAAAGATTCAAACAGTCAAAGTCATATATTTGTAGCATAAAAACGTAGGTATTTCCCCTTATCTAAATAATTACCTTTGATTCAAAATCGACAAGGATTGATATTGTAATATCCCGAAATTGGGCCTAGTAGGTTGGGCCTTGGGCTTTAGGAAAATTTGAGTATTATTTGTGTTGGCTCGGGTATGAATTTTGTGTGTTAGCATAGTCTTGTGAAGGCTTGATTTTTATTTAGGAAGTTAGAATAATTTTTAGTATTGAATATTTAATGAAGTGAAGTAAGTGAGCTTGACACTTAAGTTAATTTAAGTGTTTAATTAAAGCACATGAGGAGTTAGTGGCATAGTGGATAAGGACCTTGAAAGGTTGCTTGAGGGAAGTGGTCCGAGTAGCATGGAAAGCATATTGAGGATTTTATTTTTGTACATTCTAGCATTGATGGATGGTCAAACTTTATTAAGGTAAGTTGGACTTTCAACTTTTATGGCAAGTTGAATAGAAAAATAGGAAAGCTTGTATTTTGGGATAAGAATCAAGAGGTTAAGGTAGGATAATGGGACAAAGGGCTTGGATGATGGAAAGTTGTTTTGGAAATATTTTTTTATGGTCATTTTGTCCATGAATGTGGACGGCTTCTTGGACTATGGGGGTTGGCTTAAGTTTTGTGAGTGAATAGGAGGAAATAGGGAGAAAATTAGGAGTATGTTTAATTCAAAATTGTTGACAAGAGGCTTGAATGTTGGAGAATGTTTTGGAAACTCTTTGATGGCCTTTAGTCCATGTATTTGGACAGTTTTGGAGCTTAAGGGGGGAAGTGACCGAATTTTGTATTGTTGATTTCTAGTTGGTGCCAAAATTTCTTTTGGTTTTAGTCATTTTCGGCTAGTTAAGAAATGCTTTGCATTTCTTGTTTGAGCCATATCAAATCCCTTTTGAACTTTACCAATTTTTCTCTTGAGTGCACCAAAATGAACCATAGCCGAATGCCCTTAGGTGTTGTTGATATTTTCTCCTCTTAGGCATTTGGCCGAAACTTATTTGGAACCTCCCTCTTATCTTCTAATCCTTGGTAACCAAAAAGAACCTCTTTTGTTCTCATCTTTCTTTTCTTTTCTTAACATATTTGTTATCATTTGCAAATTATCTTTTACTTTCTTCTTGGCCGAATCTCTTTCTTCCCCATTCTTCTTGATTTTTCTTTCATTGGTTGCTAAAGCCAAATCATCCTTCTTCCCTTTTCATTTTCTTTGCCATACTAATCCTTCATCTCTTTTTAGCCGAATATCAATTGTTTTCTTCATTCAAAAACCATAGCCGAAACTTCCCATACTCTTTTTGTTTTGTCTTGGCCGAATATCAACAAGGATAGGACTTCTTTTGGTTTTCTTGAATCGATTTTGGAAGATAGACTCCTCGGGACTTTGGATGCAATCGTTCTAAGCCTCAAATCTTTGACAATCTTTTTGGGGTAAGTCAATAGGTAAGACTTGGTATTACGTTCGATAACCCTTCGGGATTTGTTGGTGTGGCTGTATGGCCTTGTTTATAGTTTTGTGGCATGGCCGAATGTTCTTAGTTCCATAAAAGGTGTTCTTTTGTGTGTAGCTAAAGGAAGGGAACTCAGAGTGTGATTCGAGATTTGGTAGGAGACCAAATCGGCATTTAGGGAGAAGGAAGAACCACGTTTCGAGATCGTGTTAGATTCGAGTAGTTCGGGATTTCACTAATAGGCAGGTGTGTGATTAACCCACCGTTTTCCGGGTTTTTGCTATATTTGTATATGTTGATTATGTACTAACAAGTGCAGTAAAAGTTATGAGATAAATACCCTTAAAGGGGTATGTCGATAATCCGGTAAGTACCAAACCTGATGATATGTGATTATTAATATGAATATGTGTTGTGACTATGCTTGATGAACATGCTCACGCATCATTATATTATATCATTATTTATGTTACATGTGCATGGGTTGGGATATGATATGAAAGAAGGTACGGGTGTACTTCGAGTACGTGGTTTGATGTTAGCCTTGAGCTACATCGTGGATTGACGTTGACTAAGGTCACGTTGTGGATTAATTGCGATTTAGTTCGCGTGGCTTGATGAGTGGCTGTGTGCCTCATCGTGGTTGATATCGGCTATGTGCCATATCGTGGTTGATGAGTGACTTTGTGTCCCATCGTGGTTTTGGTGTTAGCTACGGCTACATCGTGGATTGGCACTAACCGAGGTCACGTTGTGGATTATTGTGCTTAATTGCACGTGGACGGCATTGATTGCCTTTTGGAGTAAAAATGAGAGGGTGATTTGATAATCCCCTGGTGTGTGGTGGCTAGATACGGGGGTGTGTAGAGGATGGACCTAGGTTGGGTTGGGTGCATTTTGCATAATCTCAATGGATATGTGAATTAATGTGAAAATGGGCCAAGCCCAGTTTATAAATGTGGATCAGTGTGGAAATGGGTTAAGCCCGATATGTGGAATTATGGGGTTAATTACCCTGTTACCTGATATGTGATATGAATGTGGGCCAAGCCCAGAATGTGGTAATATGTGAATATGAAATTTTGTTATCTGATATATGGATTAATATGTGGTTAACATGTGGGTGGAATTTAGTGGATTAATTACACACTGAGTCTGTGTGACTCACCCCATTTTTCTCAAACCTTTTAGGTGATGCATAAAGTTTGGACCGGGTTGGGAGTGGATACGAGGTGGCCCATGCAGAAGATACATTTATTTGTTTTACACATTTTTCTTATGAAAGGTTAATTATTGTAATAAGGGCCATTTAAAGTATTTAAGGACTTTTATTATGTTTTAAGTTGGATTGTCAATTATATTAATATTTGAAAATGTTTTATTTTAAACAACTTAATTTTACTTGAAATTTTAATTACACAATGTTTTAGTAAAGACAACAAAATTTTATGTTTTTAACTCTAAGTCAAAAGTTTTTCAAACGTTTTCCGCAGTGGCATTTCAAATTTGGTCATAGCGAATGGGCCGGGTTTGGGGTGTTACAATTTTGTATCAGAGCCCGGTTCAAAACTCGGCTTTGAGGGTTTTCGGCCCAAAAATATTTTTTTAAAATGGGCTTTTCAAAGATTTGGGCTTTCACAAATTTTTCAAGTTTATTCTGGCATGGCACCTGTATCTCCGACCTGTAGTCCACCAGGTAAGTACCTCTGACTACTGATGTGAATTGAATATGTGAATTTGATGGGTTTATATGGGAACGTAGATTAGTGAACTAGGAGCTATTGAACCCTAGGACTAGTCTACCCCAACACAGAATTGCATAAGACCTAAGTGCCTAATTAAACAAACCTATGAGTAAGTCGCCGAGTTCGGGTGTGGCAACCATTGTACGCATGTCTAGGATTGGTTTCGGTGGGAGCTTGGTATTTAAGTAGTCCTAGCGACTCACCTCCTCTCCACTCGAATCCTACCTGGTGCGTAGTAACGGTTCACCCTAACCAAGAGGACTTATTCACGGGCTAAACCAGTCATTAAAACCCGAAAGGGACTAGCCATGCAGTTTTATAAAAACTCTAGTTTTTAAATTACTAAACTACCCTTTTGATCTGTACAAACTATTTTGAAGACATTTCTCAAAATATTTTCGATTTACAAAATTACCTAAATACCCCTGAGCGGTAAAATTACAAAAATGCCCTTGGTTTCTAAAAGTTTCAATACTACCCTTGATTTTAATAAAATTTTCTTACTTTGCAAAAGTATCCAAAAACCTTATTTTGCAAAATATCAAGATGCCTTGATTTGGAAAATTTACGAAATTACCCCTGATTGACAAAATTACCAAAATAACCCTGATTTTCAAAATTTCTACCATGGTTCTGATTTGGGAAAATTTTCGAAATACCCTCGAGTTTTGGAAAATTTCAAAGTGCTTTGATTTATTAAAATTTTTGGAATTGACCCTGAATTATTACCAAAATACCCTTATAGGACGAATGATGAAGTTACCCCTGGGTTGGGAAGGACTGAAATGACCATAGTGGTGTAGTGAATGAATGTGTCTCTGCTTATGAATGTGTATATGACTCTCTGATCTAGAGTAGTGAACTTGAACTAAACCTTTGTGTGATCGAAAGAACTACTTCTAAATACTTTATTTCATAAAAATTGTTTGCGGTTAATAAGTGGAACAAAATTCTGATGCATAAAACTTCTTAATCAGATTAAATCACGACGTTAGAAATGAGTTCTAGGGGACGTGGTTGTCGTGGACGCGGTAGAGGCAATATGGCTGTGTCGGAACCATCGCTAGTGAAGCATCTAGAACCTTGAGTGTGAACTTGGAGACTGTACTTAGAAAGTATATTGGTTTTATTAAGATCAGAGTGCGCAGCATAAGCGTAGTGTGATGAGTAGGATTGCACGACTGCTAGTTAGTAAGTAATTTCGAGGATGAAATTTCTTTAAGGAGGGTAGAATTGTAATATCCCGAAATTGGGCCTAGTAGGTTGGGCCTTGGGCTTTAGGAAAATTTGAGTATTATTTGTGTTGGCTCGGGTATGAATTTTGTGTGTTAGCATAGTCTTGTGAAGGCTTGATTTTTATTTAGGAAGTTAGAATAATTCTTAGTATTGAATATTTAATGAAGTGAAGTAAGTGAGCTTGACACTTAAGTTAATTTAAGTGTTAAATTAAAGCACATGAGGAGTTAGTGGCATAGTGGATAAGGACCTTGAAAGGTTGCTTGAGGGAAGTGGTTCGAGTAGCATGGAAAGCATATTGAGGATTTTATTTTTGTACATTCTAGCATTGATGGGCGGTCAAACTTTATTAAGGTAAGTTGGACTTTCAACTTTTATGGCAAGTTGAATAGCAAAATAGGAAAGCTTGTATTTTGGGATAAGAATCAAGAGGTTAAGGTAGGATTAGGGGACAAAGGGCTTGGATGATGGAAAGTTGTTTTGGAAATATTTTTTTATGGTCATTTTGTCCATGAATGTGGACGACTTCTTGGACTATGGGGGTTGGCTTAAGTTTTGTGAGTGAATAGGAGGAAATAGGGAGAAAATTAGGAGTATGTTTAATTCAAAATTGTTGACAAGAGGCTTGAATGTTGGAGAATGTTTTGGAAACTCTTTGATGGCCTTTAGTCCATGTATTTGGACGGTTTTGGAGCTTAGGGGGGGAGTGACCGAATTTTGTATTGTTGATTTCTAGTTGGTGCCAAAATTTCTTTTGGTTTTGGTCATTTTCGGCTAGTTAAGAAATGCTTTGCATTTCTTGTTTGAGCCATAATCCCTTTTTAACTTTACCAATTTTTCTCTTGAGTGCACCAAAATGAACCATAGCCGAATGCCCTTAGGTGTTGTTGATATTTTCTCCTCTTAGGCATTTGGCCGAAACTTATTTGGAACCTCCCTCTTATCTTCTAATCCTTGGTAACCAAAAAGAACCTCTTTTGTTCTCATCTTTCTTTTCTTTTCTTAACATATTTGTTATCATTTGCAAATCATCTTTTACTTTCTTCTTGGCCGAATCTCTTTCTTCCCCATTCTTCTTGATTTTTCTTTCATTGGTTGCTAAAGCCGAATCATCCTTCTTCCCTTTTCATTTTCTTTGCCATACTAATCCTTCATCTCTTTTTAGCCGAATATCAATTGTTTTCTTCATTCAAAAACCATAGCCGAAACTTCCCATACTCTTTTTGTTTTGTCTTGGCCGAATATCAACAAGGATAGGACTTCTTTTGGTTTTCTTGAATCGGTTTTGGAAGATAGACTCCTCGGGACTTTGGATGCAATAGTTCTAAGCCTCAAATCTTTGACAATCTTTTTGGGGTAAGTCAATAGGTAAGACTTGGTATTACGTTCGATAACCCTTCGGGATTTGCTGGTGTGGCTGTATGGCCTTGTTTATAGTTTTGTGGCATGGCCGAATGTTCTTAGTGCCATAAAAGGTGTTCTTTTGTGTGTAGCTAAAGGAAAGGAACTCAGAGTGTGATTCGAGATTTGGTAGGAGACCAAATCGGCATTTAGGGAGAAGGAAGAACCACGTTTCGAGATCGTGTTAGATTCGAGTAGTTCGGGATTTCACTAATAGGCAGGTGTGTGATTAACCCACCGTTTTCCGGGTTTTTGCTATATTTGTATGTGTTGATTATGTACTAACAAGTGCAGTAAAAGTTATGAGATAAATACCCTTAAAGGGGTATGTCGATAATCCGGTAAGTACCAAACCTGATGATATGTGATTATTAATATGAATATGTGTTGTGACTATGCTTGATGAACATGCTCACGCATCATTATATTATATCATTATTTATGTTACATGTGCATGGGTTGGGATATGATATGAAAGAAGGTACGGATGTACTTCGAGTACGTGGTTTGATGTTAGCCTTGAGCTACATCATGGATTGACATTGACTAAGGTCACGTTGTGGATTAATTGCGATTTAGTTCGCGTGGCTTGATGAGTGGCTGTGTGCCTCATCGTGGTTGATATCGGCTATGTGCCATATCGTGGTTGATGAGTGACTTTGTGTCCCATCGTGGTTTTGGTGTTAGCTACGGCTACATCGTGGATTGGCACTGACCGAGGTCGCGTTGTGGATTATTGTGCTTAATTGCACGTGGACGGCATTGATTGCCTTTTGGAGTAAAAAGGAGAGGGTGATTTGATAATCCCCTGGTGTGTGGTGGCTGGATACGGGGGTGTGTAGAGGATGGACCTAGGTTGGGTTGGGTGCATTTTGCATAATCTCAATGGATATGTGAATTAATGTGAAAATGGGCCAAGCCCAGTTTATAAATGTGGATCAGTGTGGAAATGGGTTAAGCCCGATATGTGGAATTATGGGGTTAATTACACTGTTACCTGATATGTGATATGAATGTGGGCCAAGCCCAGAATGTGGTAATATGTGAATATGAAATTTTGTTATCTGATATATGGATTAATATGTGGTTAACATGTGGGTGGAATTCAGTGGATTAATTACACACTGAGTCTGTGTGACTCACCCAATTTTTCTCAAACCTTTCAGGTGATGCATAAAGTTTGGACCGGGTTGGGAGTGGATGCGAGGTGGCCCATGCAGCAGATAAATTTATTTGTTTTACACATTTTTCTTATGAAAGGTTAATTATTGTAATAAGGGCCATTTAAAGTATTTAAGGACTTTTATTATGTTTTAAGTTGGATTGTCAATTATATTAATATTTGAAAATGTTTTATTTTAAACAACTTAATTTTACTTGAAATTTTAATTACACAATGTTTTAGTAAAGACAACAAAATTTTATGTTTTTAACTCTAAGTCAAAAGTTTTTCAAACGTTTTCCGCAGTGGCATTTCAAATTCGGTCATAGCGAATGGGCCGGATTTGGGGTGTTACAGATATCCTCACTAAAGATTAACTCAAATCACTCGAGATGTTTAAGGTTCAAAATTAAGCTCTCAGAAGTCGAACTTGAAAAGTTAATCCCATAGGCTTGCCTGAAAATCAAATCTCCACCACTGTAATATGAGATGATACACAAATCAAAAGGTCTTTAACAGGGTTGTAACGGGGCTAGGGTTAAAGGTGTGGATAAAGGCTGAATTAGAAGGTTAGAATCGAGACTAACCTGACAAATTGCCTAACTAAAAAATTGAACTAATCCTAAATAATTACATCAATTGAAAACTAATAATACGAGATTTTTCCTCAAGATGTGGAATTTCAACGTGTAAGCTCACTTAGTAAAACTAATACTTAATATACTTTGGTTTTTTTTTAAGAACAAATCATAAAAGATGAATGCAATTACTGAACTAATTTAATTAGGTAACTTAATCAAATCATATCTCGATCAAAGGGTAGTCAAAAGGAATGGTGATAACAAATGCAAAGGGGTTTTGGGTTAATAGTAGCTGGTGAGTCAATAAAAAGGGTTGTTAGGATCAACGAGGTTCACTAGGGGTTAATTTATGGAGGTAGGCTTTTTAGTGGAGTGAGTGAGTTAAATTCTAGGTGCCTTTATCATCTCTATATATCAAATCATAGATGTGGTCTTAACATGTATAATCGAGGCAAGTTCTAGAATAACAGTTCATAGTTGACACACCCATAATCAATAAAGTGAGCATGGAAAAGAATATATGCTCTAATAGGCTCAAAATCTCACAAAAATTATGGGTGTTTTGACATCAACTTGTAAATTTCAAACTTCCAGATAATATTCAGATTCAAGTCAACAACCTAGCAAAGATTTTAATTCTGAAAAAATAGACTTATCATGCTCGATTATCTAATATTCTTCTAATTTAATCATAAATGCACAATTAAATATGACTTAATTTAAAACATATCAATAAAAATCATAGACCATCAGAAATTTCATCCTAATTAGTAATATGAGAAAATTACTTAAAAACAAGACTAAATTCAGGGATTTGAGAATAATGAAGAAAGTTAGGCCGGATTTGAGAATAATGCAGAAAGTTAGGCCCTTTCTTCAAATAAATATTCACCCCCCACACTTAAGATGTACATTGCCCTCAACGTACAAAGATGTATAATGTCAATTAAAATAGAATCAAAAGAGAGGGGAGAAAGTAACACTTCCTAAATTTATGGATGATCTCCTTGGATTGGCAGAGGTCGTGGTTACGATGACTTATGTGCTAGTGAATTACTCCTAGTGATTTGTTCGTTTATATGGAGTGTTCATTTGATACTACGAAGTCACCAGTTAGAAATCTTTGGGGCATTTTTAAATAAATATGTGTTAGGAATACTCGAAGGTTAGATGTGAATGATAATCATGATAAAGGTTTGCAAAATTTTCAAACTAAGATAAATAGAAGTTAAAGTAAATGGAAAATAAAAGTAAAAATTTAGAATAAGGAAAAGAAAAACTAGATAAAAGGACTTAGAGGTCCTCATCATCGGTCAGGTCCTGTGATGGTGTCGGTGATGAGATATGGAAGTTATGGCATATCTGCTGGAGGGTGGCCTCAATCCCATCAAGACATCGAGCGGTGTCAGTGAACTGCTGGGTACAATACTGCTCGAACTGGGTGAGGCGTGCAGTGATATCCGACCGTGAAGCTGCTGCATGGGATAGCCGCTGGCTTGGGTCTGGTGCCTCCTGTGATGGTGGTGGGACATCATCAGTGATGTCTTTGGGCTCCTTCTCATTTATGAGGATGGCTAATTGGTACTAATGAGGGTCGGTCCCACGATGATATTTAATCATTCTCATATGTAGCATCGTCTGGATGCCCTAAGGTTCCATCTGGCCCATCAACGTGAGTGAGGAGGTTTGTGCGTCTATGTGAAGAAGGCCAAAGTGTCGAGCTAGTCGTGTGATGTACGACCCCATTGATAAAATCCCCTTCCGGTGTGGCTCTGTTTGGTGCTGAATTGCACCGACTATGAAGTATGCGAGGTCAAAAACGTGCCCGCTTGCCATGCACGACAAGTAGTAGACGTCGTGCGTATTTACCACGCTAGTGCTCTCTCGTCGCTCTGTAATAGTGTGAGCGAGAATGGCATGAAGGTACCTCAGATATGGGGGAAGTGATGTCGCCTTGGAGTGACTAGGGTCATAGATGCCTGTGGTGGGGTTTAAGCTGCGCCAACAGTTGATGGGGGTGCAGTGGAGTTGACGGTTGAGCTCGGAGAGTGGGTTTTTTGCTATAAACTCATTTGTATAGAGTCCGAGTGCCATCCCAAATTGCGGTACACTCAGGGGACGTACCGTGCCCCCTAACCAGAATTGCACTGTACTCGGGCCGTCATATTGTGCCATCACTATCTGCAGGGTCAAAGTGGTGCAGAACTTGAGTGTTAGCTCTAAATATGTGGGCTC
Source organism: Gossypium australe (assembly GCA_005393395.2). Lineage (NCBI taxonomy): Eukaryota > Viridiplantae > Streptophyta > Magnoliopsida > Malvales > Malvaceae > Gossypium > Gossypium australe. The sequence goes on along the minus strand of CM016623.1, from coordinate 10,436,389 downwards.
GATGATGGAGAAAAATTGTTCCCATGGGTCGGTCGAGAGGAGTGCTCGAATGTCGGTTGCTAGCCCAACATGTTCCATGGTGTCCCAGTTAATACACCTTTCGGTGCCGAGAGGTCTTTCCTGGAATGCCTTGTATCGTTCTTCCTGGGCTTCCTGAGAGAATTGGAGGAAGCAATGTCGTATTTCAGAAGAGGCACTGGCTGAGGACGATCCGGGTCCCTTTCTTTTCTTGGTGGGGGCGACCGTAGTTCGCTTCCCTCGTGATGATGACATTGTACCTGAACTAATGGATATTCAAGTAATGTTTGTACGAAATTGTTATCTAGACCCCAGATATTTAAATGCTAAATGCGGTTATACATCTATGAGCAGCCTGTTCTAATTTTACATAGGAAAATTTGTATAAGAATGTAATCAATATGAAATCTATCTAATAATCAATAAATAGCAAGAAATAATTAACAATCAAAATTTTCTCTATAAATATTTGATCGCTGAAATCAGAGCTTTAAAATTTGTAAAAGAATAATCGAACCTGGAGACTAACTCTGACAACGATTAAAGGCAAGTGTACCTATCGAACAGGAGTATAGCTTAGGCAAGACCGGATTATCGAACCCAAAGGAACTAAAAGTACTAATACTAACTTTTTTTTTATTATTTAGCCTTAAAAATAGAATGAATTTGCTTTTAAACTAAATTGACGATGACTAAGCTAAGGACACAAAGACGAAAAAGAACTATTTGGAAAATAACTAGAAGAAAAACTCAATTAATCACGAGGATACCCTCAGGAAGAATCCACCTAGACTTCACTTGTTACCTAACCCTAAATTATACGATATCTTTACTTAGCTTGATCCGTAAGACTCCCTAACCTATATTAAATCCTCTCTCGAGGCAAATAACATCTAATCCTAGGTTAATTAGTGGAACTCTCGTTCACTTATAATAACTGATCGCTGCAAATCAGAGCTTTAAATATTTATAAAAGAATGGTCAAACCTGGAGACTAACTCTGACAACGATATTAAGGCAAGTGTACCTATCGAACAGTAGTATAGCTTAGGCAAGATCGGTTATCGATCCCAAAGGAACTAAAAGTATTAATACTCACTTTCTTTCTATTATTTAGCCTTAAAATTAGAGTGAAGATTGCTTTCAAACTAAATTGACGACAACTAAACTAAGGACACGAAGACAAGAAGATGAACGGGAAAATAACTTTGAAGAAAAACTCAGTTGATTTCGACGATACCTTCGGGAAGAATCCACCTAGACTTCACTTATTATCTAACCCTAAATTATATGATTTCTTTACTTAGCTTGATCCGTGAGACTCCCTAACCTATATTAAACCCTCTCTCGAGGCGAATAACGTCTAACCCTAGGTTAATTAGTGGAACTCTCGTTCGCTTATAATAACCCCCTAGGATAGCAGTAAATCGATCAATGGGCTCCCATATTAGGTTTCACCCTAATCCGGTAAAATCTCGTAACCCTATCTCTAGGCGTTCGATCAACTCCGCTTAATTATGTTAGATCTCCTCTTAGGCAGGGTCTATTCCTCCTCCACCTAAGCACATTAGATTTGGATTAAGCAACATAATTAAGAACAAACTAATTAGATTTGGATTAAGCAACATAATTAAGAACAAACTAAGTAATTTATCATATAACTTAAAAATCAAATAACAAAATCCATCTAGGTTTCATCCCCTTCAGGTATCTGAGGGGTTTACTTCATAATAAATAAAGAAAACATCGCAAGAGGAAAGATAAAACAAAACATAAGAAAACCCTAAAACCCCCTGAAGGAATTGAAGGAGAATTTCACCGTCTTGAGTATAACTCCGGCTTCTTGGGATGGATCAACTGGCTATCCTCGCGTTATTCCCTAACTTTGACCTTCTCAGCTTGGCTCCTTGGCCTAGCTTTCCCTCCCTTCAAAGGTGGTACTTGGGGAATATTTATAGGCTCCTGGAGTGCGATTCTTTCTCCCTAAGTATCCTTTTCCGACTGAAATTGCTCTTTCCAGCGACAGAGGCACGGCCATGGCACACGCCCGTGTGGATCGAGACCTGACCGTGTTCGGATTTCTAACTTGAGGCACGACTATGTGTGATGGAGTTGAGGTCGTGCTCTAGGTGTTCGTCGAGGCACGGCCGTGTGTGATTTGGGCCGGGCCGTGTCAATTTTGTGCTAAGGCCCATTTGCTCCGTTTTAGGCCCATTTTGTGTTGTTTTCATCCTTGGGTGCTTTCATGGGTGTAAGACATGAAAAGAAAGGATTAAAAGCACCTTTTTATATAAAACAAGGAATAAATCATCCAAAAGCATATTAAATGTGGGATTAAAATATGTTACTTTTACGGTTTATCAAATACCCCTACAGTTAAGCTTTTGCTTGTCCTCAAGCAAAATTCTCAACTTACAATTAAAATGAACTTTCCATGATCTATAATTCTTATCAACAATGTCTTATCCTAATTTATAGAGAATTCATACATGGATAATTTGATTCAATGCGTCCTAAAGATTCAAACGAGATAAGTCATAATTTTGTACCTCAAAAACATAGGTGTCTTCCCTCTTTTAAATAACTACCTTTTCAATTCAAAATCGACAAGGATTGATATCCTCACTTAGGGTTCACTCAAATCACTCTAAAGTGTTTAATATTCAGAAAAAAAGATCGCTCATAAGTCGAACCTGAAAAGTTAATCCCATAGGCTTGCCTGAAAATCAAATCTCCACCACTGTAATATGAGATGACGAACAGATCAAAAACTCTTTGTTAGGGTTGTAATGGGGCTAGGGTAAAAGGTGTGGTCATAGGCTGAAATTAGAGGGTTAGAATCGAGATTGAATTGATAAGTACCTACCTAAAATTTTTCCAAAACTTCATTAACTGAAAAGTAATAATCTTACTAATACGAGCTTTTTCTTTTTGAAAACAAACTTTGATTGTGTAAGCTCTCTTTTCACACAACTAATATTGAATACCTTGAGTTTTTTTTTTTTAAGAACAAACTAATAATACATGATAAATTTAATTATCAGAATAATAAACTTTGGTAACTGATCAAATCAAGTCTCGATTAAGGGTAGTCAAAAGAAATGGGGATAACAAATACAAGGGCTTTGGGTTAATATTAGTAGGTAAATCAATAAAAAGGGTTTGTTAGGATCAACGGGGTTCACTAAGGGTTAATTGTAAATGTGGGCTATTTAGTGGAATTAGTGGGTTAAAACCTAGGTGCCTTTATCATCTCTGTATATCAAATCATAACTGTGGTCTCGACATGTAAAAACGAGGCAAGTTCTAGAATAATAGTTCATGGTTGACACACTCATAATCAAAAAATGAGCACGAAAAAGAATGTATGCTCTATAAGGTTCAAATACTCACAAAAATTATGGGTGTTTTGACATCATCCTTATGAATTTTAAATTTCAAGGTAGTATTTAAATTTAGGTCAACAGCCTAGCAAAAATTTTAATTCTTGAAAAACAAACTTATCATGCTTGATTCTCTAGTATTCTTTAAATTAAACATCAATGTATAATTAACTATGACTTATTCTAAAACATGTCAATAATCATCACAAATCATTAGAAATTTCATCCTAATTAGTAATATGACAACTTTGCATAAAAACAAGACTAAATCAGGGATTTGAGAATAATGAAAAAAATTAGGCACTTTTATTCCACTTTTACCCTCAGGGATTTGTGAATAATGCAAAAAGTTAGGTCCTTTTACCCCCCACACTTAAGATGTACATTGTCCTCAATGTACAATGATAGATAATGACAATTAGTGATCAATCAAAAGATAGGAGGGAAAAGTGTTACTTCCTGGGTTTTCTGACGAGATCCTTGAGGATGTAGACAGTGTGTGGCATCAGGTGACTTGTTGCATTTCGCCTAATTGTGCTTTTATGTAGGTGGAATAAATGATTTATTCTGCAAAGTCACTTGTTAATGATCTTTTCGATGAAAGAGGTATGTTGTTAGGGATGCTTGAATGATTGAATAGCCAATGATAAGAATTTGTAATAATAATAAAAGTTCAAATTTAAACAACATAAAATAAAGTCTTAAAAATGAAGAAAATTGGACAAATTAAATGGACTCAGAGGTCCTCATCCATGGTTGGGTCCAGTGGTGGTGCTGATGATGAAATGTTGAGGTGTTGGCATATTTGTTGGAGCGTCGCCTCCAATCCGTCTAAACGTCGAGCGTTTTCAGCAAAATGCATCTCGAACCGATCAAGTCGAGCAGAGATGTCTGCGAATGATATTGCCGCTCGGTATGGATGCTGGTTTGGATTCGTTGCCTCCTCTGATGGTGGTGGGACATCATCAGAAATGTCCTCGTCCTCTTTCTCGTTGATTGGTGTCTTTAGTTTGTACTGCGGAGGATCGGTCCCTCGATGTTGTTTTATCATCCTCATATGTAGCATGGTTTGGATGCCTTGAGGAACCATGTTGCCCATCAGTGTGAGGGACGTGATCTGCTCTTCGGAGTTGAGGAGGTTGAAGTGTCAAGCTAACCTCGTAATGTATGGTCCCATTGACAAGATTCCCTTCCTATGTTGCTCTGTCTGGTGTTGAATCGCGCATGCGATAAAATATGCTAAATCGAAGACATGTCCTTCAGACATGCAAGATAGGAAGTAGACGTCTTACTTGTTTACGACGTCCGTGCTCTCTTTGCGACCTGTGATGGTTTGTGCGAGAATAGCGTGAATATACCTTAGGGCGGGGTGTAATGCCGTCGCCTTAGAGCTACTGGGGTCGTAGTCGGTTGTAGTTAGGTGTAGGGCGCGCTAGCATTCGATCGGAGTGCGGTGGAGCTCACGATGTAATCCAGCAAGTGGAAATTCTGCTATGAACTCCAGTGTGTAAAGTCCGAGAGCCGTGCTGAATTGTGGTATACTTAATCGACGCACTGAGCCCCCTAAACGAAATTGAATAGCACCTGGTTCATCGAACTGAGTCGTCACTGCTTGCAAAATGAAGGTGGTGCAGACCTCTAACGTAAGCTCCATATACGTGGGTTCGTCGATTTTGAAGAATTTCTCCCACGGTTCGGTTGCGAGAAGTGCTTTAATGTCAGTTTCAAGCCCAACTTGTCGCACTGCATTCCAGTCAATGCGTCGACCGGTGCCTATGGGTCTTCCCCGAATTGCTTTGTACTTCTCATCTTGTGTTGCTTGGGGGAACCGAAGAAATGGGTGTCGAGTTTTGGTGGAGGCACTTGCTGCGGACGATGATCCGGGCCCCTTTCTTTTCTTGCTTCGGACGGATCGTTTGACTCGTGACGACGACATGGTACCTGAAAAAAATCATCAGAAAATAACAGGAGCAATGACCAATGTATTTCTTTTCAATTTCATTCGATATCAAGAAAATTGGTAGATTTTATGTCTACGGATGGAATCAATCAGCAACCAAAAGTAATTTATTCATGAATGTTGTGAGCATATTCACTAACTAAAAATCAGGGCTAATTCTAAACAAAATGAAAAATAAAGTTGCAATCAAAGATTATGGGGACTTAAATAAAAATAAATCATGGTTTCCAAAACTAAATTCTAACAAAGTCTGAAAATAAATACAAATGCCATCAAAGATTTAAGAAAATGAAACTAGGGGTGGAGGAGATGATCGGCACGGGCGGAGTACGGCGGTGGCTTGGGGTTCTGTAGCGCGAACACGGCTGTGACGTGGGCGTGGGGCTTGGTAGCACGGCTGTGGTGCGGCTGTGCGGAAGGTTTTGGTTTGTTTTAGAAGAAAAAGGTGAGGAGAGGTGGTTTTAATGGAAGAGGGTGAGTGTTTGGCCGGTTTTGGGAGGAGGGGGTTTAAATCTGATTTAGGGTTTGTTTTGGGGGAAGATGACGATTAGATTCTATTTATAGAGGAGGGGGCACGGTCTGTTGACACGGCCGTGTCAATTTGAAATCGCCCGTGTTTTTCAGGTTTTTTAGGTTTGGGCGCGTTCAGGTTCAGTGGCACGCCCGTGTGTCTATTTGGCACGCCCGTGCTTGATAAAGCAAAATTGTGGGCATGATGACGTTACATGAGCGTGTCTTACCCGTGTTCGACAAGTCAGTAGCTTCGCATGGTTGAGAGGCACGGGCGTGTTCTGCCCGTGGTGTGGAAGTCAGTAGCCTCGCACGGTTGAAAGGCATGGGCGTGGTCTGCTTGTGGTGTGGAAGTCGGTAGCCTCGCACGGTTCAGAGGCACAGGCGTGTTCTGGTATCGCAACCCGTGTTGTCGATAGACATTTTTCTCTGTAATGGGCACGGCTCTTGGCACACCCGTAGATCACCCCCTGTTTTATACATGGCCATTGACACGCCCGTGTTCAAGGCCGTGTTAAAAATCCTGCATTTTCCTGTTAGACTATTTTAGTGCGGTGTTAGAAAAATAAAAACTATGTTAGTATGTTAGTGCTCGAGTTGCCTCCCGAGAAGCGCTCGTTTATAGTCTTAAGCTAGACTCTCCCTATTTTCGATTCTAAAGGATGGCTCATGGAGCATAAGCTCTTCTCTCATACCTCCAAAATTTGTACCATTATAAATTTTAAGTCGGTGACCATTTACCTTGAATGTGCCTTTAGTGGGATGAGCTACCTCGATGGTGCCATATGGAAATATTGTTTTGATCATGAATGGTCCTGACCATCTTGATTTCAACTTTCCCGTGAATAGTTTAAGCCTTGAGTTGTACAGTAGGACTAAGTCTCCTACTTTGAATTGCCTTGATATCTTGAGACGAGCATCGTGGTGTCGCTTTGTTGCTTCCTTGTGCAATTTTGAGTTCTCATAGGCTTTCGTTCTCCATTCGTCCAGCTCGTTCATCTGCATCATTCTCCTCTTTCCTGAAATTTTGAGATCAGTATTCAAAAATTTTATTGCCCAAAAAGCTTTTTGTTCTATTTCAAACGGTAAATGACAGCTTTTCTCGTATACAAGCTTGTTCTTTCTGTTCTATTTCAAACGGTAAATTTTAAATGCTGTTCTATAGGCCCATAGCGCATCATCTACTTTTAATGCCCAGTCTTTTCTATTTGATTCAACGGTTTTTTCTAGAATGCTCTTAAGTTCTCGGTTTGCCACCTCAACTTGCCTACTGGTTTGAGGATGATATAGGGTTGTTGTTCTATGATATACTCCATATTTTTTTAGAACTTTTTCAAATTGGGTATTGCAAAAGTGCGTACCCCTATTGCTAATGATGGCTCTCGGTGTGCCAAATCGATAAAAGAGTTTCTTGAGAAACTTGACTACTACCCTAGCATCATTGATAGGTAAAGCTTCCGCTTCTACCCATTTTGACATGTAATCAACTGCTACTAGGATGTACTTGTTTCCAAATGAATTAGGGAATGATCTCATGAAATCAATACCCCATACGTCAAATATTTCACATGATAACATATATGTTTGAGGCATTTCATCTCGTTTAGAAATGTTACCTATTTGTTGGCATCTATCACACGAGGTAACATACCTGTTGGCATCTTTAAATAGAGTGGACCAATAAAAACCTGATTCGAATATCTTGTGTGATGTCTTAATACCGCTGTAGTGTCCTCCTGATGGTCCTAAATGGCAATGCTCCAAGATCTTGTTTGCTTCTGTCTTTGTAACACATCTTCGAATTACCAGATCTGCACAAATGCGGAAAAGAAAGGGATCTTCCCAAAAATAATTTTTCACATTAGTAAAGAATCGCTTCTTTTGGTGGTGTGTTAATTTTCTTGGTAAGATGTTAGCAGCTAAATAATTTGCAATATTTGCAAACCATGGTACCTCAGAATGTGTTATAGAAAAGAGTTGTTCTTCGGGAAACGAATCATTTATTCTGCCTTCATCAAACTCTTTGGTGTGTGGATTTTCAAGTCTAGAAAGGTGAGCCGTTGCAAGATTCTCAGCTCCCTTCTTATCTTGTATTTCCAGGTCGAATTCCTGTAAGAGTAAAATCTATCGTATGAGCCTGGGTTTAGCATCAGGTTTCTTTAAAAGATAACGAAGAGCTGAATGGTCGGTGTAAACGACAACTTTGGACAATATTAGATATTGTCTAAATTTATCAAAAGCAAAAACTACAGCTAGCAATTCTTTCTCTGTGGTGGTGTAGTTTTCTTGTGCGGGTGTTAGTGTTCTACTAGCGTAGTTTTGTTGTTGTTCAGCGTTCCACCAGTGGCTGAATCTATCAGTTGTCTCGTTGAGGGGTTTACACCGTTATAAAAGGTTTGCACTTGTAGCCACAAGGGTAGGCCATGGTGTGGGCACCTCCTCAAGAGATCTTTGAATCTCTCCCATGTGTCGTATAGCGTCTCTAAATCCATCTGCACAAAAGAAGAGATATCATTCCGTAATTTGGCCGTTTTGACCGGTGGAAAATATTTCATCAAAAACTTTTCAGTCATCTGATCCCATGTAGTGATTGACCCTCGTTGTAACGAGTTTAACCACTGTTTGGCTTTATTTCTCAATGAAAAAGGGAATAACCGAAGACGTATGGCATCATCAGAAACGCCATTTATTTTGAAGGTATCACAGAACTCTAAAAAGTTAGCTATGTGCATGTTTGGATCTTCGTCCTGCAAACCATCAAATTGAACAAACTGTTGAATCATTTGTATTATGTTAGGCTTTAATTCAAAATTGTTAGCAGATATAGCAGGCCTAACAATACTAGATTCTGCTCCTGTTAAATGTGGTTTCGTGTAATCGAACATTATGCGTGGAGCATTATTTTCCCCCAAATCACGTGGTTGTGGGTTGTTTTCGTCCATCCCTTCATTAGGATTGGATCTATCTTCTTCCTCTCTCTCTGTGTAATCTAGGGCTCGCCTGGTTTCCCTGCGATTCCTACGAGCGGTAGCTTCGATTTTATTGTCGAATATCAAAGGTCCTCTCGGGTTCCTTCTAGTCATAAACGGCGCCAAAAACTTGATCGCTGCAAATCAGAACGTTAAATATTTATACAAGAATGATCAAACCTGGAGACTAACTCTGACAACAATATTAAGGAAAGTGTACCTATCGAACAGTAGTATAGCTTAGGCAAGACCGGTTATCGAACCCAAAGGAACTAAAAGTATTAATACTCACTTTCTTTTTATTATTTGACCTTAAAATTAGAGTAAAGATTGCTTTCAAACTAAATTGACGACAACTAAACTAAGGACAAGAAAACAATAAGACGAACTGGAAAATAACTTTGAAGAAAAACTCAGTTGATTTCGACGATACCTTTGGGAAGAATCCACCTAGACTTCACTTATTATCTAACCCTAAATTATATGATTTCTTTACTTAGCTTGATCTGTGAGACTCCCTAACCTATATTAAACCCTCTCTCGAGGCGAATAACGTCTAACCCTAGGTTAATTAGTGGAACTCTCGTTCGTTTATAATAACCCCTTAGGATAGCAGTAAATCGATCAATGGACTCCTATAGTAGGTTTTACCCTAATCCGGCAAAATCTCATAACCCTATCTCTAGGCGTTCGATCAACTCCGCTTAATTATGTTAGATCTCCTCTTAGGGAGGTCTATTCCTCCTCCACCTAAGCACATTAGATTTGGATTAAGCAACATAATTAAGAACAAACTAATTAGATTTGGATTAAGCAACATAATTAAGAACAAACTAAGTAATTTATCATATAACTTAAAAATCAAATAACAAAATCCATCTTGGTTTCATCCCCTTCAGGTATCTGAGGGGTTTAGTTCATAATGAATAAAGAAAACATCGCAAGAGGAAAGATAAAACAAAATATAAGAAAACCCTAAAACCCCCCGAAGAAATTGAAGTAGAATTCCGCCGTCTTGAGTATAACAACGGCTTCTTGGGATGGATCAACTGGTTATCCTCACGTTATTCCCTAACTTTGACCTTCTCGGCTTGGCTCCTTGGCCTAGCTTTCACTCCCCTTCAAAGGTGGTACTTGGGGAATATTTATAGGCTCCTGGAGTTCTTTCTCCCTAAGTATCTTTTTCCGACTGAAATTGCTCTTTCCAGCGACAGAGGTACGGCCATGGCACACGCCCGTGTGGATCGAGACCTGACTGTGTTTGGATTTCTAACTTGAGGCACAGCCCTGTGTGATGGAGTTGAGGCCATGCTCTAGGTGTTCGTCGAGGCACGGCCGTGTGTGCTTTGGGCCGGGCCGTGTCAATTTCGTGCTAAGGCCCATTTGCTCCGTTTTAGGCTCGTTTTGTGTTCTTTTCATCTTGGGTGCTTTCCTGGGTATAAGACATGAAAAGAAAGGATTAAAACTACCTTTTTATATAAAACAAGGAATAAATCATCCAAAAACATATTAAATGTGGGATTAAAATATGTTACTTTTACGGTTTATCAATAACCCCCTAGGATAGCAGTAAATCGATCAATGGATTCCCATATTAGGTTTCACCCTAATCCGGCAAAATCTTGTCACCCTATCTCTAGGCGTGCGATCAATTCTGCTTAGTTATGTTAGATCTACTCTTAGGCAGGGTCTATTCCTCCTCCACCTAAGCACATCAGATTTGGATTAAGTAACATAATTAAGAACAAACTAAGTATTTATCATATAACTTAGAAGTCAAATAACAAAATTCATCTAGGTTTCAACCCAGTTCATAATGAATAAAAAGAACATCTCAAGAGAAAAGATAAAACAAAACATAAGAAAACCCTAAAACCCCCTGAAGGAATTGAAGGAGAATTTCGCCGTCTTGAGTATAGCTCTGGCTTCTTGGGATAGATCAACTGGCTATCCTCGCGTTATTCCCTAAATCTGACCTTCTCGGCTTGGCTCCTTGGCCTAACTTTGACGACTTTTCAAAGGTGTCACTTAGGGGATATATATAGGCTCTTGAAATGCAATTCTTTCTCCCTAAGTACCCTTTTCCGACTGAAATTGCTCTTTCCAGCGATAGAGGCACGGCCATGGCACACGCCCGTGTGGATTGACTTCAGACCGTGTTTGGATTTCAAACTTGAGGCACGGTCGTGTGAGGCGAGGTTGAGGCTGTGCTCTAGGTGATCGTCGAGGCACGGCCGTGTGGACTTTGGGCCAGGCCGTGTCGAATTCATGCTAAGGCCCATTTACTCCATTTTGGGCCCGTTTTGTATTCTTTTCATCCTCGAGTGCTTTCCTGGGTATAAGACATGAAAAGAAAGGATTACAAGCACCTTTTTATATAAATCAAGGAATAAATCATCAAAAAGTAAGCTAAATGTGGGATTAAAATATGTTATAATTACGGTTTATCAAATACCTCCACACTTAAGCTTTTGCTTATCCTCAAGCAAAATTCTCAACTTACAATTAAAACGAACTTTCCATAATTCACAATTCCTATCAACAATGCCTTGTCATAATTCATAGATAATTCATACATGGATAATTCAATTCAAAGAGTCCTAAAGATTTAAATGAGATAAGTCATGAGTTTGTACTTCGAAAACATAGGTGTCTCCCCTTATTTAAATAACTACCTTTTCAATTCAAAATCGACAAGGATTGATGTCCTCACTAAGGATTCACTCAAATCACTCTAAAGTGTTTAAGGTTCAGGAAAAGATCGCTCATAAGTCGAACCTGAAAAGTTAATCCCATAGGCTTGCCTGAAAATCAAATCCCCACCACTGTAATATGAGATGATAAACAGATCAAAAGGTCTTTGTTAGGGTTGTAACGGGGCTAGGGTTAAAGGTGTGCTTAAAGGCTGAAATTAGAAGGTCAGAATCGAGATTGAATTGATGAGTACCTACCTAAATAAACTGAAATATCATCAATTGAAAAGTAATAATCCTACTAATACGAGCTTTTCTTTTGAAAATAGACTTTGATTGGGTAAGCTCACTACTAATATTGAATACTTTGAATTTTTTTTATTTTATTTTATGAACAAACTAAATGATACAAGATAAATTTAACTACCAGAATAATATACTTAGGTAACTTGATCAAATCAAATCTCGATTACGGGGTAGTCAAAAGAAAGGGTGATAATCAAATACAAAGGGGTTTTGGGTTAATATTAGCTGGTGAGTCAAAAAAAAGGGTTGTTAGGATCAACGGGGTTCACTAGGGGTTAATTGTTAAGGGTAGGCTATTTTAGTGATGTAAGTGGGTTAAAACCTAGGTGCATCTCTGTAATATTAAATCAAAAGTGTGGTCTCAACATGCATAAACGAGGCAAGTTCTAGAATAACAGTTCATGGTTGATACACTCATAATCAAAGAATGAGCACGAAAAAGAATGTATGCTTTATAAGGTTCAAAATCTCACAAAAATTATGGGTGTTTTGACATCATCCTCGTGAATTTCAAATTTCAGGGTAGTATTCAAATTTAGGTCAACAATCTAACAAAATTTTAATTCATGAAAAATAGACTTATCATGCTTGATTCTCTAGTATTCTTTCAAATTTAATCATCAATGTACAATTAACTATGACTTATTCTAAAACATGTCAATAAAAATCATAAATCATTAGAAATTTCATCCTAATTAGTAATATGCCAACTTTACTAAAAAAACAAGACTAAATTAAGGGATTTGAGAATAATGAAAAAAAGTTTGACACTTTTACCCCCCACACTTAAAATGTACATTGCCCTCAATGTACAAAGGTAGATAATAGCATTAATGGGATAAATCAAAAGAGAAGGGGATAGAGTGTCACTTCCTGAATTCTTGGGTGGGTTTCGTGGAGGATGTGGCAAATAAGGCGAAGGCGTCGGTATGGTTGTGGTGTTGGTTCCCGGGCTCTGCGCTAGATGAAAAAATTGGGGAACTCGTGAAGGATTAACAATGGGTTATTAAGACATAATATAAATATATTAAATATAAAATTAAAGAAAAGCAAGCTAAAGGGAAGGAGACTAAGAAGAAAACTAAAATAAAAAGAAAATACTAATGGACCGTGAAGTCCTTATTGAAGGATGGTTCGCAAGGTGGGAATCAATGCTAAGATTGGGGATGTGATGGCGGTGAAGAAAGTGAAGAGGTTATCTTGGTGGTCAGCGTGATTCCCAAGCAGCTTGGTGAACCTGACACTAAGAAACTAAAGGAAAATTAAACGAAAAGAGCAGAAGAGAAGTTTATATAAGGAAAATAAAGGAGAAGAGAAACAAAAAGGAAAAATGAATTGGTCTCAAAGACCCTTGGCTTGGTGTTTAATCGAAGCTGCCGGCATGAACTCATGTTTTAACCGTTTTCCTTTGGGGAGACTACGTTTAGCTTCTTCCGTTTCTTTGACATGATTTTGTGTGGCTCCAAGGATCTAGAGGTTTAGTATGGGGATAGAAATGTTTTGAGCGGGAGAAAAGAAAGGAAGAAAGGGTGGAGAATGAAGGAGAGGAATGGGGGGGAGGGAGGGGTGGTATTTAAATAGGGGTTCAAGTCTGCCATGTCTTCACGGCTGTGGTCCTAGGGTGTGTCGATTTACACGGCCACCTTGCACGGCCGTGTGTTTGGGTGTGTTTTTACCCCATGTCCATGTTTCATCCACCCACGCCCGTGTTTGTGAAGTTTATATGGTGGCATGGTTGGGCTGCACGGGCGTGTCTTGCTTGTGCTCGATAAGTCAGTAGCTTCGCACGATTTGTAGGCATGGGCGTGTTCTGCCCGTAGTGTGGAAGTCAGTAGCTTCACACGGTTGAGGGGCACGACCGTGCGAATTTGTCGGTGCTCGTGAGGAGGGTGGTTAGATCCGTGACATTGGAGGGTGGTTAGACTGAATTGCACGACCTCTATCTTGTCAGTGTGGCGGTTCCGGTGGTCCACACGGCCACGGACACGGCCGTGTGTAAGGACGTGTGGCCTGGAAATCTGCACTTTTGGTTAGTCTAAAAGGAAAGGAAAAAGAAAAAGAAAATAAAATTCAAACAAATGTAAAAAGAAATAAAGTTAGTGCTCGGGTTGCCTCCCGGGAAGCGCTCGTTTATAGTCTTAAGCTAGACTTTGCTCGTATTTGAAAATTTTAGGGAGGTTTAAAGGTTTGAATATCTTCCCTCATGCTTACAGTTCTATTTCCTTGACAAAGTTGAAGTCGAGAAGCGTTTACCTTGAAATTGCCGAATATTGGATTGCTTACCGCGACTATTCCGTGTGGGAAGATATCGTGTACCTTAAGAAGAATTTCTCCCTTTGCCCTCAGGTCTGTTGTAGTGATGTGAAGATCAGCTTTGTCTAACAGTACCTAGTCTCCTATTTTGAAGTGGTTGGATGTCCCTACGAGCTCTTCTGGTGGTTCCTCTAGTTTTACTTCGTGTGGATCCGGTTCTTCTTTGACGTGTGTTTGCTACTCTTCTAATTTGTCGACCTTAAGGCTTTGTTCCTTGTGTGACTCTACTTTGTCGACTTGGGGTCTATGAGTTGGCTCAGGTTTGTATCCTTGTGATGTTTCCTGCGATAGAGGTTGAACAATTTGATTATTTATTGAAGTAACTTTCTTACCTTCATCGACCGTTGTCCTGGCTGAGTCAAGAGCTTGAAGATTGATTGATTCATCACCTACACGAAGTATGAGTTCACCTGTGGCAACATCAATTTTAGTCTTGGCAGTTGCTAGAAAAAGGTCTTCCTAAAATTAAGGGGATTGAATTATCCTCATCCATGTCTAAGACGACAAAGTTTACTGGGAAAACAAATTTATCGATTTTTACGAGAACATCTTCGATAATGCCTCTAGCAATTCTAATAGTTTTATCAGCTAATTGAATACTCATCCTAGTTTGTTAAGGCTTCCCTAGACCTAGTCATTTGAACAGTGAATAAGGCATGACATTTATGCTTGCCCCTAAATCAGCTAACGCATTATCAATATTTAAACTACCAATTAAACATGGAATTGTAAAACTCCCTAGATTTTTTAGTTTCTGTGGTAGTCTATTTTGTAACATTGCCGAGCATGTTGCGTTTAGTTCCACGTGGTGCACTTCATCTATTTTATGTTTGTTGGTCAAGAGTTGTCTTAAAAATTTCCTCGAGTCTGGCATCTGAAAAAGAGCTTCAAGAAGAGGTAAGTTAATATGTAATTTCTTTAGGAGTTTAAGAAACTTACCGAACTGTTCCTCTGAATCGTCTCTTTTTATGGCTTCGGGGTAAAGTATGCGAGGTTGGTACTCTTTAATTACCGGTTTTGTCTTTTCTTGCGTTACCTCTATTTTACCTTCATCTATCTTATTTTCTGGCCTTGGATCAGGTTTATCTAACCCCTTATTATCCTGAGCTGTGATGGCTTGAACTTATTCCTTAGGGTTAATCTCAGTGTTGCTTGGTAGACGTCCTTGCGGTCGTTCTGACATCAGCTTTGCGAGTTGTTCAACTGCATTAGTGACTTCCTTGACTGACTTAGTAAATTCCCCGATTCGGCTCTCATTGCTTTTGATTGTTCTCTCAGTTTCTTGGATATGTTTCTCTGTGTCTGCTGAGAATTTTGCCATCATCTCCTCGAGGGTAGGTTTCTTTTCTTGTGGATAGGGCTGATTTTGGAAATTTTGAGGAGGTTGTTGCCTTTGATTTCCTTGACCTCCCCACGAAAAATTTGGGTGGTTCCTCCAACCTGGATTGTAAGTGTTACAATAAGGATTATTATTGGGTCAGAAATTATTACCTATATAGTTCATCTGTTCGCTCTCTACTTCTGGTTGGTAGGGTGGGTACTCAGGATTCGCCACGGTTCCACGTGCGTCGCACTGCATGACTGGATGTGCCTGCGAGGAACACAAACAATCAAGCTTTTTATTCATCATCTCTAGCTGCGTTGATAGCATGGTTACTGCATCGACGTTGAAAACTCCCGCTGATTTTGTTGGTTTGGTTCTTGAAGCCTGCCACTGGTAATTATTCAGTGACATCTCTTCAATGAACTCGTATGCTGCTTCTGGAGTTTTGTTGTTCAGTGTTCCACCGGCGGCTGAATCAATTAGTTGCCTCGTTGAGGGGTTTACACTATTATAAAAGGTTTGGACTTGTAGCCACAAGGGTAAGCCATGGTGCGGGCACCTCCTCAAGAGATCCTTGAATCTCTCTCATGCGTCGTATAATGTCTCTAAATCCATCTGCACAAAAGAAGAGATATCATTCCGTAATTTGGCCGTTTTGGCCGGCGAAAAATATTTCATTAAAAACTTTTCGGTCATTTGATCCTGTGTAGTGATTGACCCTCGTTGTAACGAGTTTAACCACTGTTTAGCTTTATTTCTCAATGAAAAAAGGAATAACGGAAGATGTATGGCATCATCAGAAACGCCATTTATTTAGAAGGTATCACAGAACTCTAAAAAGTTAGCTATATGAGTGTTTGGATCTTCGTCATGCAAACCATCAAATTGATCAAACTGTTGAATCATTTGTATTATGTTAGGCTTTAATTCAAAATTGTTAGCAGCTATAGCAGGCCTAACAATACTCGATTCTGCTCCTGTTAAATGCAGTTTCGCATAATCAAACATTGTACGTGGAGCATTATTTTCCCCCACTTCACGTGGATGTGGGTTGTTTTTGTCCATCCCTTCAGTAGGATTGGATCTGTCTTCTTCCCTTCTTTCTGTGTAATTTAGGGCTCGCCTGGTTTCCCGACGATTCCTGCGAGCGGTCACTTCAATATCACTATCGTATACCAAAGGTCCTCTCGGGTTCCTTCTAGTCATAAACTAGAGTTACCTACTGGGAAAAGAGAGAAAGAAAATTCAGCAAAAAGTAAAAATAGGAATAAAAACAAAAACAAAAATAAATTGCAAAAAATAAAAAATTAGGGCTAAAGAAAAAAAAAAATAGAGTTTTCTTAATATTTTAGTTCCCCGGTAACAGCGCCAAAAACTTGATCGCTGAAATCAGAGCTTTAAAATTTATAAAAGAATGATCGAACCTGGAGACTAACTCTGACAACGATTAAAGGCAAGTGTACCTATCAAACAGTAGTATAGCTTAGGCAAGACCGAATTATCGAACCCAAAGGAACTAAAAATACTAATACTAACTTTCTTTTTATTATTTAGCCTTAAAAATAGAATGAAGTTGCTTTTAAACTAATTTGACGACGACTAAGCTAAGGACACAAAGGCGAAAAAGAACGATTTGGAAAATAACTTGAAGAAAAACTCAATTAATCACGGCGATACCCTCAGGAAGAATCCACCTAGACTTCACTTGTTACCTAGCCCTGAATTATACGATTTCTTTACTTAGCTTGATCCGTAAGACTCCCTAACCTATATTAAACCCTCTCTCGAGGCGAATAACGTCTAACCCTAGGTTAATTAGTGGAACTCTCGTTCGCTTATAATAACCCCTAGGATAGAAGTAAATCGATCAATGGATTCCCATATTAGGTTTCACCCTAATCCGACAAAATCTCGTCACCCTATCTCTAGGCGTGCGATCAACTTCGCTTAATTATGTTAGATCTACTCTTAGGCAGGGTCTATTCCTCCTCCACCTAAGCACGTTAGATTTGGATTAAGCAACATAATTAAGAACAAACAAAGTATTTATCATATAACTCAGAAACCAAATAACAAAAATTCATCTAGGTTTCATCCCCTTCAGGTATCTGAGGGGTTTAGTTCATAATGAATAAAAAGAACATCTCAAGAGAAAAGATAAAATAAATCATAAGAAAACCCTAAAACCCCCTGAAGAAATTGAAGAAGAATTTCGCCGTCTTGAGTATAGCTCCGGCTTCTTGGGATGGATCAACTGGCTATCCTCGCGTTATTCCCTAAATCTGACCTTCTCGGCTTGGCTCATTGGCCTAGCTTTGACGACTTTTCAAAGGTGTCACTTAGGGGATATATATAGGCTCTTGGAATGCAATTCTTTCTCCCTAAGTACCCTTTTCCGGCTGAAATTGCTCTTTCTAGCGACAGAGGCACGGCCATGGCACACGCCCGTGTGGATCGACTTCAGTCCGTGTTCGAATTTCTAACTTGAGGCACAGTCATGTGAGGCGGGGTTGAGGTCGTGCTCTAGGTGATCGTCGAGGCCCGGCCGTGTCGACTTTGAGCCAGGCCGTGTCGAATTCATGCTAAGGCCCATTTACTCCATTTTGGGCCCGTTTTGTGTTCTTTTCATCCTGGGGTGCTTTCCTGGGTATAAGACATGAAAAGAAAGGATTACAAGCACCTTTTTATATAAATCAAGGAATAAATCATCAAAAAGTAAGCTAAATGTGGGATTAAAATATGCTATAATTACGGTTTATCAATATTCATGGGAAATGAAACATTGAGACAAGTTCTAAGAGAATAAATCATGCTGAAAACAAAAACAAAAATAAAGCAAAATAATATGAAATTTATCAATCTTTTAGTCAAGAGAATGAAGTAATGGAGGGAACCAAGGGTGTGATGGTGTAAACTGGTCGAGCACGAGCGGAGCACGGTGGTGCTGTGAGGGTTTCTGCAGATGCACGGCTGTGGCGAGGGCTTGGACTGCTGCAGTACGGCTGTGGCGTGGGCATGGGGTGCGATTTTGTAAGGTTTTTGGAGAAAAATGGAGGTTGAGAGGTTTTTGAGGGGGTTGGGGAC
Organism: Gossypium australe; assembly: GCA_005393395.2. Taxonomy (NCBI): domain Eukaryota; kingdom Viridiplantae; phylum Streptophyta; class Magnoliopsida; order Malvales; family Malvaceae; genus Gossypium; species Gossypium australe. The sequence continues at coordinate 10,417,829 of CM016623.1, read as the reverse complement.
GTGGGTGTGGCTGGAAATGGGAGAAAAGGGGGCTGAGAAATCTTTTAGGGTTGATTTTTGGGAGGGTAACGGTTTAAGTTGCTTAAATAGGGGTGAGAGCACGAGAAGAGGCCACGCTCGTGCTTGATCTTTATGCACCCGTATTTTTCGTGATTTTGAATTTTGGGCGCGTTCAGGTGTTTGGCCACGGCCGTGGGTATTTGTGGCCACGGCCGTGGGTATGTGTGGCAAGTCAATATCTTCACACGGTCGTCGGGCACGGTCGTGTTCTACCCGTGTTTAGGAAAATTTTATCTCTTGTCGTGCACGGCTATAAGTACGCCCGTGTTTCATCCCCTGGCTTCCACACTGCCACGGGCACCCCCTTGTGCAAGGCCGTGTGGCCCTAAACCTGTACTTCATTGATATGGAGTTAGATGCTTAAAAGTAAAATGTTAGTAAATTAGTGCTCGGGTTGCCTCCCGAGAAGCGCTCGTTTATAGTCTTAAGCTAGACTTACCTTGTTTTCATTTCTAAATGAAGGTTCACGGAACTGAAGCTCCTCTCTCATATTCCTAAAATCTGTACCATTATAAATTTTTAGTCTGTGACCATTTACCTTGAATGTGCCCTTGGTGGGGTGAGTTACCTCGATTGTGTCATACGGAAAAATTGTTTTGATCATGAATGGGCCTGACCATCTTGATTTCAACTTCCCAGGGAATAGTTTAAGCCTTAAGTTGTATAGCAGGACCAAGTCCCCTACTTCAAATTGTTTTGATTTCTTGAGACGAGCATCATGGCGTCGTTTTGTTGCCTCCTTGTATAGTTTTGAGTTCTCCTACGCCTCAGCTCTCCATTCGGCTAGCTCGTTCATCTGCATCATTCGTTTCTTTCCTATAGTTTTAAGATCAAAATTTAAAAACTTTATGGCCCAAAAAGCTTTGTGTTCTAACTCGAATGGTAGATGACAGCTTTTCTCGTATACAAGTTTGTATGGGGACATTTCTAGAGGGGTTTTAAATGCTGTTCTATAGGCCCATAAGGCATCATCTACTTTTAATGCCCAATCTTTCCTGTTTGATTCAACTGTTTTTTCTAGGATGCGTTTAAGTTCCCGGTTTGCTACTTCAACTTGCCAACTAGTTTGAGGGTGATATGGGGTAGCTATCCTGTGGTGTACTCCATTTTTTTTAAGACTTTGTCAAATTGAGTATTACAGAAATGAGTGCCCCTATCACTAATGATAGCTCTAGGTGTTCCAAAACGAGAGAACAGTTTCTTGAGAAACTTAACTACTACCCTAGCATCATTGGTAGGTAAAGCTTCAGCTTCTACCCATTTTGACATGTAATTAACTGCCACTAGGATGTATTTATTTCCAAATGAACTAGGGAATGGTCCCATAAAATCAATACCCCATACATCAAATACTTCACATGATAACATATATGTTTGAGGCATTTCATCACGTTTAGAAATATTACCTGTTCTTTGGCATTTATCACACGAGATAACATACCTGTTGGCATCTTTAAATAGAGTGGGCCAATAAAAACCTGATTCGAGTATTTTGTGTGCTGTCTTGATGCCACTGTAGTGTCCTCCTGAAGGTCCTGAATGGCAATGTTCCAGGATTTTGCTTGCTTCTTCTTTTGTAACGCATCTTCAAATTACCTGATCTGCACATATGCGGAAAAGAAAGGGATCTTCCCAAAAATAGTTTTTTGCATCAGCAAAGAATCGCTTCTTTTGGTGATGTGTTAGTCTTTTTGGCAAGATGTTAGCAGCTAAATAATTTGCGATGTTTGCAAACCATGGTACCTCAGAATGTGTTATAAAAAAGAGTTGTTCTTCGGGAAATGAGTTGTTTATCTCACTTTCATCGAGCTCTTCAATATGTGGATTCTCAAGTCTAGAGAGGTGATCTGCCGCAATATTCTCAGGTCCCTTCTTATCTTGTATTTCCAAATCAAACTCCTATAAAAGTAAAATCCATCGTATGAGTCGAGGTTTTGCATCAGGTTTGGTTAAAAGATAAAGGAGAGCTGAATGGTCAGTGTAAACAACAACTTTAGACAATATTAGATACTGCCTAAATTTGTCAAAAGCAAAAACTACAGCTAGCAATTCTTTCTCCGTGGTGGTGTAGTTTTCTTGTGCGGGTGTTAATGTTCTGCTAGCGTAGTAAATTGGCTGAAAATGCTTGTCTCTTCGTTGTCCCAAAACTGCACCTACTGCAAAATCACTTGCATCACACATTAGTTCAAAGGGTAAATTCCAATCAGGTGCAATTATAATCGGAGCACTTATTAATTTATCCTTAAGGACATTAAATGCCTCTAAACATTCCTGATTGAAATTGAAAAGAACATCTTTTTCTAGTAATTTTGTTAAAGGCTTGGCTATTTTAGAAAAATCTTTAATAAATCTTCTATAGAACCCTACATGTCCTAAAAAGCTTCTAATAGCCTTAATTGAACTAGGGCGAGGTAATTTTTCTATGGTTTCAACCTTTGCTTTATCTACCTCAATCCCTTTACTAGAAATCTTATGTCCTAATACGATCCCTTCTCTAACCATAAAGTGACATTTTTCCCAATTCAAAACAAGGTTTGTTTCCTCACATCTCATTAGAACTCGTTTTAAATTTTTAAGGCAATGATGGAAAGAATTACCGAATACCGAGAAATCATCCATAAATACCTCCATAATGTCTTCCACAAGTTCGTTAAAGATTACCAACATGCAACGCTGAAATGTAAAATGAGCATTACATAATCCAAAAGGCATTCTACGATAAGCAAACGTACCGTATGGGCATGTAAATGTTGTCTTCTCTTGATCTTCAGAAGCTATTGGGATTTGGAAGTAGCCGGAGAGTCCGTCCAAGAAACAGTAGTACATATGCCCGGATAGTCTTTCTAACATTTGATCTATGAAGAGTAGAAGGAAATGATCTTTTCTGGTGGCATCGTTCAGCTTCCTATAGTCGATACAGACTCTCCAACCTGTAACTGTTCTTGTAGGGATTAACTCATTCTTTTTATTGGGCACTACAGTAATGCCTCCTTTCTTTGGAACTACCTGTACAGGACTTACCCAAGTACTGTCAGAAATAGGATAAATTATTCCTGCATCTAGAAGTTTAATTACCTCAGCCTTGACTACTTCTTTCATGTTGGGGTTTAAGCGTCTCTAAGGTTGCACACACGGTTTGTATTCTTCTTCCATTAAAATTTTGTGGGTACAGAACGATGGGTTTATGCCCTTGATGTCAGAGATTTTCCAAGCTATGGCTTTTTTATGTTCTCTTAGTATCTGTGTTAACTCCTCTTTTTCCTTGGGTTTTAGTTCTGAAGAGATAATAACCGGTAGCGTAGAATTGTCCCCGAGGAATGCATACTCTAAGTGTTTTGGCAACTGTTTTAATTCCAATTTGGGCGGCTCATCGATGGAGGGTTTTTTTCTTAGTTCGTCATTGACTTAAATGCTTTCTTCTTGCGTTTGTCGAGGTGAAGACGTATTCAGCTCATCAGCTTTATCTTCTTCCCTCTCGTCTTGAGTCAGGCACAGTTCCATCGTGCCATCATGTAAGATTTCCTGTAATGAGTTTTGAATGATATGATTAGTAGTACCAACAAAATAACAGGCATCATCTTGTTCTCTAGAATATCGCATGGCATCATAAATTTGAAAAATAATTTCCTCATCGCCTATTCTTAATGCAAGTTTACCGTTACCTACATCGATAACAGCCCTAGCAGTAGCTAAAAAATGACGCCCTAAAATTAAGGGAATATCAATGTCTTCCACCATGTCTAACACAACAAAATTAACAGGGATCAGCTAACTGAATACTCATCCTAGTGGGTTTTGGTTCCCCAAGATCTAGTTGTTTAAACATTTTGTGAGGCATTAAATTAATACTGGCACCTAGATCAGCAAATGCCTTCTTAATATTTAAGCTACCAATTAAACAAGGAATAGTAAAACTTCCTGGGTCCTTTAATTTGGTTGGTAACTTGTTTTGGAGGATGGCTGAGCATTCTTCATTAAGTTCCACCGTCGATACTTCTTCAAGCTTCCTTTTATTCGTTAGGAGTTCCTTTAAGAATTTTGCGTATTTTGGCATCTGTGAAATAGCTTCAACAGAAGGTAAGTTAATATGCATTTGTTTAAAAAGGTCGAGAAACTTAACGTATTGGGCATCTAATCGCTCTTTCTTCAATTTTGTTGGATATGGGATTGGTGGTTTACTTTCTTTGCGTACTAGATTTACGTCCTCAACTCTCTCATCCTTTGTTTTGTTATCTTCGTGTGGTCTCTTTGGTTCGACTAACTCCTTTCCACTTCTTAGTGTGACTGGCTCTACCTGTTCTATTTCTTTAGAAAGAATCTCTGCCCGTATTTCGCAAATCATCTTAGTAAGTAGTCCAACTGACTTAGTGAGTTCCCCAATTAACTCAGTGAGTTCCCCAACTTGGTTCTTTGTCTCTTCAGCTGATGTTTGTTGACTTTTAAGTGTTTTCTCAGTATCTTGGAGACGATTTTCTATTCTTGCCATGAATTTTGTCAGCATCTCTTTGAGGTTTGGCTTTTTCTCTTGTGGATATGGCTGATTTTGGAAATTTTGAGGAGGTTGTTGTCTTTGATTTCCTTGATTTCCTTGACCTCCCCATGAAAAATTTGGGTGGTTCCTCCAACCTGGATTGTAAGTATTACGATAAGGATTATTATTGGATCTGAAATTATTACTTATATAGTTCATCTGTTCGCTCTCTGCACCCGGTTGGTAGGGTGGGTACTCAGGATTCGCCACAGTTCCACTTGCGTCGCATTGCATGACTGGGTGTACCTGCAAAGAACACAAACTATCAAGCTTTTTATTTATCATCTCTATCTGTGTTGATAGTGTGGTCACTGCATCGAGGTTGTAAACTCCAGCTGATTTTGTCGGTTTAGTCCTTGTAACTTACCACTGATAGTTATTCAGTGACATCTCTTCAATGAACTCATAGGCTGCTTCAGGAGTTCTGTTGTTCAGGGTTCCACCGGCAGCTGAATCAATTAGTTGCCTCGTTGAGAGGTTTACATCGTTGTAGAAAGTTTGGACTTGGAGCCATAAGGGTAAACCATGGTGTGGACACCTTCTCAAGAGATCTTTGTATCTCTCCCATGCGTCGTATAATGTCTCTAAATCCATCTGCACAAAAGAAGAGATTTCATTCCATAATTTGGCCATTTTGGCTGGTGGGAAATATTTCAATAAAAAATTATTAGTCATTTGCTCCCATGTAGTGATTAACCCTCGTGGTAACGAGTTTAACCACTGTTTGGCTTTATTCCTTAATGAAAATGGGAATAATCGAAGACGTATGGCATCATCAGAAAATCCATTTATTTTGAAGGTATCACAGAACTCTAAAAAATTAGCTATATGAGTGTTTGGGTCTTCATCCTGCAAACCATCAAATTGTACAAATTGTTGAATCATTTGTATTGTGTTAGGCTTTAATTCAAAATTGTTAGCAGCTATAGCATGCCTAACAATACTCGATTCCGCTCCTGTTAAATGCGGTTTAGCATAATCAAACATAGTACGTGGAGCATTATTTTCTCTCACATCATGTGGTTGTGGATTATTCTCGTCCATCCCTTCAGTAGGATTGGATCTGTAAGAGTATGCCCAAAGATCAATCATGAGATGGTTGTAATAACATACTTAATTTACCATGTTTATTAATATAAAGCGTTGTCATTATTATTTCAGTTTTTCTTTCTGTGTGTATAGATAAACTGTTTTATAATAATGTCCTGAGAATAATATGATTATTCTTAAAAGATCCTTAGTCGAGTATTATTGTTGACTAGGACAATAATAATGCATTAAGACTAACATGTAGTTGATTGATGATAAAGAGTTGTCATTGATATGGAGTGTCAAAATCAATGCATGAATATGTGTGTTAGAGAACAACATATTGGATTGACCCGCTATGAGTATGTTTCTTGGATTATTATGTAATTGTCACAACATTACTCATAGTGATTAATATGTATATGATCCTCAGACTTGAGATCATTATTATCCCATAATCGTGAGTTGTATATTTTGATACAGTCAAACGTACACCGTAACAGGTTGTTCTATAAAGGCTGATGTTGGATAAACCACAATCTATATAGAGGGATATGGTTGATCAATAAAGGATAAGTCCCTCCTACATAATAGGAGTAATATCTTAGGCCACTTGATTGAGTGAGACTAGAAATGCATGGCCATGCTCAAATAAGTTGATATGAGATGTCATACTAATTTGTATATCATAGTCTACTCAAGATATCAAGAAACATGGGATGGACTATACAAGTGTGACTATCCCATGACTTGTATCCATTCCAGAGATAAAGGACTTAAGGATTAATGCATGAAAGGTTAATCACAAAAGATTATGTCGAATCATGATTTCTTGTAACTTAGGTAGCAATGATGCATTGCTAGATGCCACTCATTGTCTGTGACAATAGAATCGTTCTAGTATTACTGCTAACGTTGCAAGAACCTACAGGGTCACACCCTATGGTTGAAATGAACGGAATAAAATATAGTTGGTATTGTGCTTGGTTGTCACATGAATTAAATTAATTAAAGAATTAATTTAATTGGGCAATCAAATATTGAACATATTATATGTACAAGGATGTTGTACACATAATGATAACATAATTTTATCAATATATGAATTTGATTCATATATAAATTTAAATAAATATAGTTTATCGAAATCCTTATTATAATTAATGTAATTATAAATTTCAGATATAATTAATGTAATTATAATTTTCGGTTAAAAACTTTATTATATTTATTTAATCTTATAATACATTCAAGAGATACAAATTATAAAAGGCCCAATGAAAAAGACACTCATTATAAATGGTATTAAAAGGAGACAAAGCTTGACATGAAAACCCTAAGTGATTGCTTGTTAGGTCTAGCAGCCGTCAAGCAAATAAACCTCCAAAACAGTTTTGGAGATTTCTTCCGTTCATAGTCAAACCGGGTGGATTACGTAGAGGCCGACATCGGAAAAGGTTGAGGCTTGATTCGACAGTAGATCAAAACTCTTGTTACCAAGGCGTCGCTGTCTACTCAGATTGAAGTTTTGGTAATTTCGAAACCTTTATTTCACCCCGATTCGTTTCTCACACATGGATCCATGATTTGGATCGCCGGATCTAATTTTATTCTGCTGCGCCATGGGGTACCGGCGTTCCAACAGTGGTATCAGAGCCACTTGTGTGATACGAACTCGGGTTTAAATACTTGGGTGATGCAATTGTATGAGATGCATGTTTTGATCTTATTGTATTTTCGATTGTTTAAATCGTTTAAGCATAACTTGATAACTGTTCCTTTCGGTAATTGATTAAATGTTAATCATGGTGTTGTGGCCTATTCGATTTTATGTTATTACTGTTAACTATTAACAAATCTGTAATAATGCGACGGTGGTATTTATAGTTTCCAGTAAGTGTTAACTGGCTAGTGGAACAAGGGTTGTTCCGATATGAAACCTCAAGGATTAAAATTCTAAAAACACGATTCCGTTGATAAAAAGTTATCAAATCGTGAGGTTTCATTTGACTGGGGTATGCGATTCGTACCACGGGGGCTCTGCCCCCGTACCCATGGTCCATACCGCGGGGGCTCCACCCCCGCACCCCCGGGGATGGGGATCTGAGAAAGGCTCCGGCCGCGGGCCTTCGGCCCGCTTCCTCCGACCTCCTCAGACCCCCCGCAAAAAGTTTTGTTAATAAAAGAAATTTATAAACTTGATGGGCCACAAAAGGTTGAAAGGATATTTTATAATTCACCATAGCAAAAAAAAACATGAATTATGTATGCTATTTTTGACATGCACGGTGTTTGAAATGCATAGTTATAGCCCAATGACCCATTCGATAAAAGGTTGTATTTTTTTTAAAATACGGCCTGCGTGTCGTGCCTTACTACTATTCTCTTGTATTTCTCTTCTCATCTTATTCCCTCGTATGTAAAACGCATTTCTGCATATTGTAATTTGCAAGAGTTGTTGTGGGCCAAACGAGAAGGAAGGTGGGACAATGATTGTGAATGATAACTTGTGAAATGGCTTACACCTTTAGGTTTCTTTTTGGTTTTCCCATTGGCTTGGGTTGAACCACCTTAGTTTATGGGCTATAACTATTGCATTTATTTATTGTTTTATTTATTCATGTATGAGATACCATGGATGTCTAAAGCATGCCTATTATATATATTAAAACTTGGTGATATCAAACCCTATTAATTGATGAGATCGATTAGAAGACTAAATGGGCTAAAGTAGACCATAATTGGTGAGATGCAACAACCTTAATAAAATCCCTCTATTAAAATATTAAGTCAACATGGTCTTCCAATTTTGCCCTCGTTAAGGCCTCGATCAATACTATGTAGGTTCTGCCAAAGCGAAGTACTAGTATTTGTCTTGGTTAAACGCGAAGAATAAACAAGTGATATTCGCTGGTTAAAAAAAATTGGTTAATGACTTAACTAGGTTACTCTAATAGGATTAGAAACCTAGAGGCAAGTAAATTGGATAAATCATAAGATGATTAGAACAAGAGTTGTTCACCAAATATTAGGAGTTACATATGATGTAATTAGCAAATGTTGCTTACCTAAATAACCATAATCTTAAGAGTAAAGCCAAAGCTGACTTAAGAGGTGGTGAAATATGGATCCTTAACCTACTAGAAATACTTTTGAGAAAGTTTTTCCGAAATTAATATACGAGGGTTATTAATTTTGAAATAAAATAGTGGGAATATCATTTAATAAAGTCTTTTTAATGATTGATATAAAATTGGTAAATTTACTCACATGCATATTTAATTGTTGTAGATATATTATGGCTGCAAACACTAGCACACTCTCATTGCGATCGGTCCTTGAGAAGGACAAATTGAATGGTTTGAATTTTCTTGATTGGTTCCGTAACTTGAGGATTGTCCTTAAACAAAAACGGAAATTATATGTCATTGAACAACCACTTCCTAATGAACCACCCGCTAATGCCTCGAGGACTGATAGAGATGCTTACAAGAAGTATCTCGATGACATGATAGATGTTGGATGTCTTATGCTTGCCACTATGAATCCTGAACTTCAGAAGCAACATGAGGACATGGTTGCTTATGATATGATCGAGCACCTAAAAGAACTTTATCAGGGACAAGTACGGCAAGAGAGGTTTGATATCTCTAAGGCCCTATTCCAATGTAAGTTGGCTGAAGGAAGCCCAGTAGGACCTCATGTCCTTAAAGCCTGTCTAAGCTTGGGTTTCCATTGAGCCAAGAGTTGGCCACTGATGTTATTTTACAATCGTTGCCGAATAGCTACAGCCAGTTTGTCCTCAATTTCAATATGAATGAAATTGACAAGACTCTACCACAATTGCTCAGTATGTTACGAACTGCTGAAGGAAACTTGAAAAAGGTTGGACCCAAGCCCATACTGATGGTCCGTAATAACAAGGGCAAGGGAAAGGCCAAAGTTCAAAGAAAGGCCAAGGGTAAAGGTAAGCCCAAATTTGGAAAAGGAAATGCTGCACTGAAACCTAAAGGTGGGGTGTCTAAGGAAGGAAACTGTTTTCATTGTAGTGTGACTGGACATTGGAAACGGAACTGCCCTGTCTATCTTGAAGAAGTCAAGAAGGCTAAAGCAAGCAGAATGTCTGCTTCAGGTATTTATGTTATTGATATTAATTTATCAATTACTACTTCTTGGGTATTAGATACTGGTTGTGGTTCTCATATTTGTACTTCTGTACAGGGACTACAAAGGAGTAGGACTTTGGCTAGAGGAGATGTGGACCTACGAGTTGGAAATGGAGCAAAAGTTGCTGCATTAGCTGTGGGAACATATACTTTATCTTTGCCTAGTGGACTTGATTTATGTTTAGAGGATTGTTATTTTGTGCCCAGTTTGACTAAAAACATTATTTCAATTTCTTGTTTAGACAAAATTGGTTTTGAGATAATTATTAAGAATAATTGTTGTTCATTTTATCTCAATAATGTTTTCTATGGTTTGGCACAATTGATTAATGGCCTCTATATTTTAGATCAGACGAATCTCATTTACAATATAAATACTAAAAGATCTAAAATAAATGACTCAAATCAAACTTATCTTTAGCATTGTCGTTTGGGCCATATAAGTGAGAAACGCATATCCAAACTCCATAAAGATGGTCTCTTGAATTCATTTGTTTTTGAACAATTTGAAGTATGTGAATCTTGCTTATTGGGAAAAATGACTAAATCTCCTTTTACTGGTAAAAGTGAAAAAGCTAGTGATTTATTGGACCTAATACATTCTGATGTATGTGGACCAATAAATACACAGGCCAGAGGTGGATTTCACTACTTCATTACTTTCACTGATGATTTCAGTAGATATGGGTATGTTTATCTCATGCGCCATAAGTCTGAGTCCCTTGAAAAGTTTAAGGAATTCAAAAATGAAGTACAAAATCAACTAGGCAAAACTATCAAGTCACTTCGATCTGATCGAGGTGGAGAGTACTTGAGCCTAGAGTTTGATGATCTTTTGAAAGAATGTGGGATTGTCTCACAACTTACTCCTCCTGGTACTCCTCAATGGAATGGAGTATCTGAGAGAAGAAATCGAACTTTGTTAGACATGGTTCGATCCATGATGAGTCATGCTGATCTACCGACTTCCTTTTGGGGACATGCACTTGAGACAGTTGCTTTCACACTAAATCGTGTTCCATCTAAATCAGTTCAAAAGACGCCATATGAGATGTGGACTGGGAAACGTCCTAGTATGTCTTTTATGAAAATTTGGGGCTGTGAAGCTTATGTTAAACGTCAGACGTCTACTAAGCTTGAACCCAGATCTGAAAGGTGTATTTTTGTGGGGTATCCAAAAGAAACCAAAGGATATTATTTCTTTAATCCCACTAAGAACAAAACGTTTGTTGCTCGGACTGGTGTCTTCTTAGAGAGAGAATTTACTTCTAGAAAAGGAAGTGGGAGAAAGATTGAACTTGAAGAAATTCGAGAATCACAAGATACCACTGAACCAGAGATTGAACAACAACAAATTTCACAAGAAATTGAGGAACAAACAACTGCTGTAGAAACACAACCACCGCGCAGATCTTTAAGAGAACGTCGTGCACCTGAGAGATATGGATTTCTCATTACAACGCATGGTGACGTTCTTCTTATAGATCAAGATGAGCCTAGGACTTATCAAGAAGCGGTGACGAGCCCAGACTCTGAGAAATGGATTGAGGCCATGAGATCTGAGATGGATTCCATGTATGAAAACCAAGTATGGACTTTGATTGACCCACCCGAAGGGGTTAAACCTATAGGGTGCAAATGGGTTTTCAAAAAGAAAACAGACATGGATGGTAATGTACAAACATACAAAGGGTGATTAGTCGCTAAAGGTTTTCGCCAAATTCATGGTGTTGACTATGATGAAACCTTTTCTCCTGTAGCTATGTTTAAATCCATCAGGATCTTGCTCGCCATAGCTGCATTTCATGATTATGAAATCTGGCAGATGGACGTCAAAACAGCTTTCCTTAACGGGAAACTTGAAGAGGATGTGTATATGACACAACCTGAAGGTTTTGTAAATCCAAAGGATGCTAGAAAGATATGTAAGCTACAAAGATCCATTTATGGATTAAAGCAAGCTTCTCGAAGTTGGAATATTCGTTTTAACGATGCAATCAAAGAGTTTGGTTTTATCAAAAATGAAGATGAACCATGTGTTTACAAGAAAGTTAGTAGGAGCACTATCACATTCTTAGTACTATATGTGGATGACATACTTATCATGGGAAATGACATACCTACCTTGCAGTCTATTAAGACTTGGTTAAGAAGTTGTTTTTCCATGAAGGACTTGGGCGAAGCCACTTATATCTTAGGAGTCAAGATCTATAGAGATAGATCAATACGACTACTAGGTCTAAGCCAAAGTACATACATAGATAAAGTACTGAAAAGGTTCAGTATGGAAGAATCTAAAAGAGGATTCCTACCTATGAGACATGGTATTTCACTCTCGAAGGAAATGTGTCCTTCAACTCCACAAGAGAGAGAACGTATGAGTAAAATTCCATATGCTTCCGCTATTAGATCTATCATGTATGCTATGTTATGTACCCATCCAGATGTCTCGTATGCCTTAAGTATGACGAGCAGGTATCAAGTAGATCCCGGTGAAGGTCACTGGACCATAGTCAAGAGTATCCTTAAGTACTTAAGAAGAACTAAGGATACGTTCCTATTATATGGAGGTGAGGAAGAGTTAAGTGTAAAAGGTTACACTGATGCCAGCTTCCAAACTGACAAAGACGATTCCTGATCGCAATCAGGTTTTGTGTTTTGCCTTAATGGTGGTGCTGTGAGCTGGAAGAGTTCAAAGCAAAGTACAGTAGCCGATTCTACAACAGAGGTTGAGTATATTGCAGCCAGTGAGGCAGCAAAGGAAGCGGTTTGGATCAAGAAGTTCATTACTGGACTAGGGGTTGTGCCTAGCATATCAGATGCTATAGAACTCCGATGTGATAACAATGGAGCTATTGCACAAGCTAAAGAACCTAGATCTCACCAGCGATCCAAACATATACTTAGACGCTACCATCTTATTCGAGAGATTATCGATCGAGGGGATGTAGAGATATGCAGAGTACCTTCAGATGATAACATTGCTGATCCCCTGACCAAGCCTCTGACACAGCAGAAGCATGATCATCACACTAAGTCACTTGGTATTAGATATATGAGTGATTGGTCTTAGTGCTAGTGGGAGATTGTAAGAGTATGCCCAAAGATCAATCATGAGATGGTTGTAATAACATACTTAATTTACCATGTTTATTAATATAAAGCGTTGTCATTATTATTTCAGTTTTTCTTTCTGTGTGTATAGATAAACTGTTTTATAATAATGTCCTGAGAATAATATGATTATTCTTAAAAGATCCTTAGTCGAGTATTATTGTTGACTAGGACAATAATAATGCATTAAGACTAACATGTAGTTGATTGATGATAAAAAGTTGTCATTGATATGGAGTGTCAAAATCAATGCATGAATATGTGTGTTAGAGAACAACATATTGGATTGACCCGTTATGAGTATGTTTCTTGGATTATTATGTAATTGTCACAACATTACTCATAGTGGTTAATATGTATATGATCCTCAGACTTGAGATCATTATTATCCCATAATCGTGAGTTGTATATTTTGATACAGTCAAACGTACACCGTAACAGGTTGTTCTATAAAGGCTGATGTTGGATAAACCACAATCTATGTAGAGGGATATGGTTGATCAATAAAGGATAAGTCCCTCCTACATAATAGGAGTAATATCTTAGGCCACTTGATTGAGTGAGACTAGAAATGCATGGCCATGCTCAAATAAGTTGATATGAGATGTCATACTAATTTGTATATCATAGTCTACTCAAGATATCAAGAAACATGGGATGGACTATACAAGTGTGACTATCCCATGACTTGTATCCATTCCAGAGATAAAGGACTTAAGGATTAATGCATGAAAGGTTAATCACAAAAGATTATGTCGAATCATGATTTCTTGTAACTTAGGTAGCAATGATGCATTGCTAGATGCCACTCATTGTCTGTGACAATAGAATCGTTCTAGTATTACTGCTAACGTTGCAAGAACCTACAGGGTCACACCCTATGGTTGAAATGAACGGAATAAAATATAGTTGGTATTGTGCTTGGTTGTCACATGAATTAAATTAATTAAAGAATTAATTTAATTGGGCAATCAAATATTGAACATATTATATGTACAAGGATGTTGTACACATAATGATAACATAATTTTATCAATATATGAATTTGATTCATATATAAATTTAAATAAATATAGTTTATCGAAATCCTTATTATAATTAATGTAATTATAAATTTTGGATATAATTAATGTAATTATAATTTTCGGTTAAAAACTTTATTATATTTATTTAATCTTATAATACATTCAAGAGATACAAATTATAAAAGGCCCAATGAAAAAGACACCCATTATAAAAGGTATTAAAAGGAGACAAAGCTTGACATGAAAACCCTAATTGATTGCTTGTTAGGTCTAGCAGCCGTCAAGCAAATAAACCTCCAAAACAGTTTTGGAGATTTCTTCCGTTCATAGTCAAACCGGGTGGATTACGTAGAGGCCGACATCGAAAAAGGTTGAGGCTTGATTCGACAGTAGATCAAAACTCTTGTTACCAAGGCGTCGCTGTCTACTCAGATTGAAGTTTTGGTAATTTCGAAACCTTTATTTCACCCCGATTCGTTCCTCACACATGGATCCATGATTTGGATCGCCGGATCTAATTTTATTCTGCTGCGCCATGGGGTACCGGCGTTCCAACAGGATCTGCCTTCTTGGTCTTCCTCTGTGTAATTTAAGGCTCGCCTGATTTCTCTGCGAGTCCTACGAACGGTAGCTTCAATTTCACTGTCGTATACTAGTGGTCATTTTGGGTTCCTTCTAGTCATAAGCTAGAGGTACCTGCTAGGAGAAGAAAGAAAGAAAATTTAGCAAAATCAAAATTTAACCTAAAAAAAATAAAAATAAAAGTAAATTGCGAAAAATAAAAATAATGGCTAAAGTAATAAAAATAGAGCTTTCTTAATATTTTAGTTCCCCAGCAACGGCGCCGAAAACTTGATCGCTGGAATTAGAGTCTTAAAATTTATAAAGAGAATGATCGAACCTGCAAACTGACTCTGACAATGGTTAAAGGCAAGTGTACCGATTGAACAGTAGTATAGCTTAGGCAAGACCGGATTGTCGAACCCAAAGGAACTAAAAGTACTAATAGTAACCTTCTTTTTATTATCTAGCCTAAAATAAGTGAAGTTGTTTAGACTAACTACTACTAAGCTAAAGACACAAAGACAAAAAGAATGAATTGGGAAATAACTTGAGGGAAAACTCAGTTGATTTAAGACGATACCCTCAGGAAGAATCCACCTAGACTTCACTTGTTATCTAACACTAAACCATACGATTTATTCACTTGACTTCATCCGTAGGACTCCCTAATATATATTAAACCCTCTCTCAAGGCGAATAACATCTAACCCTAGGTTAATTAACAGAAATCTCTTTCTCACTTAATAACCCCCTAGAATAGCAGTAAATTGATTTATGGATTCCCATATTAGGTTTCACCCTAATCCGACAAAATCTTGTCACCCTATCTCTAGGCGCGAGAACGACTCTGCTTTAATTATGCTAGATCTATTCTTAAGCAGGGACTTTTGCTCCTCCACCTAAGAACATCTGACTTGAGTCAATATTCCGGAAACATTAACACAAGAATTAAGCGCACATAATTAAGAACAAATCAAGTATTTATCTTATAGTTCAAAAAATAATAACAAGATTTATCTAGGCTTCATCCCCTTCAGGTATCTGAATGGTTTAGTTCATAACAAATAAAGAAAACATCTCAGAAGAAAAGATAAAACAAAACATAAGAAATCCCTAAAACTCCCTGAAGGAATTGAAGGAGAGATCTACCGTCTTGAGTAGAATCCCGACTTCTAGAGATGGATCAACTGGCTATCTTCGAGTGATTCCCACAATTTTGACCTTTTCGACTTGGCTCCTTGGCCTAGCTAACCGCCCCCCTTCAGGTAACACTTAGGGGGTTTATATAGGCTCTTGGAATGTGTTTCTTCTCCCCAAAGTATCCAAATCCGAATGAAATTACTTTTTGCCATGATAGGGACACGGCCATGTCACACGCCCGTGTGACTAGTCTTCAAGCCGTGTTCGGACTTCTTTAATGAGGCACGGCCGTGTGACTCGGGGGTAAGGTCGTGTTCTAGATGATCAATGTGGCACGGCTATGTGGGCTTAAGTCCAGGCCGTGTGGATTTCGTGATATGGCCCATTTACTCTGTTTTGGGCCCATTTTATGTTCTTTTCGCCCTCGGGTACTTTCCTGGGTATAAAACATGAAAAGAAAGGATTAAGAGCACCTTTTTATATCAATCGAGGCTTAAATCATCCAAAAGCATACTAAATGTGGGATTAAAATATGTTGCTTTTTCGGTTTATCACACGCCCAGAGATAGGGTGACGAGATTTTTTCGGATTAGGTTGAAACCTAATATGGGAGTCCATAGATCGAGTTAATACAATTCTAAGGGTTTTAATTAGAAGAGATTTCAATTAATCAACCTAGGGTTAGACGTTAGTCGCCTCGAGAGAGGGATTAATATAACTTAGGGAATCTTACGGATCAAGTCAAATGAATAAATCGCCTGGTTCAGAGTTAGATAACAAGTGAAGTCTAGGTGGATTCTTCCTTGGGTATCGTCTTAATCAATTGGTTTTCCTCAAAGTTATTTTCTCAATTTCATTCTTCTTTGTCTTAGAGTCTTTAGTTTAGTAGTTAGTTAATTTTAGATTAAATAAACAAATCCCTTAATTCTTAGGCTAAATAATAAAAAGATAGTATTAATACTTTTAGTTCCTTTGGGTTCGACAATCCGGTCTTGCCTAAACTATACTACTGTTCGATAGGTGTGCTTGCCTCAAATCGTTGTCATAGTTAGTTTCCAGGTTCGATCATTCTTTATATAAATTTTGAGACTTTGACATCGCATAAAACAACAATCACTTTCCTTTTCATATTAGTAAGTTTCTTTCTGCAGAATTTAAAGCAAGTAAAGTCAAATGGGGACGGTGCAAATTGCACAGCAAAACAAGCAGAAGCTTAAAGTATCTCGATACATTTGTATTAATCACAAATTGACAGATTAAAATAGGATAATCTATTTTAAACATTTATTACTCTTTTTTAAAACCTAGTCGGCTTAAATTTTTTTAAATATATATTTATACACATACATATATGAACACTGTGTTGTCCAAAAGTTAGGAATATGAAAGAAAAAACCAAGATTGAGAGTCAAACTGTCATTAAGAAACATGTAAGAGAATCGCATTTAAATGTTCATTCGGGAAATTGGAGTCCTAGCAAGTTTTGAAACTGCTACCTGCCTCCACAAATGACTCAACAAAGAAGAATTTTCTTGGGACTTCTATTATTAATTTTGTTGGGGCAAGGGTTGAGGTGAGGATATGCAAGTTTTGATTTCTTTTATTATTAAAGAATTTGGATTATGTTGGGATTATATTTGAATTGTGTTTGTATTATATAATTAGCTTAGTTTGATTTTATTTAGATTTTTTATTATATATATTTAATTTGAATAACT
The DNA here is from genome assembly GCA_005393395.2 of Gossypium australe. Lineage (NCBI taxonomy): Eukaryota > Viridiplantae > Streptophyta > Magnoliopsida > Malvales > Malvaceae > Gossypium > Gossypium australe. Next base: position 10,400,482 of record CM016623.1, on the reverse strand, counting down.
ATATTGAATTAGATTTAGATGGTCTATACTAACAGTTAAAAACCGTCACTATATACTTATGGTATAATAGGAATTTCATATATTCAACAATATGTACCAACATTATTTACCGTTGATATAGATATTAGAAAATCAATTATAGTGGACAGTACTTATATTGACATCTACTACTTTAGCAACGCTTAGGGTGGGTTTGGATGGGCGATTGAGTGCGGTGCGGTGCGTTTAGCTTACTTTTTGTCTCACGCTACAATATCGCTACAGTATCTAATCTCACCGCCACCGCTGTTTTTACACTAACCGCAGATAAACGCACCGCCCATCCAAACCCACCCTTAAACTATTGGTATAGACTTGACCTATTTCGATGGTCACATTGTTCGTCTAAAATAGTCTATACTGACGTTACTCTATCAATGGTTATCTTTTCGTCTGAATAGCGTTTTTATTGTCGAAAAAGGGTTTTTAGATCTATACTGACATTTTTTGGTTTTTAGAGACAACTTTTAGGCCGTCACTATTTGGCAATTTGTTTGTAGTGAGGGTTCATGGGCTGATTGACCTAGCCCTCTTTGGGCCAAGCTTGGGTCTATATTTTTCAACCTCAGGCCAGCTTGACTAGTTTTACTATTTATAAATAATAAAAAGTTAAAATATTTATATATTTTATAATTGAATTTCTTGTTTTAAATCATCCCATTTTGTCTACTTTTAGATATGGGTAAGCTACGCTACTAGTCAATAAACTATAGGTAAGTTTTCGTTCTGGTCACTTAACTAAAAACAATTACAATTTGACCATTAAACTATTCAAAAGTTTTCATCTAAGTCACCGGGCTATTAAAATCGATGTTATATGGCTTTCTTTGTTCACACTACCTGCATCAGTTGAAAACTCTCTTTTTCATTCTCTTCTACAGTTTAGTTTTTTTCATGAAACAGCTTTAGAAGTCATGAATTTACTAACCAAAATTCAAATAGGTTTTTTTTCTTCGATCTCCGACCTGGCTTTCAGATCGATTTAGATCTAAGATATGTTCTTCTACTTGTCAATGGGAACTGATCCACTGTATTGATCGTCGAATCGTAGCTTAGAGCTCGTTGGCAAATTTTTTTAAAAAAAAGTTAACAACGAAATGGCTTAAATAAAAACTTCTAAATAGTTCAATGATTTAAATAAAAACTTTTGAATAGTTCAATTACCAAATTATAACTTTTTTTAGTTAAGTGGCCAAAATAAAAAATTATAGTATAGTTACTAATTGTGTAATTTACCCTTAAGATATTAAATATAAAAATAATAATATTTAAATAATTTGTAATTTGGATCAAATATTGATTTTAGAGGGAAAGTTATTTTACTAAATTATTTATGATTCACATTCAACGAAGAAAATTACTGAAAGCACTTAATTTTTATTTTAATTTAAAGGTTCAATTTTTGCATGCACTTGCAAGTCAATTTAGGAATATTAATCCATCCGCTTGCAAGGCATTTTTTTTTTTTAATTTTTAAGTGCAACTTATATAGGTAGTGTTAGTAAATTTTATATTATATTTAACTATAAAAAGTTATAAAATATTCATCCAATTATCAGTAAATTTTTTTTATCACTTAATCATAAAGAGCTACAAAATAATCACCTAACTATTCAATTTTATATTTTTTGGCTACGAGTTTGCTAACATAAAAATAGAAACACCCAAAAATCTAAAATAGTTGAGTGACAAAAGAAGGCAACATTGAAAAATAGTAACGAAAAAAGAAATTTACTAATAATTGAGTGACTATTTTTTAACTCTTCATAGTTAGGTAATCAAAAAAGGAATTTACTATTAGTTGGTAACCATTAGTGTAGTTTATCCTATTTTTAATTATTTAAATATATTTTAGAATTAGAATTAAAATGAAAAATATTGTAAATATTGAAGATTATTTTTATTGAATTTTTTAAATTTAGAGTCAAATTAATAAAATATTACTAAATTTATTATTAAGGTAATAAAAACATCCATGTTTGTTACTAAATTAATGATAATAATAACTAAAATATTTAATTAAAAAAATCAAAAGTTTAACTGTTGGATTAACAAACGAATTGGATAGCTTCAACTGTACCCAAAAATGGAGAAGGCGAGAAAGGAAAAAGAGAAAGTAAATTAGGCTTTTCTGTAGGTAGATTTAATTGTTAAAAGAAGAAAAAGTAAATTAGGCTTTTTTTAGGTAGATTTAATTGTTAAAAGAATAGGTAGCGGCCACCCCTACTTCCCAAATCAATTTTTGTTAGGCAAAAGTTTTTCCAAAATCATGGAAAAGAAGGATACGTCCATTTCAACTTTATTATTGGACTAACAAAGTTTCTAGGCCACATATTATAGGTATCGTTTGGATAATCGGATTATTCAATTTAACTCCCAAGTTTGCCCTAGAGGTGTACATGGGTCGGACTAGGTCGGGTTCGGGCCGGGCTCAACTAAAAATTTAGGCCCATTTTGTAAATTTAGTCCCGGCCCGTCCCGAAATATGGGCCTGAAAAATTGTTCAAGCCCGGCCCGGCCCGTATTATTATTTTTATTTTATTAAATGAAAAATAATGAACCAAATACATTTAAAGAAAATAGATGTTTATTTTCTACTTTGAATCTCATAATGATACTATTCTACCATTTAATTTTCTACTTTACGAAAATAGATGCTTAATTTATTTAGCTTAATTTATTAATAATTTTTTCATATTCTCAAAAATTCAATTTTAAAGAAATTAAATATGGAATAAAATAAACACATGTTCCTAATTTGGTAACAAAAATCAAGTAACATTCCAACTTTTGCAAGCAACTTAAAACACATTTTTGTCACTTGGAAACTTGAGATACGGAGCCTTCAACTTAAACATTAATGATTAATATATAAAAAGTAGTAAAGAGATTTTTTTTTAAGTCTTGATATTCAATCAATATATTATAGGATCTCAAAGATTATATCGAAATAATATTAAAAATGACAACAGAACAATAAAAAGTAATTATATTAAAATTGAAACAACTTGTTTGAAGTAAAATAATAACCAAATTAATAATAAAACAAAAGTTCTACAAAATCGAAATAATATTAAATACGACAACAGAACAATAAAATACCATAAAAGAACAATAAAACAACCCCAAAACAGCATCAAACAACAACTAACAGCAACAAAATAATGCCAAAAACAGCATAAAAATAGCACTAAACAGTAGAAAAACAACATCACCAACAAAAAAAATTACTAAAGTAAATTACTAAAGTTAAAATTTTATTAATAAAAAAATAAAAATAATACTAAAATATTTCGGGCCGAGCCCGGACCAAAGAATCATACCCGAGGCCAAAACGGGCCTCATTTTTTTTTTCCCAAGCCCATTTTTCGGGCCTATATTTTTACCCAAACCCTCCCATTTTTCGGACGGGCCTTCGGGCCGGGCCGAATAGCCCGGCCCATGTACAGCTCTACTTTGCCCCATATTTATTGAGAAATAAGTTTTCATCAATTATTGATTCATTCACTTAATCTATGGTCAAGAAAGTCAAAATAACTTTCTACTTCATCTCTAAAACGAAAGTTCAAACCTTGGGAGTATCTTACTTCCTTATCTTTATAATTAAATTTCATTATTCTCATCTTTAATACAGTTTTTTATCCTAATAATATAAAAATATTAAAATACTTTCAATTTAATACAAGTGTTTTTATTAATTACTAAATTAGTACATTTTCTAAAATGGAGAGAAAAATCAATTTACCATAAATCCATTTTTTTTTCAACCAGCCTCAATTTCAATTTTCAAAGTTTCTTTTACCAGCAAAAATTTGAAAATATATATTATTTGAGTAAATTAGTGTACTACAAACTTGTTATGGTACTTGTCATTATCGATCTGTTATCCGGTTATTCGATTGGGTCTCGACCTGTAGTCTATGTGGGTTCGCACATGAGGTGTCCACGTCCTTCCATGAGATCGCACAATGTGGGTTCGCACCACCATGCAAACGAATCCACACATAGAAAACGCATGTTAATTCTAAAATAGGGTACATGTTGGCATCCATGGGAACCTACCTACGATATCACATCCATGAACAATAACCATATCATATAAATATAGAATTTAACCTTTTTAGAGGACACACACTAAAACACTCAACAATTTGGTACGGCGAGCGTGGAAAAATTTTTTACCATAAAAAACCAGAAAATTAAGATGACTCATCCCAACGAAATTTCCCCAGTAGTTTCCCATCAGGCTAGGCAAGAGGTTCTGGCACTGGCAATCAACCTAGTGAAATGGACTTTTTTGCTGGTTGGCTTGTTGACTAACCAAAAATCTAGAAAATTTAGGCCAAACAGGTGCCTCCAATTCTTTTGATTTCAATGCTCTTTTTGGTCAGGGACCATCATTTCCCTTAGATCAAGAAGCGTCGTTGCAACAACTATTTGGTTTGTAAGAGCAACTAAGGTTGATAAAGCAAGAGATGACTTAACATAGTGCTAGGTTTGAACATCAATAATCTTTTCAACATGAGTTGCTAAGACAAAACGAAGAATTAAGAACAAAGATGTAGTTCGACCACTCTAATTTTCAGGACCATGTCACGCCTATCTAGGAGGAGGCTGTGGGAGCACATGCAAAGCCATGGGAAAACAAAATTGATGCTTTGCGTAGAGATGTGCGAGCATTGAACCCTAATTGCAAGACATGGACTATTTGTTTTGTTCTAACAACCCTTTGTCTTCAGAGGTGGCAACTGTAAGCCTACCAATTGAGTTTAAAGTCCTGAAAGAGATGTCCAAAGGTAGAACGGATCCTCGGGCACATCTCATGTAGTATAATGATTATCTGAATGTGTTAGGTGCTTTTGATGCAGAAAAACGTAAAGCTTTTCGATGACTCTTAAGGGAAACGTGAAAGATTGGTATCTGTCTTTGCCACAGAGCTTCATTCAAAGCTTATTACAATTGGGTCAAATGTTTTTAGGAAGATTTCAAGCCCATAGGACAATAATGAGCACTCTTATGAGTTTGATGTCAGTGAAACGAGGGACGGAGAGTCTTTGCAAGATTATGTCAAATGGTTTCATGCATCCACGTAACACAAAGAATTTGAAGGACTGGTGGGTCATTGATGCCTTCATCATAGGAGTCCAAAATGAGCATGTGCAATATCCGTTTATTGATAATAGGCCACAAAGTTTGGCAAAATTATATGAGAGGAGCACAAGTTCATTGGCCTGTAATCTCTCCATGCAATTTTTTGATATCTTTCACAGAGAGTGTGATGATCCTGCAACATCATATTTTGCTCTACTAATTTTCTATTTCTTTATCCAACTGCTTATGTAGTTTGCGAACCATTTCCAACGCTCTCTTGATAAACTGATAAGCATTTTAAGTTTCTATCTTCTTTACTTTCTCCTCTCCAATGCCCTTAGCGAGCCCCAAACTGACCATTTCAGCTTCAGCCAAGGTTACTTGAAGAGACAATATAAGCTCCTTCAAAGAAGGTTTCGTCATACAACTGGACGATGCGGACAGACAAACATGTTCTTTTGCTTCTTCAGGACTAGAATCTTTCCACTGTTTGCCCACTTCAATAGGGCAATAATAAAACTTCTGCATACTCAGGTTACACGCCATGAAAGTAACGTTTGTGTCTCACCAGGTTACACGCCATGGAAATAACGTTTGTGTCTCACCACCAAAAGACATAAACTTCATAGAACCTCTAGAGGGCCTTGATGAACAATCACCCCAAATGTGTCTTTGGTTGGTAGTCTTTCTCGAGGCAGAGATACAAGAGGGGAAGGAACCACAGGAAGGAACTGTAACAGTGCTTGCCACATCACCGAATGTTGTGGCACGATCCTTCCCTTTTCGGTGAAATTCCCTTACTGATTTACCTTCATCTTTACTACTTAATATAATGTTGGTAACTCCAGCAGTAGTCTTATGTTTCTTTCAACTACTTGCACTCCCTTCCACAGCAGAAGTAACAAAGGGACCACCTTGCACATTTTTCATAAAGGATCAAATGTCCATGTATTCATCGATCTCCAGGGATAAACTTGTTGATTCTCCTAAATTCTCTTCAACAACGCGAACTATGTCTGCATCACCAACAAGTCCATTATCAACATCAGCAATTATCATAAAGGGGTCCGTACTACTTTCTTGATCCTCTGCAAGTTTAGAGGGTCGTGGACGAGGCTTTAATTTACAAAAAGGTTTAAAAATAATTTTTAGGCTCTTCCTTATTTCCTAAGAGAATAAGCCCTAAATTATCAGTGGCTCTATGTGGCCATGTGAACGGCGCAGGCAACACAATCACAGTGTATTCACCATTGTTATCATCAATTAGCCACCATCCATTAGGGCTCAGATATATGAGACAATGGTGAAACATGTTTCTAACAATTAACACTTTTTCCAAATCTAGTACGCGGCCTCGACGAAGCCTATAATATTGAGTGCACCCTGTTTCAAATATAATTTCTTGTTTTTGCATGCACATATTCTTACCAGGTATTGACCATTCAGTTGAAAAATCAAAACCAGTTTCAACTTGTATTTGACCCGTATGTATTTACAGCGATTTAGGCGAAGGTTCGAAGACCAGTTGGAGATAATCGATTCCACTCCTTCACGAGAAGTTAAGTAAAATAGGCCCAGTGAACCTCTTCGATTGCACACTTTGAGTTGATATAGATTTTGGAAAACAACGATCAACGACATCTCCTCTCGGCGACTATATTCAATGAAATATGTCACTATGACCCACCACGAGAAACCAGATAGCTACCCTAGAGCTATCCTGTATTCATCGATAAGATGGTAGAAAAAGGGGTGGAGTGGTAGATGAAAACTTGCTTCTAACACATGCAAGGGAAGTAGAAAACTTCCATCGGTGGTATCATTCAATCGGCTCAACCCTTTAACGATTGAGAAGTCATAGGCAAAGTTGGGTATTTGAATTCCCCAAGCAACCAAATGACGACTCATTTATTCTTGTCTGATGGCGCAAGAATAATCTTTCACCTTCACGAGAGCATTTATTTCATGACGTTGTGAAGACTCACTCCCTAAACCACTACAAACACCCTGAATAATACGACCACTTCCTCTCGCCTTAACCATTTTGCCCGAACAAACCTAGAAAAACCACAAAAACAATTTGGAAATTTTAAGAAAATTACTTATGAAACACAATTATCCTCCTCAATAGCAACTCCTTCTCGAAAATTTCAAATTCAAACGATTTGATTTTTAGGGTTAAGGTAACCTCCTTTTAAAAGAACTTTACACTTTAGTGATTCATGTATCCAAGAATGAAGGCACAATCAGCTGCATATAACTATACCTATCCTCAACATGTGGTGAAGTGTATATGACAATCTAAAACAAAAAAACGTACGCAATAAGTTTCTCTCTTAGTAACCCCTCACCCCGCGAAGCCAAGTTCCCAAAAGAGTCACTTTATAACTCTTCTTTGAACTAGGTGGGGGACAAATTGTTATGGTACTCGCCATTACCCACTTGCTACCCGATTACCTAATTGGATCTCGACCCGTAGTCTATGTGGGTTCGCACCTTGAGTTCGCACTTGAGGTGCCCGGGTTCTTCTATGAGCGCACCACCATACAAACAAACTCACACATAGAAAACACATGTTAATCCTAAAATAAGGTACGTATTGACATGTATGGAAATTTACCTACGATGTCGCATTGATAGAAAATAATAATATCATATAAATATAAAATTTAAACCTTTTGAAAAACACACTAAAACACTCAACAAAGCTGATTTTATTTATGTTTTAAGTTTTGGGCAGATTACCAGTTTTTCAGCCATCAATCCTCAAATTCAATTTCCAAAATTCCTTTTACAGCAAAAGTTTTAGAAATTCAACATCGGTTTGTTTGTACTACACCAATTTACTCGAATAATATATATTTAAATTTTTTGCTGATAAAAGAAACTTTGGAAATTGAAATTGAGGTGACTGAAAATATGGAAATCGGTTTATAATAAATCGACCTCTCTCTAATTTAAAGAATGAACTAGTTTGGAAATTAATAAAAAGAACTTATATTAGATTGTTTTTATTAATTGTTTTTGTATTATTTGAATGAAAAATAAATAAATATACACTTTTTATAAGCTTTCATTTGTTGAAATTTTGATATAACATTATAAATTTTATATAGTACTGGTATAACGTTAAATATTTTGGTATGATATTGAAAATTTTAATATAGTATTAGAAATTTTAATACCACCTTAAAAATTTTGATATAACATTAGAAATTTTACATTAGTCCATACGTATTACTATGATCATTCATATATAAAAACCACCTTATAATAATTTTGGTTAAATTATGTTATTCACCCATATTTTATAAAAGTTGTCATTTTAGTTTGGTCATTTTTAGCCCCTTTACTTTTCAAATATTAAAATTTTAGTGCTCATAAAATAATAACTGTTAAATCCATTAAGTTAAGTTCTATTATTTTCAAAATTTGGCGCGTTATCATATGTATAATGTTATGTCAAGTTGTTATTTCCACATATTACTCGTTAAAAATCCAGTTAATGGGTTAACGATTTGTCAAGATTGGAATTTTAAAATTCGAAAAGTATGAGGACTTAGAATGATCCAGTTGGAGAATATAAAACAAACCTACACTGGTACACATAGCGCATAATTAGTAATTGAATTTAATCAAACATATTTACTTGCTACTATTTGGAACAAGACTAAATTTTCAAAATCTAAAAAGTATAAGGATTAAAATTGATCAAATTAAAATATACAGATTAAATTCACAACTTTCACAAAGTATAAGAACTAATAATAGAATTTAACTAATTCTTTTATATATAAAAACGTGTACAAAAAAAAATTAAAATTTACATTTATCGAACACTCCAAATTGAAACTTATTAGCTAGATATTAACCTTCCCAAAAATATAACAAACATATTTTAATTTAAATTCAATCATTGATTTTCCATAGTTAAATGAATAGAAATTACAAGCATCCTAAATGAATAGTATTTGCTAAATTAACAATACAAGCAATCTTGTACATATTTTTTTTAATATATTACTATATTTCTATACAACATAACTATTAACCTCTAACTTTTTTTATTGAGTCTAAAAGCTTTACCAATAATATATACCAAATAATTTTTCTTAAAATTATATATTTTTTAGAATACGTCATTATACCATGTTATATAAGATGTATATAAAAAAATTAAGCCACTTACACAACTTGGTAAGCTCGGCCTTCGATAATATCATTCAATATTCTAAGTATTTTGATAATTTTTTTGGTTTGAAATTAATTATAAAATTATATATGAATGAATATTAAAATAAAAGTCTTTAAACAGTGAATACAATCTATTTGGATGAAATGGAGACAAAAGTTTCAAACCGTACAACCGCCTACCCTAAACGGACATGTAAAACAATGTGATAATCGTGTAAAACAAGGAGTTGCACGTTCCTTTTTCTTTTTTTAGGTGAAGAAAAGTTACACGTCTTTAACGTTTGGAAAAGGAAGTAAAGGAATTAGGGTAGGGGTTAACCAATGACTTATTCGATTAATAGTCCAGAGTACTCAAAAGTCAAAGAATATTGAAGTTCAACAGTTCCACTTTACGTGTATATATATTGGCACCTTGCTCCATTCTTAGCTACCAACATCACCTTCCATAATTACTTTTACAAAGCAAGTAAATATAAGCTTGATCATATACATCCAAATTATTGAAAATTTGATTCCCAATCCATTTATTTGATGTCTGATATCATACTGTTTGAATCTTTGTAACATGAACCTCAATATTCATTTCATTTGAAATTTTAATGCAGGAAAATATATATGCAATGGATGGTATAGAGAAAGCAAGAAGTTCAAGGAGTAGTTCAAGCCATAATAACCTGAGTAGTGGTATAAGGCTCAGCCTCAGCAAGAACCATTGGACAATGGATGATGTTTTTGCAGCGCGGAACAGTGGAGCTGAGGAAGACGATGAAGAAGCTCTGAAATGGGCTGCTATAGAGAAGTTGCCAACTTATGATCGGTTAAGAACAAGTATCATGAATTCTTTTGTGGAGAATGATGATGGAAACACCAACAAGTTTGGTCCAAGAGAAGTTGACGTGAGAAAGCTGGACATGGATGACCGACAGAGATTCATTAACGCACTGCTTAAGGTTACGGACGAGGACAACGAGAAGTTCTTGAGGAGGTTTAGAAACAGACTTGATAAGTAAGTTTCTCTTATGCTAATATAATTTTGCTCAATTGCTAAATCTTTTCTTGCAATTTTTTTCACCAACCCACTGTTCGATTCAATAAGCCGTGCAGACTTATGATCTAACTCAAAAACAAAATTATATAACAATTATATTTATAAAAAATTTATATATATATATACATATATATATATATATTAGTTGAATATAAAAATGCAAAAGTTGACAATTATAGAAGTTTGAGTTTAAATCTTATCCCGTGTGTTTTTTCTTTTTCTATATAAATATATAAAATTATAAAAACATTGTCAAAATAATACAACTTATGTTGTAAATTAACTAGGAGTATTTTTATCATTTTCTAATTGAATTGATGCTAAATAATATTAAATTGAATAAAATGTTAAATTTTAATTTTTTTTTATGATAGTGTTAAATAATACAGATTGTTTTTATATATTATATGTTATTAAATCTAGGCTTAATATAATACTTGGTATTTGATCTTGACATTTTTTCTTAATTTGGTATCTAAACATTTTTTTGTCCAATTTAGTACCCAAACATGATTTTTTTTTTTAATTTGATACCTAAACTTAACATTTTTTCTTAAGTTGGTATTTAATCTTTTTTGGGATCCAATTTAGTACCTAAACTTGACTATTTTTCTTAATTTGGTACCTACTATCTTTTTTTTATTCGATTTGTTACTTGAACTTGTCAAACGTTTTTACAAATTACTCCAATATACTAATAATGTTATTCTTTTATGAGGTAGCAAAACTCATCAATGTATGACCGGCATGTGAAAGACCATATGATATTTTTTTGTATTTTATATGTTCAATTACTTTTAGTTTTAATTAATTAATTAATTATTTTATTAGTAAAATAATGAATTTTTAATTTGAATTTTCAAAACTCTTTTTTTTCTTATTTAATATTAATCCGTTAAGTAAAGCTCAATAACTATTTTTAACATGAACTTCCTGACAATATTTTTTTTGTAGCATAAAAAAAAATTTAACCCTATTAGTGTTTTGCGTAATTTGTAAAACATTTAATAAATTTAGGTATCAAATTAAACCTAAAAAAAACTTAGATACTAAATTAAGAAAAAAAAAATCAAATTCAAGTATCAAATGAGACTCAAAAAAAATTTAGACCCAATTAAAAAAAAGTACCAAGTTAAATTTATTTATTTATTTGAGTTGTGATGAATGGTGATTGTATTATTAATTAAATTATATTTAATTATTTCTTAATTTTTTCATAAATTTTGTAACTTTTTGCTAGTCTTGTAATTATGTTGCAATTTTTCTCCTCTGTGTGAACACATTAAAAACTTAAAGAAAACTTATAAAACCAAAATGATAATTTTTTAAAAATTATAAAAATATAAACTAATACAACAGTAAAATTTCATTTTAGCCCAAATAACTTTTTACTTCGCCCTGATATTGGATAAAAAGAAATTTGAAGTTTCCCAATAGATTCGGTAAGGCAAGGTCATGAGTATTAATTCACTCCTGTTTGCAGGGTGGGGATTCGACTTCCTAAAGTGGAAGTTAGGTATGAGCATTTGAACATTGAAGCAGAAACCTATCTGGGTAGCAGAGCTCTTCCAACTCTTGTAAATTCGGCTCAAAATATTGCTGAATTAGCTCTTTCCATGCTTGGTATTAGGTTGTCCAAACCAACCAAACTTAATATCCTTAAGGATATGTCTGGTATTATCAAACCATCCAGGTAATTTTATTTACTAAAAATGCTCAACTAAAGCTTTTTAATTTTTATACCTAAACTAGGGTTCCAAATAGTTGACATACTCTCAAGTTCTCTTCCCACCAATAACTTGGTTGATATGATACACCCATCCCTAAGTTTTAGTTTAATTCATTTAGTAGGCCTGAAGTTGATATTAATATAACTTTTATCGTCATCGTCGTCATCATCATCATCATCATTTACCTTTCCATTTACAGGATGACCCTTTTGCTAGGCCCACCATCCTCTGGAAAATCAACCCTTTTGCTTGCATTGGCTGGAAAATTGGATCCAAGCTTAAAGGTCAACAAGTACCAACTAAACTTGATTCGGTACCTTGCATGCAACGGAATTGCTTACGGTGATTCATTAAACTAACAAATATATTGAATTTTTTGCATGAAACAGGTTAGTGGGGAAGTAAGCTACAATGGGTACAAACTCAATGAATTTGTTCCCCAAAAGACCTCTGCATATATAAGCCAACATGATGTTCATGTTCCAGAAATGACAGTTCAAGAAACCTTAGATTTCTCTGCAAGGTGCCAAGGGGTTGGAACTCGATATGGTATTCATAGATAATGAAGATAAATTACTTTATAATTACAAAGCATCTATATATGCTTACAGACACATGAATTTGAAGGTTTTAGTTGGGAGATTTTTAGATATTAACCTGTCTGTCTGTAACAGACCTTCTAAGTGAACTTGCGAGGAGGGAAAAGTACGCAGGCATCTACCCTGAACCAGAAGTTGACCTTTTCATGAAGGTAAATCTCATAAAGCAATAAAAACTAAGCACCTAATTTAGGTTTAATTTAACTTCATAATTTTATTTTATTTTTATTTACTTGCCACTTCAATTCCAGGCAACTGCAATTGAAGGAGCTGAAAGCAGTCTTGTCACTGACTACATTCTCAAAGTACGATCAGATACTACTTTACACCAAAATATGATTTGTGCATTTCATTAAAATTTCAAAAGAAAATTAATTTTAAAACTAAATCAAATGTTCAGATGTTGGGCCTGGATATATGCAAGGATACAATAGTTGGAGATGAGATGATTAGAGGCATATCTGGAGGACAGAAAAAACGAGTAACAACAGGTTTAATAAATTGACTATATTTACTTAACAAATTAATCGTAAATTATGTGATTTATGAGCTTCCATTTCCATTAATGTAGAAGATTTAAATCCCATATTTGGTTAAAATTAATGCAGGAGAGATGATCGTTGGGCCAACCAAAACATTGTTCATGGATGAGATATCAACCGGCCTTGATAGTTCCACGACATATCAAGTTGTCAAGTGTTTGCAACAGATTGCTCATCTAACAGATGCCACTATATTTATGTCCTTACTACAGCCAGCTCCTGAGACGTTTGATCTCTTTGATGATATAGTTCTCATCTCTGAAGGTCGGATTGTTTATCAAGGTCCACGGGAGCATGTTGTTGAATTCTTCGAGAGCTGTGGGTTCAAATGTCCTGAGAGGAAGGGGGTTGCAGATTTCTTGCAAGAGGTAAAAACATCATGGTTGTAATGTAAGAAGCATCATTTAAAACTCAATAAAAACTGAGGAGCAAATGCCACTATTGCAGGTTACTTCAAAAAAGGATCAAGCACAGTATTGGGCAGATGGAAGTAAACCATACAGTTATGTTCCAGTTACTGAGTTTGCAAATAGGTTTAAGAAGTTCCATGTTGGAGTGCAGCTAGCAAACGAGCTCTCGATGCCTTTTGATAAGTCCAGGGGCCACAAAGCAGCCTTAGTCTTCTCAAGATATTCTGTAACAAAACTTGAACTTCTTAAGGCCTGCTGGGATAAAGAAGTGTTACTGATGAAGAGAAACTCATTCTTTTATATCTTCAAGACAACTCAGATTATTATTATAGCATTCTTCGCATCGACAGTGTTTCTCAGGACTAGATTGCATCATAGGGATGAAGCAGATGCATTGATATACAACGGTGCTCTTCTCTATTCACTTATCACCAACATGTTCAATGGTTATCCTGAGATTTCACTTATGATCACTAGGCTTCCAGTTTTTTTCAAGCAAAGAGACCACTTACTCTATCCGGCATGGGCATTCGCCATCCCATTACTCGTGACAAAGATACCTATAGCCATTTTTGAGACAATTGCTTGGATGACACTGACATACTACCCCATAGGATTTGCACCAGGGGCTGACAGGTCTAAAAACCATATCTCTAATTCCATTAATCAGTTTTGGCGAACTATTAGCCCTTACAACAAGTTCTGAATCATCTGCCAGTTTTTCTTGTAGTACTAAGGTAGAGAGTTCTCCATGTTCATATGCAGGTTTTTCAAGAAAATGCTCGTGGTATTTATGATCCAACAAGTGTCTGCTTCATTATTTAGGCTCATCTCAGGGGTCTGCAGGACCATAGTTGTTTCAAACACTGGCGGAATGTTTGCTCTGATGTTTGTGGCATTTCTGGGAGGTTTCACCGTTCCTAGAAGTAAGCACCAAAACCAACCTTAATTTCTCTCTTAAAAAATTAATTAATTCAAAGAGTTTTCAGTATGCTTGAACTTTGCACCTTGACCTTAGAATTGCTAAGGCTTACTTTTATGAAACAGCTCAAATGCCTAAATGGTGGAAATGGGGTTACTGGCTTTCACCTTTGACATATGGTTACACTTCTCTTTCTGTTAATGAAATGTATGCTCCAAGGTGGATTAACAGACGGGTATACTATTCTCTGCCATCTTTCTTATATTAAAAAATACATGTTTTACTTTAACACCAACCATACATTGGATCAAGTTGAAATTTTATGAATATTCCAATTGCAATCCAGGCTTCTGACAACGTAACCAAATTGGGGGAGGCAGTGCTTGAAGAATTAGAAATATATCGTAATAAAAATTGGTATTGGATTGGTGTAGGAGCTCTTCTGGGGTTCTGTATCCTTTTCAATGTCCTATTTACCCTGGCACTCACTTATCTGAACCGTAAGTATTGGCATTGCTTTCCTGCTTCTCATTTTGCCTTGTAGGATAACTGACCTGTGATATTCTTTGTATGGATTATAACAGCTCCGGCAGGCCCACAAGCAGTACTTCCACAAGATACAGGCGATGAGACAGACGGTCAATCAAATCCAGCACGAGCAACAACCAAGAAAGGAATGGTTCTTCCATTCACTCCTTTAGCAATGTCATTTGACAAAGTGAACTACTATGTTGACATGCCTGCAGTAAGACATCATTTTTCACTTTCTCTTTTATTTATTTGAATGCCATCCTTCACCTTACCTGCTTTTTAAATAGGAAATGAAGGCACAAGGCGTAGCAGAGAACAGGTTACAATTACTTCGAGAAGCAACAGGTGCATTTAGGCCTGGAATTTTGACTGCTCTAATGGGAGTTAGTGGAGCTGGGAAGACGACGTTGATGGATGTTTTGGCTGGAAGAAAAACTGGTGGATACATTGAAGGTGATGTTAGAATATCAGGATTCCCCAAAAGGCAAGAAACTTTCGCCAGAGTCTCTGGATATTGTGAACAAACTGATATACACTCACCCCAAATCACGGTCAGGGAATCCCTGATATTTTCAGCTTTCCTTAGACTTCCTAAAGAGATTAACAATAAAGAAAAAATGGTAAGAGTATTAATTGTACAATTACAACTTAATTGCTGATATTAAATTATGTAGAAAACCAATTTTTTCTTGGGTTTTATGGTTTAGACTTTTGTGGATCAAGTGATGGAACTGGTAGAGTTAGACAATCTGAAAGATGGTCTAGTAGGGCTGCCTGGAGTTACAGGGCTGTCAACAGAGCAGAGAAAAAGATTGACAATTGCGGTAGAGCTTGTTGCTAATCCTTCAATTATTTTCATGGACGAACCTACATCTGGGCTTGATGCAAGGGCGGCTGCTATCGTCATGAGAACTGTGAGAAACACTGTGGATACTGGTAGAACTGTCGTCTGCACAATTCATCAACCTAGCATCGATATATTTGAAGCCTTTGATGAATTGTTATTGATGAAACGTGGGGGACAAGTAATCTACTTTGGACGATTGGGTCGAAATTCTCTAAAGATTATTGAATATTTTGAGGTGACTTATCACCCTAAAAGTTGTTTATGAAATGATTTGGAGAAATCTTTAACTCATCAAAAAACTTATTGCAGGCAGTTCCTGGTATTCCCAAAATTAAGGAGAAACAAAATCCAGCTACTTGGATGCTAGAAGTGAGCTCAACAGCAGTTGAAGCACAACTTGGAATTGACTTTGCGGAGCATTATAAGTCATCGTCTTTGTATCAGTAAGCTATTATTCAATGTTCACAAGACAGTTTTTGACGCTCTTGTGTGATTCCAAGCTAACATATATGTGTTTGATTAGGCAAAACCAAGCTTTAGTAAAAGCGCTAAGCACACCACCTCCCGGAGCTAACGACCTACATTTCATCACTCAATATTCTCAGCCTATGTGGGGGCAGTTCAGATGTTGCCTCTGGAAGCAATTCAAAGCTTACTGGAGAACCCCTGAATATAACCTTGTCAGATTAGGTTTCACTTTGATTGCAGCTCTAATCATCGGATCAATTTTCTGGGGAGCTGGAACAAAAATGTCTAACTCAATCTTTCACTTCTCATTTACTATATGACTCAATTTTCAAAATGTCCCCTAAATAATGCATTCTGTTTTCTTTTTTATTGTTCTGTGGTTCAGGAAAAATGCAACTCAGCTTTCTGTGATAACGGGAGGCATGTATGTAGCTGCCATGTTTCTCGGAGTTAATAACTGCCAAACAGCCCAACCAGTTGTTGCCATTGAAAGAAGCATATTTTATCGAGAAAGAGCAGCCGGAATGTACTCTGCATTACCTTATGCACTTGCACAGGTGAGAGGTAGTGAAGGCTTAATACTTTTTGGCACTTTGTTTCAAGAATCAATCACTTCAACAGGATGGAAACTCGTGTCAGACTATCAATGCCAGTGTGTTTATGTCATTTGACTAATCTACTCTCAACTTATAAATTAATTTTGATGTGGCATCCAGGTAATAGTAGAAATACCATTTGTGGTAACCCAATCTTCATATTTTACACTTATTGTGTATGCTATGATGAAGTTCAACTGGACGGCGAAAAAGTTCTTCTGGTTCTTTTTTGTTAACTTCTGCACCTTCCTTTACTTCACATACTACGGGATGATGGCTGTTGCCATCTCTCCAAACGTTCAAGTAGCTGCCATCTTAGCTGCCGCTTTCTATGCACTCTTTAATCTTTTCTCCGGCTTCTACATTCCAAAACCAGTATGTTAACTTCTTTCGCAAGCAATTTATGTGTATTAATAATCCCAACAATGTGTGATTGATAGAAATTAATTCATTTTCTTTGAAATTTCAGAGAATCCCTCCATGGTGGATATGGTACTATTGGATCTGCCCAATGGCATGGACAGTATATGGATTGATCACGTCGCAGTATGGAGATGACGAGCGCACCATAAAAGTACCAGGGATGAAGCTTGACCCTACTATTAAATGGTACTTAGAACACCATTTCGGGTTTCACCACGATTTCCTGTGGGCAGTTGCTGTGGTTTTGGTTGTTTTCCCATTGTTCTTTGCATTCATGTTTGGGTTATGCATCAAGTTGCTGAACTTCCAAGTTAGATAGAGGAACATTTCTATGCAATCACTTCTTCACCTTTTAATATGTTATGACTATTTAGCTCAAGAATGATCTTTGTAAATTGATGCCAAATGTATGAGATTGTTGATTATGTTTTCCAATACTACATGTAAAGGAGTTTGATTTCTGTTTCCGGGTTATAGGGTGGACATATTTATTGGATAGGGTCCTAATTCCTTTCAATAGGAATAGGAACTAGACATAAGAATAAGTTAAAATATGTTGTTAGTCCATCCACTTGTATAGAATTTGAGATTTATTCCATTTACCTTAGAAGTTAAAATTTCAATTTCCTATTTTTTCAATTTAAAAATTCTAATCCAATCATTATTATCATTGGTAGTTTCTATAAAAAAAATGTCAACTTAACATGTTTATTTTCTATCAATCATATCTCATATTATATGAGAACGGCTTAATTAAAAATACAAGTTGACAAATTCTGACAAAAAATACTTATGATTTTAAGGATTAGATTGATATTTTTAAACCAATAAAATAGGAGGTACCATTTTAACTTTAAAAGTACAATGACTAAATCTCAAATTTTATACAAATACAGGGATTAACAAAATACTTTTTACCTAAAAAAATCCCATCCATATTCCATGCTCATGCATGACTAAGACTACAATGATGCCCTATTTTAGGATCTAGAACTAATTAGATATAGAAGTGATTGTTATAGGTGTACACCAAATTTTATCCAGGGTTCTAATAGCAATGTGATGAGAAATTTATTTCTCATTCAAGTTTGTGTAGGTCATTTGTTCCGATAAAGTTCAATTTTTTTTTGTAGAAAAGAGACAGCATTAAGCGATTACAACAATAAAATCATAAGTTAAAATGATCTAGACCCATTGCGATCTTCAACCAACAAATTTCTAACTAAAACCGACGGAACTGCAAACAAACGGAGCAAAGAGTCTCTTGTGTTAGCACATTTAGCCATATGATCCGCAACTCTATTCTAATCTCTCGAAATATGTCAAATGTGAACCTCCCATCTTCGACGCAACAACTTATATAATAACCTTAATTCCATTAAAATATTGTTAGTTCCTCTACCAGACAATAGAATTTCAATCAACAAAGCATTATCACACTCAACTTCAACCTTTCTGAACCCCTTCTCCGAAGCTATAAAAAGGACTTCCAACATCGCTCTTGTTTTAACTTTAAAAACTGATTCTTTGTCGAAACTCATCATATAACCCCACAACTAGTTTGTATTCGAATCCTTAACACTCATCCAATGGAAGCATTTTGCCCACTAATCGACACCGCCCCATCTGAGTTAAGCTTTCTCCAAGCCATTTCTGGAGGTAACAAACTCGAAAGGATCATCATGGTTCTTGGCGGTTTCAATTTCACATCTAAATCCCGATAACTCCTAGCCCACGTGTAACTTGTATCCACGATGACTTGGATGCACCTATGACTATTAAAAAAAATAGACGTATTCCTATTTTTCCAAAGTAGCCAACATAAAATGACAAACAGAGTTTGCCACTCAATATCATCACAGCTTAGATTTCTTTTGCCTTGTAAGTTCCATAATAACCGCTCTTTAAACATCAAAAAGAAAAAAAATTTGAGCTTGCCTTAAAACCACTGCTAGCCATACAATTTTAGCAAAGGAGCAATTATGAAATGCATGAACCCCGGTTTCTAAGCTATCATTACACAAATGGCAACTACCATCCTCTGTCATGTGCCTTTGCCTTCTTTCATAATTCATCAACAGTCTAGTCTGCCACAGTAGCCATATGAAAACATGTACCCTTTGAAGCGCCCGAGCTTTCCAAATCATCTTCCAAATAGCAAAACCCCTATTATCCTCAAAGAATTAATTCTTATAAGTTTCAACAGAGGAAAAACCATCCTTTTTCATCCATTTCCAAGTCGAACAATCCGATCCCGCCTCAACGCTTGGAGGCATTATCACTACAATTTGTCAAACAATATGCCTTGGGATAAGGTTATTTAGATTATCCCAATCCCAGAGTTCATTTTCAGTCACCAAATCATAAATGCGTAACATATTATCTGGCTGGGCAGAGCCTCTAAAAACTTCCCATAGGGGATCACACTCCTTAATCCACACATCATTCCAGAAATTCATGGTGCAACCATCGCCCATGAACCAGTAGACATTACTAATAATTTCTAGCCAAACCCTCATTAAAAATTTCCATATGAAATGACAATTACTGCGATAAATAGAGATTGGAAGCACCCATTGTACATTATATTTCTTCCTTAAAACCCTGACCCATAATGCATCAATATTCGAGAGAAAACAGTAACTAAGTTTCATTAAAAAAATTATGTTCTGGGCAGCTGAGTTTCGCAATCCCAACCCTCAATTATCTAGTGGACGACAATAGTCTCCCTATGATAAAAGAGTAGTTTTCCTTGTATTAGTAGTAGTTCTCCAAATGAAATTACGGGCATTTCTTTCAATCTCATTGCACACAGAGATAGGAATCCGAACGATATACATAAAGTAGTTTGGAATAGCTAGGAGAACTGATCGTACCAAAGTCATTCGACCTGCCATCAATAGTTTCCTCACTTCCCAACCAGATAGTTTTTGCTGAACTTTATTCACAACAAAATCAAAATTGTTCACTGTAACTCTATTTTGCAACAACGATAACCCTAAGTAAATACTAAGATCGTCAACTCGATTAAAGCCCACACTGCCTCATACCGCCTCAGCAACAACTCCTGGTGTATTAAGAGAGAAAAACACTTGAGATTTATTCATGTTCACCTTCTGCCTAGAAAAATAACAAAAATTCTCCAGAATACTATTCACCACAGCTACTTGATCCCTAATAGCCTCACAGAAAAGCATAAGATCATCAGCAAAGAAAAGATGAGATAAGCATGGACCTCTTCTGAAAAGGGACAAAGGCTTTTCAATTGCCCTTTTCAATTGCCTCTTTGATAAGGTGCCCAAGTCTCTCCATGCAAAAAACAAAAAGATAGGTGTCGAAACCATTTTTATATTTTGAAAAACGGGGCCGACTTTTGAAACGAAGATGGAGTCGCCACCAATCTCTTTTACTTGAAATTGATCATTTTAATAAAAAAAACATTTGGATTTATTAAAACAATGATTTTGGTCTACGAAGTTCGAGAGAATGGGCTTGGGAGTCGGTTAAGCAAGAGGAAGGATTAGCACCCTCGTAACGCCCAAAAATTGGTACCTAATTGGTTATTTAATGTCCTAATATCGAAAATTTGAAAAGGTTTTAAAATATGACCCTTTTGATTTTTCAAAACTTATAACCTTTAAAAAGACATTCAATTATTTGGATAAAAGAAAAAATCGAATCTCAGTAAGTTAAAGCACGACCTTTCGAATTTTCCAAACACCAAATATCTTTTGTTTTGTTTTCTTTTTCTTTCTTTCTTTTTTTTTTTTTTGAAATCCCTATCTCAAAATATCAAAATGTTACATCCAATAAGTTAGGACGCAACATCTTAAATTCACAAAGATAGATTTTTTATTTGAAAATCATATATTTTAATTTCAAAAAGGGTACTTGATCATTTAGACTTAATGAGAAAAATCGAAGCCTAGTAAGTTAGGACACGATTTCCTCAAAACCCCCAAATGTCAAATATTGTCTTAGTTTAAGAAATAAAGTTTTGGATAAAAAGTGGCAATTAAATGAGATATATTTTAAAACAATGATTTGAGTAAAATGTATCATTAATACATTACAAAACACAAATACCAAAGCAATATACTACAATTACATGATATAATAACATTTAATACTAATATAGGCAGTTAAGAGAAAGAATAACATAAAATAGCGAATGATACAAGTAATAAAATGACCATGCTAAAGCAAACATAAGAATAATAAACAAATAAAAGAACATGAATAACAAATAAAAGATATAAAGTAAGCAATAATAATTCAAAAGATCTATGCAAAAGATAAAAAACTAAGAAATGAATACGAAACTTTAAATATGAGATCAAATATAAAAGTAAAATAACAATATAAGATAAATGATATATGCAAAATAATAAAGGGATATTATAACAATTTTTTTTAAAATAAAAAACGATATGGCAAAATCTAAAATAGTTAATATATACATAATAAAATAAATATATATTTTAAATAAATAGTATAAAAAACTTTGAATAAAAAATGTATCAGGGATAACTTATAATAAGTATATAATATACCATTTAAAAATAGATAATATACATATTTTAAATAAACAATATATGGAAAATTTTGCCTTAATAATAAAACAATTTAGATGATGTACAACATACAAATTTTCAAATAATATATAATATGATTAAAGTTAAATAATATATAATAATAGATAATATATATGATAAAACAATTTAATATTATACAATATACAAATCTTAAAATAACATGTAATATGTAAATAATATAGAATTTAATAAAATATAAGGAAATGAAATAATTATATAACACTAAAATAATAAAAATATAAAGAGGATTAAACATAAAGGAAACAGGGATTAATTAAAGTAAAAATAAAACCTGAAGTAAAAATATAAAAAGGACTAGTTTGGAGCGCGCGCCATACTGCAGGGATCTATTGTGCAATTATGCCTTATCTCCAAAATGGCTCCGTTCCAGCATCTGCCTTAAAATGGCCTTAAGGACCAAATTGAAACAAAAGCCATAATTCAGGGCCAAATTGAAAATAAAGAAAGATGCAAATTGGACATAATTACAAAATTGCAATAATGCGGAAGGGCCTATAGAGCAATTAGACCCTCTAACAAAAAACACGCGGATCCTACCCGGGTATCGGGTCAACACGCGGATCTTGGCCCTTAAACGACGTCGTTTTAGTGCTTATTGACTTAAGCAAAAACGGCGTCGTTTATATGTTACTATATAAATCATTTTTATACAAAAAATTTCATTTGAATCTGTTTTTAAAAAAAAAAAATCAAAAATCCTCTCAATTCCTCCCTTCCTCCGTCTGGATTCTGATCATCGGACCTACGGACTATCAGTACACGCGCCACACGCGCCACCGTAAACTCCACCATATGCGGCGGCCGGAGGCCAGAGACTTCTGTTTTTTAACGTAAATTGAGAGGTAACTCCTTTTTACTTATTTCTAGTAGTATTAGAGGAAAAAAAAACGATTTGTACGTCTTTGCATGTATCGAAAATGAAATATAAAAAAACTAAGCAAAATAAGACTGTCGAAAAATTACCTCTGACTTTTGAAGATTTTGTGTTATAATTTCTGTATTCGAACATCGTCCCCTTTTACAAATTACATTAGGGTTTTTATAGCCCCAAAATAAATTGAAATCATTAATACAAAGATACTATATTGTTATATTTGCTGCCTTTGCTGCGTTTTCTTTCCTTTTTGCAGGTGAACGGCGAAGATGGGGGCGCGATTCATGCGCTAATGGCGGCGTGATATCCGACAAGGAGGGCTGGTATGGAGGCGGCGGCACAAGGCCCTTGCTAGGGTTTTTTGAAAATTGTTTATGTTTTGAGCCAAATGGGCTGTGAAATTTGGGTTAGACTTTATGTAAATTGGGCTTGAGTTTTAGATTTGGGTTGTAATGTATTCGAGTCTGTTTTGTAGTTAGGTAATTTTGAACTATGTAAATGGACTGTGGACATTTTATTTGGTTTGTTATTTTTGATTTTTTGTATTTATTTATTTATATGGTTTGTGGGCTTGGACAAATTGAGCCTATTACAATAAGGAAAAAGTGGGCCTCCCTAACTTATGCCACATGAAGGCCGAAAGGAATCTATAATAGTCCCATTCCATAGAACCTGAAGAGATGAAGAAGAAACACAAAGTAATATCACATTAAACCAACGAATATACTGATTTTTTGTTGGCAAGAAACAGGTTAGCGGGGAAGTAACCTATTATGGGTACAAACTCAATGAATTTGTGCCATAAAAAACCTATGCATATATTAGCCAAAATGATGTTCATGTTTCAGAAATGACAGTTAAAGAAACCTTAGATTTCTATGCAAGGTGCCAGGGGGTTAGGACTCGATATGTTATTCATGAATAATGAAGATACATTACTTTATAAATTTCAAAGCATCTATATATGCTTACAGACACATGAATTTGATGGTTTTAGTTGGGAGATTCTTAGATATGACCCGTCTGTTCGTAACAGACCTTCTAAGTGAACTTGCAAGGGAAAAGTACACAAGCATTTACCTTGAACCAAAAGTTGACCTTTGCATGAAGGTAAATCCCATTCCTTAAATAAGGTATTAGTTATTGATATGCGTTATTATTAAATTAAATAAAAATATATATGGAAGAAAAATACATAAATACTAATAATTTCAAGGTAAACCATACAAATGGTCGCCCAACTATGTTTGCGTCTCTATTTTGGTCACTAAACTTTAAAAAATTTTCACTTTAGGTACTTATGTTTGAATTCGTTCCTATTTTGGTAATCCAACGTTAAATTGATAAGAGAAAGCCTTTTTTCTAACTAGTATAATAACACATTTAGTCCTCAATACTTACATATTCTATCAATTAATCTTAATTCTAAATAATTCAAGAAACTTAACCCTTCACATTTACAAATTCTATCAATTTAATCCAAATTCTATGTAACTTGAAAAAGATATCTTACTTATCAAGAAAACAACACAAATAAGAAGGCCAATGGTAAACGCTAAACAACACAAAATCAAGCAATTTTCATCGAACAAAATTGCAAATTTTGAACATTTTACTTCCTAATATATGGTAAAATATGCAGACCAAGATAGAGAACACAATGTTAAAAAAGATGGTCCACTTTAAAGGTTATTTTACCATAAGCTTCAGAACTTTAACTATTTTCACATTATAAACAAATAAACAAACAAATTAAACAAAAAAATTCAATATTATCAAGCTTTTAAATTTTGATTTCTGGGTTCAACAAACAAACACATGATTAAAGCATATTACCAGCTATATTTATTAGTCATATGAAATAGCAAATTATTTATTTACTGAAAACCAAGATATCAAAATTATATGCTTAAAAATTCAAACTCAAGCATACAAAATATATATCCTAAAATTTTCACACACAAAAATGATGAAAAAATAAACTTGTAAATTATTATAGCCTGGTTTCCCAACAATTAGGTATTTATCCAAAATCCCCAAAAAAGGGGAATTTAAGGAAATGTAAATGAAATCTTAACATTTTTAGCAATGGGAAAAAAAGAATGCACCTTGACATTGAAAGTTTACTCATAAAGATGACATTTAATTCAAAAAGGACTATGTACCGAGTTGGATAATTTGATCCATAAATAAAACAATTAATAGATATGGAATGCCTCTATTTTAAAAAGCTGGAAGCTTTGGTTAGGGAATTTGAGGACCAAATTGATAGAATTTGTAAATGTGAAGGGTTAAATTTATTGAATTATTTAGAATTGGGATCAAATTGATAGAGTATATAAGTATTGAGGACTAAAAGTGTTATTATACCAGTTAGAAAAAGGCTTTTCATTATCAATTTAACGACATGTGACCAAAATAGGAAGAAAATCAAACATTAGCGCCTAAATTAAAAAATTTTAAAGTTGAGTGGCCAAAACATGAACACGAGCATAATTCGGTGGTCATTATATGGTTTACCATAATTTTATTTAAACATAATTAAATATTAATCATAAATATTATAATTAAATATTAATAACTCTCGTACTTAGGATCTTGGGTTCAAGGGTTATAGGATCTTGAGTCTAGGTTTCAAAGTTTTAACATTTATTTATAATTAATTATTATTTAAATATATTTAAATAAAGTTATTAGTATTTATTTATAAATCCTCCACTGTTTTTTATTTTATTTAATGATGAAGTTCATGCTATTATTCACCAATGATGCATATAATTTTTATAAACAGTTATTATTTTATCTTTTCAAAAAAAAATTAATTTAAAACAAATATAATTGAGAATCATTGATTCAAATCTCAATAAATAAATTGAGTTAATTCCTAATAGTATCAAGTTTCTAAAAAATATAGGAAAATCTCAATATAAGCTCTTCTTTTTCTTTTTTCTTTTTTTTTTTTTGGTGATAATATAAGCTCTTCTTTAGGTAATGTAAAATTCCGGAGGTAATCCTTCCATTTTACACATGTTTATTTTCTTACTTTTCAGTTTTTTTTTTCCTTTTTCACTATCCAAATATTCATTTTTGCAAATAATATCAAATAAATACGATTAATAATTTACATTATAATAAAATAGATTTTAGATTTATAGTTAACTAAAATATTGCTTAATTATATTAATTTTATAAATATTTTTATTTTTCTCTTTCTCTTTTATGAATAAATATAAACAATAAAAAATAATTTATATTATAATTAGTATTTTAAAAAATTTATATTTAAACTAGCAACAAAAAATAAATTTAACTTAGTATGTAAATTATTATTTTTCTGTATTTCTTTATATAAAAAAAACAGGATATTGGATATTTTTTAAATTAATATAAATAAGGAATTTTCTAATTAATTATAAAATTAAAAAAATACCTTAATTATAACATAAATTATTACTTATTTTCATTCATATTAGAAAAGGATTAATTTATTTTCATTCATGTTGTATTAGAAAAGAAATAAAACTGTGATGAAATAAGAGAAAAGTAAAACTGTCATCAGTCGAGAATAAAAGGAAAATTTATTGCAATGGTTCAAAGGACTTGATTGGAATAGTACTAATAGTTTTGTTTTAAATTTAAAAACCAATTTAAGATTCCACTTATGGTTGGGAGATGCACAATAAAATTTATACCTTGTCAAGTCAAAATAAGTAGTGTTGAAATAATTTTCTTTTCACAGCATCTATTTTTTTTCTGATTTCAATTTTCGATTTTTAAAAGATTTTGTACATATATATATTATGGAGGATTCTATGTATACCCATTTCTAAATTCATGTCAAATACAAGAATAAAAGTTGAGAATTTCCAGGAGAAAACCCTAAACATTTGTTATTAATTTGATTGGCTTGCCAATTCCAGGCAACTGCAATCCAAGGAAGCTGAAAGCAGTCTGGCTACCGACTACATTCTCAATTTACGATTAAATACCAATATTATGAAATCCATAATTATGCCAATGTGTTTTTCTTTCAAATCCCAAAACAAAATTAATGTTGATACTAGATGAAATCTTTAGATGTTGGGCTTTCACATATGCAATGATACAATTGTTGGAAATGAGATGATTCGAGGTGTATTTGGTGGATAGAAAAAATGAGTGAATACATAACTTTCTTAACCCAGCTCAGATGTTACGGTCGAATTATAAAGGCTGTGTTAACCACCGAAATGGCCTAATAAAACTATAAGATTTTCAAAACGGTCTTCTTAGATCATTTGTTTATCCTTGAAGAAAAACCTAGCATGTTTATCTCAGTTTCACAAAAACATCCAATTTTTAATGTCGATTTGAGTTATGGTTTAATTTATAAAAATATTTTATATTTTGAAAACTTAGTTGATTCTTTGATTGAGTTCACTTTTCAGAAAGATCCAATTTCGATGTCGCAAAGCAGAAAAAGTCCATTGTTTACCGATTTTATAAACCAAATCGAAACCCATGCCACAGTCCATATAAAAATTATCCCAAAACCCATAGAACTTATAAAAATCAAGTCTAAAATACTTTTATTGAAAATCCAAGATGAATCCTCTGAATGTCGAGCCCGAGTTCTAACCTCACGGGTTATCAGTAAAATAGGTAAACTAAGGGGTGAGCTAGAAAGCTCAGTGTGAGTCATAACTAAAGTAATCAGTGTAATACAGTAATCATAGCATACAAGCTAACACAAATATAGTTTATCACAACAGTATAAGGTCATAAAGTTAACAGAATACATGTGCATGCTCTTGAACTATAGTGCAATTTTTGAATTACAGAGAAAGTCCCTACCAAACATCCACTACACATCACAATAAGAGTTCCCCAGAACTCATCCATCCCTACATACCGCATTGTAGATAAACCACCACTAAATTGCAGATAAACTGCTAGAATTTCCTCCTTACGGATCATCCCAGCTCCATGCAATACAATATGTGTAGTCACAAAACTAACTAAAAATACGACAAAGACAAGTGCACCTATCGATAAATAGTATAGCTACCGTGTGTAAAGATATCGTATCCACGATGACTAAAAGTACTAGTAATTACTGCTTTACTATTATTAATCGACAAATTGGAGTGATTGGTTTAAGCTAAAATCTACTACATTAATTAACTAAAGAACTCATCAGAGAAAAAATTAGGAAGATGGTTGAATAATAACCAAGAAGCTATACAATACCCAGGAAAGAATCCTCCTAGACTTTGGGTGGGTTTGGATGGGCGGTGCGTTTACCTACGGTTAGTGTAAAAACAGCGGTGGCGTTGAGATTAGATACTGTAGCAATACTATAGCGTGAGACAAAAAGTAAACTAAACACACCGCACCGCACTCAATCGCCCATCCAAACCCACCCTTCATCTATCATTATGAATCTGAATTGAACAATTTGTTCACTTGATATCTTGATTCGTAGAAATACCTAAATTATGCTAATATCCCTTTCAAGACTAAGAGCAACTGACTCTAAATTGATTAATTGAAATTTCTTTCTAATTAAACCCTATTATCGCATTAACTCGATTTATGGATTCCTCTATTAGATTTGACCCTAATCTAATAGATTTATGTCATTCTATTTCTAGGATTACATGCAACTCGACTCAATTATGCTAGATCTACTCTTAAACAGTGACTTTTCCTCTTCTGATTTAAGCATATTAAACATGAATTAATATCCCAGAATTATTAAAACAAGAGATACGCACACATAACTAAGAATAAGATTTAAGTATTTATCATGTAAAACATAAATCAGATGATAGAATTCATCATAGGGTTCATCTCCCCTAGGTATCTAAAGAATTAGTTCATAATTGTAAATAAAAACATCTCTAAGACAAAATAACCACAATAAATAAAGAAACTCATAAAAATTTCAAAGAAATTAAAAGGAGGTCTTCAATCTTGATGGAAGTCAGCTTTAGAATTGACTTCAATGGTGTTCTTCGAGTTGTTTTCTTCAATACTCTTTGATGGCCTATTATTCTCTTATTCTCTTATTCTCTTATTCTCTTATTCTATTTTGTATTTATAGGTCTTAGAATGCCTAAAAAGCCTAAAAATTGTGTTTTTCTGCGTCTCTGGAATGCGACTCCCGAAATTGGCACGGTCTGGCACATGGCCGTGTGTCCAGCCTGTATGGCTCACATGGCCGTCTATCCAGCCCATGTGGCTCCTGAAATCTATTCCAATTGTCCGTTTTTCACTCATTTTGCTCCCAAATGCTCTCTTACTTATAGAAAAATGAATTTAAAGGATTAGAAGCATAGAATTCACTTATTTGCATAAATAATAATCCAAAAACACATTAAGAACGGGATTAAAATATTTTACTTTTATCACTTATCATTATGGCATGTCAAACCTATCAATAACAGTACAGTGACAGTATTAGCATACTTTTAATCATGCGATCAGTTTTAAACAGTAATTGTAGCATGCTTTAATCATGAGATCAGTTCAACTCAGTGTTTAAGCAGAAATAATAATATGCATTAGCAACATAGAACTTGCAATAGCAATACAAGACTAGTTAATACCTAGAACACATTTACCAATCAGTAAGGCTAACTTTTTAGCAACCAACACACTTGTTTTGGCACCCATACATTTGGCCAAACAACAAAATAGCATACGCACCCTTTCAACTATCTCCAAATCACTTACCACACAATTAGCCAGAGCAATATAGGTTCTCACAGACAATTGGTCAAAACAGAAAAACACATACATACATTCGGCCAACACTATTAGGTACACTTACACATTCGGCTGGTGCATAAAAGAGCATACACATATTCGGTCATCACCCCAAAAGGGCATAGATACATTTGGCTATCACCAAAAACACACGGATCAGTCATAGTTAGGACACACACCTTAAACCGGCACTACTAGTCCTCTGAAGCACTTTTACGATTCAGATCTGATTCGGTTCCTTCTAGATCTGTACCTTGAATGTTAAACACACACAATTATATTTTTCGATTGACAGATCCAGGAAGGGATCTATATGACTGTTTAATAGATATAAAAAAAAAGAAAAAAAGATATGATCACACATTCAAAAACGAAAAAGTCGGTAGAGACTTGAGCAACAGAGATGATTAGGCAATAAACAAGTAGAGAATATGATGACAGAATAGAAGAAAATAAAAGGATGGGGGAGTAGAGAACAAAGCAAATGCGGTAGATAGAGAAGATGGGAACACAAAGGGGCGGCGACAATGGAGAAGCAATAGCAAAAGAAAGAAAATGAGAATGAGAGGAGAAAGGAGAAATGAGAAGGGAGGGACAACACAACAGAAAAGAAAATAAGAGAAAGTTGGGGTTTAAGGGCGAGAGGCAGCAACTATGGATACTAGTAGAACTGTCGTCTGCACAATTCATCAACCTAGCATCAATATATTTGAAGCCTTTGATGAATTGTTATTGATGAAACGTAGGGGACAAGTAATCTACTTTGGACCATTGGGTCGAAATTCTCAAAAGATTATTAAATACTATGAGGTAATTTATCATCCTAATATTTTTCTATGAAAAGGCACAACTAATGTAACACCCCTAACCTGAAACCGTCACTAGAATAGGGTTTAGAGGCATTACCGAACAATCAAAACATTTCACCTTCATTTTACAACACATAGTCAATCATCATTAAAATGTATCGCAACATAATCATATAGTCCCTTAATGAGGTCTACAAGACCTTAAGCACGTGTTAGAAAGGGGTTGGGACTAAACCGAACACGTACGAAAATTTTTAGAAATTTAAACATTTTTCAAAACTGCAGAGGTCACACGCCCGTGTGGGTAGGCCGTGTGCCTCACACAGCCTCAAGACACACCCGTGCGTCCAAGTCGTGTCGAAACAGGGCATACATACTGACTTATCCACACGGTCACAAGACACGCCCGTGTGTCCAGCCCGTGGTAGCTACTGACTTGCCTTGAAATACAACTACGAGGTACACGGTCGAGCGACACGCCCGTGTGCTCAACTGTGTGGGCAGTTATAGGCCATTTTCAAGGCCAAACTTGCCTCCCACACCTTGAATTCACCTACAAGTATCAAACCAATTCCAAATCATGCCTCAAATACATCCAAATATACCATTTCATGCACCAATTTAATCACCAACAATACCATCTATCCTATTACTCAATTCCTACTCAAAAAGATCCATTTTAAAGTACCATTTCCACAACTCATTTCATGTAAACTAAACATCATTTAGTCAAGCCACAAATCACAATTGATACACCATTTCCATCAACTAACACAAGCATGAAACATACCATTTCCAACCTTACCACTTCATGCCATATTCATCATTATCATAACTCATACATAAGTATCAACATCATTCAACTTCCAAGCCAAATCACATGGCAAGGTTCAAACATCACAAAATACACCATATCTACTAGCCTATACATGCCATATACCATCTATATACATCTTTCAAAAGTACCCAAAATAGATTGCCAATAGTGTAATAGAGATGTTGACGATCCCTAGATCCGAGCTAGCTTTACTGACACTGTAAAACAGAAAAACAAATCACACAGTAAGCTTTCAAAAGCTTAGTAAGTTCGTAATATAATATATCATACTCAATAATACAACATTGAATCATAATTAAACCATCACATAGATAAATTCACAACTAAACACAATATCATCCTCAACCATATACTCATGTTCATTTATTCAACCTTGAATAATATCATCAATTACATAGGTTCGAAACATGCCTTTGTCAACACTTAGTCGACTAACGATCTTATTAACCAATGCTCGATATCTTTTCAACTCAATCGCACACTTAGTGCCCAATACATAGCCGAAGCTTAATTAACATCGCACACTTAGTGCCTTTATTTTGAACCGAGATTATCTCGGTATCGCACACACAGTGCCAACTCAATAAGCCGAAGCTTCTACTGTTTCGCACACACAGTGCTAATCGTCTCTGTCTCGTTTCTAAATTCGCACACTTAGTGCCTCAATACTCGAACTCATACATAACACATTTCTATTTCATTAATATACATTCATTCATTTCTCATAACATAGATACAAATTTAATGGCAAGTATTATATCTGAACTTACCTCGAACGTCGCAGTAACAAGACAGTCGATTAATCGAGCATTTTGTCTTTGCCTCGATCTCGATCCGAATCTTTCCTTTCTTGGTCTATACATATACAAATTTAACTTATTCAATTACCAATTCATTCAATTTAATCCAAACAAACATATTTAGGGCATTTTACAAAATAACCCTCACATTTTCACATTTTGACACTTTAGTCCCTATTTCACAAAATCATCAAATTCACATAATCCTAGCCGAATTTTCCTTGTGTTCATACAAGCCCACACATTTCATTTATTTCACATTTTAGTCCTTCAATTTACACTTTTCTCAATTTAGCCCAAATTACACAAATTCATCAAAACTCCAAAGACAAACTATATTAATCAAACACATATCTTTCATTTTCCACCATCAAACATTCAAGAACTCACATGTTCATCAATGGCATATTTCAAAAACATCATCAATTCACAAAATTAAGACATGGGTTAGCTAGAGCACGAAGCAACGATTACGAAAACGTAGAAATTATCAAAAACCGAGCTCAAACATACTTTAAATCAAGCTTAACCCTAGCCGAAGATTCAAGGCTTTTCTTCCTCCTTTTTCTTTTCTAATTTCGGCACCAAGAAGATGAACATGGTTTCATCTTTTTTTTTTTGTTTTATCATAAAAGCTTTAATAATTCATTTACCAATATACCCTTATAATATAACATATAAACTTTTATTATACTAAGGCTACTCTAGTCCATTGCCACCCACTATTCCTAATAGTGGACTATTTGCATCATAAAACCTCCAAATTATAAAGACAACAACAATTAGGCACTTTAACAATCAGCACACAGCTTTTGCATTCTACGCGATTAAGTCTTTTTTGCTAATTAAGCACTCAAACAATAAAATTTTCACACAAACTTAATCACATACTGTAAACACCAAAAATAATATTAAAATATTTTTCTGACCTCGAATTTGTAGTCTCGAAACCATTGTTCTGACTAGGGTCTAAACTGGGCTGTTACAACTAACATATAGCTGGAGAATCTTAATTCACACAAAACTATTGCAGGCAATTCCTGGAATTCCCAAAATTTTGGAGAAACAAAGTCCAACTGCCTGGATGCTAAAAGTAAGCTCAATAGTTGTTGAAGCACAGCTTGGAATTGACTTTGCCGAGTATTATAACTCATCATCTTTGTATTAATAAGCAATTATTTAATGTTCACAAGATAGTTTTGTATGCTTTTGTTTATTCAAGCTAACATATATGTACTTCGAGCAGGCAAAACCAAACTTTAGTTAATGGGCTAAGCACACCACCACCTAGAGCCAAGGGCATGTGTTTCATCATTCAATATTCTCAATCTACGTGGAGGCAATTCAAATGTTGCCTTTGGGAGGAATTCAAAACTTACTGAATACTCTTGATTATAATCTTGTCAAATTAGGTTTCACTTTGGTTGCATCTCTAATTATTGGATCCATTTTTTGGGGAGTCAACACCAAAATGTTTGATCCAAAATTTTGAACTCTAATTGACTTACTTTGGCAAGAATAATCAAAAAAGAAACTCTTAAAAATGATAATAAGAGAGAAAATAACAAAACCCCAATGTTTATTAAACTTCAAACCAACACAATTTCAAAAGTTCAAAATCGAAGTTTAAAGAGAATGTTTTGAAGATTAGGAACTATTTCCAAAATCTCAAAAAAATCTTTAAAGAAATTGAAAATCTTGAGGAAATTTTGATGAACATCAAATTCACTAAACTCTTAAAGTAGAATCATTTATCGAAAATCAACTCTCAAAGATCTTTGGATCCAAACTCGTTTTTTTTTTCTAAATTGTTTTCAATTTTATTTTAAGATTAAGTCTTGATAACTCTTGAAGCAAACTTTATTGATTCAATATTAAGTTTTAACGACCTTTAAATTCAAATCAAATCAATTTTTCATGCAAACATCCCTTCAAACTCATTTTCAAGGTTATCGAGATCAAGGCTTAATGACTCTTAAAATGGATTGCATTCTTCCAAGATCAAATTTTAAACAATCTTGGATCGAAGCTCAATCGAAAAGAAGAATTAAAGTATTTCTTTTTATTTGAGAAACTTCCAGAGATTATAACCCATAATTTCATAAATAAATTTCTTTAATTTATTTCAACTTTTCAAATCTTATTTTAACTCGAAATTTGTATATACAATAATTTAAAATTTGTTAGTAAACATAATTTCAATGTATATAATTCTTGTAAATATATATTCATATTTATATAAATTTTGATATATATAAATATATCCACATACGAAAAGATCAAATTTTGTTATTACTTCTTATAGTATGTAAAAGTTACAGATTTAATCCATATACTTTAGTTTGTTCATTTTTAATCCTTCTGTTTTCATTTTTTTGAGATTTCAATTTTGACAAAAATAGAAACTATTAAATTCATTAAGTTCTATTTTTTTTCAAAATCTTATGCGACAAACATATTATTACATGTGTCATGTTATGCCAGCTTGCTGTTTTCGCAAAATACTTATAAAAAAGCTTACATTATTTATGTTAATGAATTTATTTGTTATTATTTGAGTTAGGGTTTGAAATTTAAAAATTCAAAAAGCATAAAATTAAAAAATCATCGAATTAGAGAACATTGACTAAGTCCACTATTTACTAGACCAATAGCAGAATTTGACCAAACAACTTTAACTATCATTTGGGTCATGACTGGAATGTTAAATTCCAAAAGTATATGAACTAAAATTAATCAAATAGTAGTACATAAACTAAATCCAAAACTTAAACATAATACATGTACTAATAGCACAATTTGACATATACTAGAATGAAGCAAACATAAATGAGAATCGTCAAACTCCAACACCAACGTCCACCTTCAACTTCATTCTTCTAGGAACTATCGAAATGAATCAAGACAAAATTCATCATGAAATGAATGGAATGATGCTGAAAACGATTCTTAACCTAATACTACAGTCCTTTGGGATTGAGAGGACGACGCTAGCTCTGGGCCTGCCGCATTGAAAATATGGTTAGAAATCTAAATAACACCACGCTCCACATCAGCCACCGCCCACCAGTCATTAGCCCTAAAAAGGCAAAAAAGTTTGGCCACTAGCCGCTGTCTCAAGGCTGCATGGTCCACCACCCTTTCCTCTGCAATTGCCTACGCGTTTCGTCTTCCACCACTTTCTACCCATCACCCTATTTTGCTTGCTTTTATTGTTGTCAACACACAACAACGCCACAAACATTAGAAATAACAAAATCAGTGTTATATTACATCAATATATTTTTTTAATTTATGAATATTTAAAGCGTGATATCAATAAAACTATAATTTTCAATTATATATTATAAACATTATGATATTTATTTTTTATTTAATTTATAAGTTATATAAAATTATAAAATTTTTAATTATCACTTTTTATGTTATATATCATTTATTATTTTATGCATTATATTTTTCACTTGTATTATACATTATTTATTACTACTTTTATTTTAATTAATTGATTATAAAATGTTATTATGTATTACTATGTTACATATAAGTTGGAAATTATGGTTTAATATATTAATTTTTTTTAATATAGAACATTCAGTTTAATGAATTACCTACTAAATATTATCTTACAAAACTTAAAGAGTATAATTCCACTTTGATATCATAAAATTTATGCTTCATAATTAATAATTTATTCCTATGCTATAAATAATATCGAATTTTAACATTCTTTTTATAATTTTGTTAGCTACTATTATGGGTTTTTTTATTAATTACGAAAATAACCTGATTTAAAAATCATGCACATAAATGACTCAATTTTTACAGTATTTCTTGGTGCCACTTGACATATCGGCGGTACCGACCTCTTATCATTGGTCAATAATTACATTAAAAAAAACAATTTTTAGTGGTGTCGCTTGATAAATTGACGGTACTAAATTGAAATGTGATTATATAAAACATTTAGGAACTTGATGAAGCAATTACCATTTTTAGATTTATTGAAAAAAGGGCACCAAATTAAATTCTTTTCAACTTTTGATCTATTTACATGTTAGATTTGTCCCCTTTTGAAATTAAATTTAAACAGCCTTTAAAAATATAAGAATAACAAAAATAAACCCTTCTCATTTTTTTTATTTTTAAAAATAATAATTTTAAAAATATATAATTATTATTTAAATTACCCAAATATATTCTAAAAAAATTCCCTTAAGTTTATTTAAATTTAAACATTTTCAATTCATTCCCTAGCATATTTGAATTTAGATAAACTTGAAAAAAAATTGAGAGATATATTTAGGTAATTTAAATAATAATTTTATATAAATTTTTAAGTTTATTATTTTTAAAAAACAAAAAAAAATGAGAAGGGTTATTGTTGTTATTCTTATACTTTTTAAGGACTGTTTAAATTTAATTTTAAATGGGAACAGAGTTAACATGTGAATAGACCAAAAGTTGAAAAGCATTTAGGCTCCTTTTGGTAACTTGTAAAAGCTTTCCTGGTGTTTGGTAGGCTGTAAATGATTTTTCAAGGGAAAATATTTTACAAAACACGGGAAAATGAGAGTCTTTTTTTAGGAAAATGTCTTACCCTTTTAAATTCGGTAAGACATTTTCCGGAAAATGTCGCCTTCTTCTCCCCTTTCCCTTCCCCTTCCCCTTCCCCTTGGGTTGCAAATCAGTTTGGTCAAGGACCTTTTCCGGTTCCTCCTTCGTCCAGGTAAAGCTCCTTCTTCTTTCGTTCTTCATCTTCTCTTCTAGGTAAAAGTCGATCGCATATCTTCTCTTCACAGCATATTCTGTTTCGTTTCCTCTCTTTCTCAGGCAAATCTACCATGAATCCTTCGCTAGGTCTTGCAATGATCATTCTTTGATTTCTAACATTTTTATTTTAATTAATTATGTTGTTTGTCATCAAATTGAGAGAAATACCATGAATTCTTCGCTAGGTCTTGCGATGATCGTTCTTTGATTTCTAACATTTTTATTTTAATTAATTATGTTGTTTGTCATCAAATTGAGAGAAAGTGTAGTAGCCGGTGAAGATATGAGAATGCTTCTCTCATTGCTTAAAATAGCTTATGAGTATTTTGGAAAACTTCGGTCTCCTTTCGGCTCTAACACTCTATTGAAGGTAAATATATCTATTGTAATTTTAACCTTCTTTTTTTTATTAACAATGAGGTTTCACTTTCCTTAAAAGTTTTCATTTTCGCTTTAATTGTATCTTGTAAAGATGCTTGTCCTTTTTCTTTTCATTCAATCTAATGGTCTTAGGCTTTCTCGCTTACAACTCGAGAAATAACTATTCATTGAAGGTTTTTTTCTTATACAATGAAGTGAGACTATTTTTGTTATTCTCTGCTTTCTTTTGTGTGTTATATTGTATTTCATTCTTATTGGCATGCACCCATTTATAGGAGACTGATACTCCAGAATCAGCAGTTGCTAAACTCTTTGCATCTGCAAAGAGGAAGGACGTATCTTATGGTGCTCTTAGCCATTGCTTACAGCTATTGCCTTCTGAAGGACATGTTCGCGTATGCCATCAACTATACTTCACTATTTTTATTATTACAGACTGTTTTTTCTTATTTTCTCGGTTATTTTTAATATATGTTATAGGCAACCGCAATTGAGGTGCAGAATCTTCTGGTTTTGGTAGAAAGAAATATGCTCTACAGCGTGCACAAGAAGGTCAGTTGTGGGGACCTGCACTTGTTCTCGCGTCGCAACTTGGTGAACATGTTTTTTTTTTGTTCACTAAATTTTCTGTGACATATTCTTATTTTCATGTTGAGGAAGGTTTGACTGAAGCTGCAATCTCTCTTTTTTACCATTGGTTCTTGGCGGTTACTTTGGGTCATTGTAGTTCTACATTGTTACTTTTGTTTCTGTCGTAACCATTGTTTTGTAAAACGGGAATCGACTTGGTTTTGAAAATGAAAATAAAACGGGAGTCGCCACCGATCTTTATTTGGTGTGATCGGATCACCTTTGTTTTAATAAAACGTTTTGGTTTACTAAAACAGTGTTTTTGGTCTACGAAGTTTTGAGAAATTGGGTTCGGGAGTCGATTACGTGCGAGGAAGGGTTAGCACCCTCGTCACGCCCTAAATTGGTACCAAATTGATTAATCAATATCTCAATGTCGAAAGTTGAAAATTTTAAAATATGAATCCTTTTAGAAAATATTTGGATAATTTGAATTGGATATTGAAATTCTCTTATTCTGAAAAGATGAAATATCACATCCAGCACGATTGGACACGATGTTTCACCCCTCGATACCAAGATCATTTCGTGATTTCCAAAATTCACGCATTGTAATTTTAAGAAGGGTATCCCACTATTCGGACAAACTAAAAAAACGAGACCTAGCACGATTGGGCACGACCCCTCGGATGTCCAAACACGAAATATTACCTTATTTAAGAAGACACGGTCAAAATCTTAGAAGGATATTTAGTATTTTAGATGAACGGGAAATCGAAACCCAACACGATTGGGCACGATCCCCCGAACTTCTAAATACTGAATATCGATCATTTTAAAGCTTGATGTATCGAGTAATGGTTAACGCAACACAAATCTTGCGTAATAATAGCATAATACACATGATATGTAACATTGGTATCGTGGATCTAAAATATTAATATGCATGAATTCTAATAATAATAATGGAACAACAATATAAAAATAACGATGATGATAACGACAATGATATGGAAATACGAACGAACAAATTGTAATGCATACACGAACGATAATGACATAGCTTACACTATTTAAATATCAACATTAACAGTCACAAAATGATGGATTGAACAATTTTAAAAGAAGTAACACATAAAACATTTCAAAAGAATTAACAAAACGATTTTAAGTCAAGAATACATAATAAAGAAGTAAGTAAAATATATGAAATAATTTTAAAATGATGTCGAAAAATTTAAATATACAATACATAGTTTAATAAGAGTAATATACAAAAAACTAAAAAATAATAAAATAAAGTGAAAATAAACAAATATATAAACCTTTTAAACAAGTTGGAAATTAAATTGAAATCAGATTAAAACCGTGAGGACCAAAATTGCAATATATCAAAGTGGAAAAGGGGCAGGGACCAGATTAAAACGCGGTAGAAATAAGAGGGTAAGATTTTAAAAAACTAATGAATGTGAAAAGGGACCTGATCATCTACCACCGCAAAGATTGGGGACCAAGTGCGAAATTATCCCTTTCAAGGGATATGCGCAGTCCCCCCATAGATCAAACGGTGCCGTTTCATGAGGGTATTTAAACCCAAATTTTCTGAAAAAAATGTTCTAAACCCTAAAATTTTTAAAAGAAACAACAGCACAACCTTTTCTTTCTCTCATCTCTTCACTTTCTCACAAAAAATCAAAAGTGCAGCCTTCTCTCCCCTTTCGTCTTCCGATGGTTGGGCTTCCCTCCGTGGTTACGTCGCACCACCACTGCGTCTAGTGGCCGACGACGCACGGAGAAAAGCCTTTGACGCTCCGTTCGAAGCCCCTATTTCAAAACAAACCCTCGACGTCCCAAACCCCTTTGGTTCGGCTTCAAGGATGGAGAAAAGGGCTCCGACGACGGCTCTGATTTAGGTTCGTTTTCTTTCCCCTCTCTTTCGTTTTTTTTTAAATTTGTAGAAGTTTTAAAATAAAAAGGATAATAAATAAATAAATAAGCAGAAAAAGATAATAGAAACAATAATAGGAATCAACCTTTTAGTTCTCTATTCTTGCTTTCGATTTTCAGTGTTCGTAAAAAAAAAGGTCCTTACAAAATTGAATTGCTTCGGTTTATATAACCGATTTACTGGTTTGTTTTTATTTTCTTTCACTTCGTTTTCTGTTGGTCTTTGTCGTTTTCTTTCTCGTTGTTTTCGCTTCTTGTTGTTGCCGATAGTGCGTCGTCAGAGGCATGCAAAAGTCGACCGAGGCATGGTGGGTGTTGGCAGAGGCGTGGTGGGCAATGGCCAATGGGGCAATAGCGGCGCCAAGCACCAGGGTTTCTTCTCTACCGAAAATTTTTTAAGGTTTTTAGGCCATTGGGCTGCTGTAAATTTGGGCTTTGCAGTGCTTTGGGTTTGGGTTGACGTCTTTGTTTTGTAAATGGACATTTAAACGAACTGATTTATTATTATTTGTTTGGGTTTTTTCTTTTGCTGGAGTGGGCCAAAATTGGCTATTACAGTTTCATCTAAAATTTCATTTTACCACATGTTTTTTCTCATGTGACGTCCATATGTTTGGAGTCAAATTAATAGGACTACTTTTGTTGTAACCTATAAGCAGCTGAATTCCCTTACTTATCCTTTTTTATGGGCAAGTAAGGACTAATTTAATGCTTGATGATTGGGAAGAGAATTTGGCCGTAATAACTGCAAATAGAACCAAAGATGATGAGCTTGTAATTATCCATCTTGGAGATTGCCTGTGGAAGGAAAGGAATGAGGTACATTATTGTCCATTCTAGCCTCATTTTCTCACTTTTGGATAGCACACTTACATATTTTTTTATCCTTAATGTTTATAAAATGCCTCTTACTCGAGAGTTCTAATCCAGATAACGACAGCACACATCTGTTATTTAGTTGCGGAAGCAAACTTTGGACAAGAAAAAGAGCAAAC
The DNA here is from genome assembly GCA_005393395.2 of Gossypium australe. Classification (NCBI taxonomy): domain Eukaryota; kingdom Viridiplantae; phylum Streptophyta; class Magnoliopsida; order Malvales; family Malvaceae; genus Gossypium; species Gossypium australe. The sequence continues at coordinate 10,359,689 of CM016623.1, read as the reverse complement.
TTGTTGGCATTGTAGATGATGATCACCAAACTGATAATAGATTTAAACATATTCGCATTGAAAGGACAGATGAATTTGGTCGAATTGTAAGTACTTCAATCTGGTCTATTGCTTTCTTAAGTCTTTGTCGATGTTTATATATTTATAAAAATGAATGTGTTATATTTGCATTTGGACTTACAAATTACGACATTCCTATCTTCTCCAGGTGACTCCTAAGGAAGCCTTCCGAATGCTTTCTCATAAATTTCATGGCAAGGGGCCTGGCAAAATGAAGCAAGAAAAGCGAATGAAGCAATATCAGGAAGAGTTGAAGCTGAAGCAAATGAAAAATTCAGATACACCTTCACTTTCAATAGAGAGGATGAGGGAAGCTCAAGCTCAGCTGAAAACACCCTACTTTTTCTTTAGTGGTCATGTCAAATCAGGGTATGCTCTCTGCTTGCTGGGTTTTAAACATTTTAGTTCAAGAACTGAAAGAAATCCACATATCATATTAGCTGCCTGGAACTAGGATTTGTTATCTAGCTGCTGCTTCCTTTTTCCCTGTTATTGTTTTTTTTTTCTGAATGAATATTTTATGAACTTGGAAATCAACTTGATCTGCTCTGTTGGTAATAATTCTTGTGATTATTAGGTCTGATGTGCAGTTGCAAGGACTTGGCCTTGTGCAAAATGAAGCTTGGTTTACCATTTTATGCTCTGTGATATGTGTTGCCATTGCATATAATTTTGACCATCAATTAATTTGATTGCTTGTTTATTACATTTTCAGTTGGGTTGCAATTGTACCTCATTTCTTTCATATGATTAATTTCCAGGCAAACCAGTGATCCTGCAAGTGGCTTTGCTACTGTTGAGAAGGATTTTTCGGAAGGCTTGACGCCTATGCTTGGTGATAGAAAGGCAAGTTAATTCTTACCTTATACATTTACTGAAAGCCAATCATGTTTCATTGCCATAGAAATTTTTTCATTGGAATTCAAGTGAAGGTCTAGTTCTTTTTATTTATTGGATACTTCTAGTTATTATGATGCTAAACTCTTCAATCATCATTAATGGGAATGATACCAGAATTCAGTATTTTAGTTTAATTCATATTCCAATTCAATAGGTTGAGCATTTCTTGGGAATCAAGCGCAAGGCTGAGGCAGGGAATTCAGGCACACCAAAGAAGCCTAAAACTTGAAAATTGTAAGACATTGTATGGTTTGGGTATGATGAAAGATGAAGATGGGAGATGGCTGCATCTTGGTGGTCAAGGTATATGTAGCCAACTGTTGAACACAAATCCAAGTCTTATAACTACTTACCTTGCTATAATTTTACAATTTTTAGTCTGGATTGAGATCAAATTCAACATAGTCAGGTCGGACATCAACTGCAAGCTCTTTAGTGAAGTTGAAATCACCAAATAGGAAACGCCAAACTGGTGGAGATCCTATAAGCACACAAGAATCAGTTGCAAATTAGAAGAAAACGAAGAGCTTTGGTATTTTGTTAGTTTGATATTGGATATTGGATTTGGTTGGTATTAGTACAGAGTTTGTGCTGGTATAGCCACTATTTTGTTTTTGGTAAAGGCAATATTTTGGTGTTGGTTGATATTGCTATAGGCACTTTGTTATTGTTGGGTTCTTTTTGTTTGTGTAAATGTTGGATGGGTTGATAAAGGCCTACAATATTTCCACTCAATAAAGGACATATAAGGATTAATCCATACCACTGATCTTTGTACTTGTATAATTGACTTATTAGCTCGATGTGGAAATATATGAATTAACTCATACTACTGATGATTACTATTGTATAATTGACATATTAGCTCGATTTTATTGCTTTGGTTGTTTTCAATTTATGAAAGTTAATATTTTAGCTTAATAATTGAGTATTATTATTTATTTATTTATAAATAAATCATTACAATATATGTAAAAACAATTTAAAATATAAAAAATTATTAATATGTATATAAATTTATTAATATATGTAAAAACAACTTTTCCGGAAAATATTTTCAGGAAATCTGCCAAACAACAGAAAATATTTTACACAGATTCATCCAAACACCAGAAAATATTTTCAGTAAATCATTTTCCAGAAATCATTTTCTGGAAAACATTTTACTGGCAAACAAACAGACCCTTAATTTGGTTGGGCGATACGGTTAGACTGCAAATCTTTTTTCAATCAATCTAAAAAGCGTAATTGCTTCACCAGGTCCCTGAATGTTTTTTATAATTATATTTCAGTCCAATGTTGTTAATTTGTCAGGTGGCACCACTAAAAGACTATTTTTCTTTTAAATGCAATCATTGGCTGATGATGGGAGGCCGACGACAAACACTATAGAAATAGGGTCATTTACAGATATGATTTTTAAATTGGTTCATTTTCGTAATTGTTAGAAGTTGTTTGACAAAAATTCCTATTAAAATAAAGTACAAGTGGCAAGATAAGGGGATTTATGAGGGTGAAGGTCGAGGTCCGAATAAGGTGTTGATTAGAATAATGTGTTTTAATCTTACTGCATTACTTCTATTTGACTTTGATTAGAATATGGTTTTACAAACCTATAAATAGACATAGTCTACACTCCTATTGTATCATTCAAATTTCGACATAATAAAATTTTTTCTCTTCTGCCCGTAATTTTTCCCCTAAAGAGTTTTAACGTAAAATTATGTGTGTTTTTTTCTTTCTTTATTTGCGATTCATTGTCATTATCGATGTTTAATTTTAAAAGTAATTAATCAAAAATTTTGGATTACTTAAAAAAAAAAAAAACCTCCTATTAACATTATTTCTATTTATAAATCACTAGAGTGAAAACCCAACTTACGCTTAGAGGTGAGCATGGGTCGGGCCACCTGGCCTGGTCGAAATGTGGGAGGGTTTGGGTAAAAATATAGGCCCGAAAAATGGGCTTGGACAAAAAAAAGGCATGTTTGCCTAGGGTAAGGCATTTTTGGCCCAGGCTTGGCCCAGCCTGAATTCACTAAAGGACAAAAAATCTGATTTTTTTAATATTATTTTCTTGTTATTTTCTCCCTATTTTGCTACCATTTTACTATTATGTTGCTACTGTTTTGTTGTTATTGTTTGGATATTGTATAAAACTTATTTTATTATTAATTTTGTTATTATTTTAAAGACATTTGTTAATTTTGTTATTATTTTAGAGACATCTGCTTGTTAAGTTGCATCTATCTTAGTGTTATTTAAGTATACATATTTTTTAAAATTTATTTTCAATTTGTTGGGAAAAATTTATTTTGATGTTTTTTTTAGTATTTTTGATGTATTATATATTTTTAGAATTATATAAAAAAATAATATAAAAATTAATATGGGCGGGCCGGGTCTGGCCCGGGTTTTAACATTTTTATCCGGGTCGAGGTAGGGCAAAATTTTAGGGCCATTTTTTTGGGCCAAGCCCGGGCCTAGCAAACGGGCATAAATTTTTAGTCGAACCCGGTCTGGCCCATGCTCACCTCTACTTACGCTTGGCGATTTTCATTTTTTTAATTTACTAATTAATTGGAAGTAAAAAAAAAAGTTCTATTAAATTAATTTATAAAATATAATAATGTTATTAATTATATTTTATTGATTATAAAAATTAAACTTAAGATAAATTTTAAGGGAATGATACTAATATTGAGAATAACAATCACAATCTCTAAAAAGTAATAATCTGTATCACTCACCACATTTACTTTGACCAATCATTTCAAATGAAATGATATTGACATGAAATGCAACAAAAACAAAATGTGAAAACTACGAAAAAAATAAACCTTTATCTAATTTAATTTTAACCACAAAACTGTGAATGATATTGCAACAAAAACATAAAATGCAATACGAAAAACAACATTAAAAAAAATAAAAATGTCAAAATATACATTAAAATTTTATATAAATTTACTATACTTTAAACACAAGATATTAAATCTTTGCAATAAAAAAAATTCAAAATATACATTTACTTTGGTATTTAATTTTAACAACAAAATTATGAATTGGAAACAATAAATGTTTATCTAATTTAATTTTAAGGACAAAAGCAATACCAAAAATAACATAAACATGTTAAAATATACATAAAAATACACAATAAACACCCTTCCTTTTTTCTCCCTTCTTCCCTACTTCTCATCCCTCCCCATCAAAAATAAAGCCCACGTGTCAACTTTAAAGCAAGGAGTATTCTGTTTTTATATATATTTGTATCCATTGGATTAATTATTAATTATTTTTTAATCAAATGTTTAAATATTAAAATATACTTCAAATTTTTCTACTTGAAATTTAATCATTCAATTGTTCAAAAGGTTTAAACTCGATTATGCAACAATTAAAATGACCAATTTTGACATCAACATTAATGATTGAATGAGTGGTAGTATCATGGTACATATTAGATGATACATAGTGTTACCAATTTTAATCATGTACCACATAGCATTGCTTACGTTCTATTATACTTTTGAAATCAAAAGAAAAATTTGTACCTTTTACCACTTAACTTTTCGAGAAGTTTTATTTTAGTTATCATACTTTGAAAATTTATAATTTGGTTACCAAATTTTCTGTTTATCAAAACTTATTTTATTAATATTTGATCTCCTTTATTAACGATTCATTTACTTTTATATCAAATTGAATACTAATAATTTTTTTTAAACAATCTCTAGGTTTTGCTCATATTTTTTTTTTGACATAATGCCTGAAACTATTTATAGTCTATCCCCAACCCATAAATAGGAGGATGATGTGTTTTACCGCACTTGAACCTACGTCCTCCTACATTGGCAACAAATGCCCATACCAATCGAACTAAGACTCAATTGGCCAATTATCAATTTTTTTAGATTCACTATAATAATTTTTTTGTTATTTTTATTATGTAATTAATAAATTATACAATTAATCATTTTATTATTTAAGAGGTTTGAACTCATCACCCAACTATTAAAATTATCAATTGGGCTCTAATATTAATGATATAAAAAAATTGATTAGCTTGTGGTTGAATGATGTGGCATTGCCATGCACATATAAGATGAAACTACATAGCATTGTCCACGTTCTATTATAATTTTGGAATTAAAATATAAATTATAGTTTTATCACTCAACTTACCGATAAGTTTTGCTTTAATTACAAAACTTAAAAATTTCACAATTTGATTACTAAATTTTACATTTATCAGAACTTATTTTAATAATATTTGATCTTCATTATCCATGGTTCATCATTCACATGGCTTTTATATCAATTTAATTGCTAATATTTTTTTTAATTTGATTTAATAAATTATTATTATTTATTTATATTAAAATGTGTTGAGAATATTTAAATAAGCATTAAAATTTTATAAACTTAAGAAATAACCTTTATGATATTTTATTTTATGAAATTATAATGATATGTTAGATTTATTTTAAGTATACCCTTTGAATTCTAAATTTTGATGAATAAACTAAATTAGAAAAATTATTAAAATTCATTACTAAAATATTTGATACCCATTTCATTCAATAAATTCAAGTACTTATTGCAGGTTACATTAGTAATTAAATGAAGAAATGTTAACCGGAATACAAAGATTTTGCGTTGTCAAACAAAACATTAATCATTTTAAAACGTGAATGATTAAATTAAAAAAAATTAAATTTAAGGGACCTAAATAAAAATTCAAAAAAATTAAGTAACTAAACGTATAATTTGTTTATTAGAAAACTCTTTTTTTTTAAAAAAAAAAATCATAATACCATCACTATAACAAATTTGATTATTTGTGAGGTCAATTCAGATGTCACAAAAAATATATTTGCGTCACTTAATGGTATAAATCACGAAAGTTAATATATTATACCATACATTATATTTATAATTTTTTCATATATTATAAACAATATAATACTATTTTGACCAATGGTTTTACTACTATTGTTGTTTAGAATGCATTATTATTTTACAATTATTAATATTTATATTATGAAATTTACCATGAATAATCCATTTTTTCTATTAATATATTTATTTTCAAAAAGTTTTTAATTTTAGAAACATGCAATTTAATGATCTATACTTGTGAGACAATTCGAAAAAAAAGGGGCTAGGCCAAAAAGTTTTAAAAGCAACTGAATTTTTTCAAAAATAAAAACAAAAACTAATTAAGCCCCTATATTATTTTTACACTTAATTGAGCCCTAACATTGCAATCAATTAAGCTATTTGATGATTGAATTTAAAATAAGGATAAACTATATATAAAAATAGTTACTTTTGTTTGCCTCCAATTTTATTTCGGTCACTTATGTTTGAAATGTTACATTTTAGTCAGTTACATTATCATTTTGTTACGAAGTAGTCACTCTGTCGTTAAGCTTCGTTACCTCCTTAACGACAATCCTACATGACAATCCAAATGGATTTTAAATGCCAACTTAGATATCCAATTGGGACAATAATATGTTTTTAATTAAATAAATGTAATTAATTGAAAATTTTAAATTAATTATACCTTGAACTGGAAAAGAAAAAGCATTCGTCTCCTTTTTCTTTTATTTTTTTTCATTTTGATTGAAAAAACTATTTTCATCCCAGTTGGACATCTAAGTTGGCATTTAAAACCCATTTGAATTGCCACATAGGATTGTCATTAGGGAGGTAATGAAGCTTAACGACAGAGTGACTACTTCATAACAAAACGATAACGTAAGTGACTAAAACATAACATTTCAAATATAAGTAACTAAAATGTAATCTAAGACAAACAAAAGTAACTATTTTTATAATTTACCCTTAAAATAATTTTAAAATAATAAAAATTATAGAAATAATACTTTTTATAAATTAACTACTAACAAAATACAAATTAGGAAGCTAAAATATACATTGCCCCTTGTATACTTTTTCTGGGTTTTCTTTTAATCTTTAGCAAAGTTGAGGAAGGTTTCTTCAGACACAGTGTAACATAGTTAAGGAGCCCATTGCTCTAAGATAGAGTGTTGTATTCTAAAGAACCAAAGCTAAGAGGGAGGGGGGGGGGGGAGAGAGGATTTTTATTTTATTTAGTATTAATATTATTGTCAACATTAATATAAAATTTAAATCTATTATTATATATTTTAAAAAATATTTATTTTTTATATATATTTTTTAAAATTTTTAGAATTAAGATTAAATTGAAACTATTTTAAAGTTTAATATTTTTAAAATTATGACTAAATTGATATAATATATAAAAATTTAAAATTCTATCTTATTAACTCACCGATTGAGAATTTAAGTGAACGACCAAAATGATTATTTTAGAGGCGTAAAATAAGAATATTTTAAAATGGGATGAATATGGGTATGTAGGCGAACGTCATCTAACACCAAAACCTCAACTACCATTAAATGTAATTACCACATGGGATTGCTATGCTACCTACCCTACACACTTGTCTGTTAGGTTTTTCCATCTTTTTATGTAACCAAGAAAGAAACAAGGGGCGAGTGGTTATGATCAAATTCACTACTTTATTACGTGTAATATAAATGGCCTTAGGAGTTAGGACTAATACAATTTCTGGTTTGATTTCCATTAATCCGTTCTCAACTGCCCATGCTTCATTGGATGATTAGTACCATAAAAAGTACGTGAGAAATTCACGTAATATTTATAAATAAAAAAATAATAAATTTTAATACACTTAAATATACGTCTTTTTATATTGACAATAATAATCATACCATTTAAATTAATATTCAATCGACACTTATTACTTATTTCATGTTTAAATAGCTATAATCTTTTGCATTTTATTTTATAATTAAATATTTAAAATCCCACATTATATATTGTGGGTGTGCATGAATAGTGTCTTTTTTTAAAAAAGTGCATGGATAGTTAAATAAGGAGTAATAGTTATTTATATTGAAATATTTAAAGTTTTTTCATTTTTCGGTATATATTTTGCTTTTTATTCCAAAAAGAATATAGTATGTTAATTTATTATCCAATATTTTATTAAAAAATCATTATTCAGTAAAGTAATGATTGAAATCTAAAATAAAAGATTAATTCTATTTTTATTGTAAATTTTATCTTTACATCAAAAAATAAATTTTGGGGAAAAAAATTAATAAACTTTAATCTTGAAATTTCAACTCATTTAAAATTAAAAGATAATTAAAGCACTATAAATAACATAACTTTTTCTTAAAACTTTACCAAAATTTATTATATTTTAAATTATAATTGATGTAATTATTTTTTTCTCAAAGAATACTTGTTAAACTTTTAACTTTTAATAAATTAATTTTTTGTATAAGTAAAATTACTTTTAATAAATTAAATTAGTATTGTTTACCATTTTTCAAAATTGCCTCTATTAATTTCTAAAGGCTCCTTTAAGGTTTTATATAATATATAGATAAAGATTGACATTAAATAAAAAACTAAAATGTAATAAAATTTAAATTTTATAAACTAATTAACCTTTTTTTTTTTACAAAATACTTAATTAAGTTCTAATTAGGGGTGTTTAAACAGTCGGCTCGGTTTTTAACCTAACCAATTACTTGAAATGTAAAAATCTTTAACCGTTGACCGAATCAAAATTTTTTTCAAATGCATTAACCAAATTGAAATATTTCAATTAATTTGGTCGTTTAACCGTATAAATTAAAATTTATATATTTTTATCTTTTGATTAAAATAAGTATAAACATATAAAAAATACATTGCTAATGTTAATTTCCTTTTTTTTAATAGTTCAAAAAATATATATATATATAATTAATTATTTCGATCAATATAAAAAATAATAGTTAAAATACATTACTAATATAAAAAATATATTATATATTAATTTGGTTAATTACCCGATTTTAAATTAAATTAACCGATAACCGAAATTTTTAAAAATTATTAACAACCAACCTCTAACCGAATTAAATTCGGTCATCGACCGATTAACCGAAATAAATCGATTCAATTAATTAATTTAATTTTAACTAAACTATAAACACTCATAATTTTAATACCTAAATTATCTTTGTTGAATTTTTATACTACTTAAAATATATTTACTAATTCCTAAAATCTCTTTTTTTATATATATAGAATATATAAAATATTGTAAAGGTAAAATGCAGAGCACGGGGGATGATATTAAGAAATTCCCGAGTCATATAATTAATAAAAACAGCAAAGCACTTGGTTTTATTATGTGGGATGATGCGTCAGGATCTACTTTTTACATATCTCTCCATTACTTGGTTTTCATAACACCAAACTACTTGGTTTTATTGACTAAATAATTTACCATTTTGCAAAATTAGTAAATCACCAATTTATTATTATATTTAAGTTTTAAAAACATTTTATTTGTTAATTTTATGAATAATTTATATAAATTACGTAAAAAATATTTAAAATTTATATTTTATGTACTTTAGAGATATATTATTAAAATAAATAATCACAAATCTCGAATATGAACTACAAAATGAGCATGAAAAATACAAAAAAAAAATTTTAACCTTCAACAACAATGTTTGATAATAACATAAATTACTAAAAATTAACGAATCACTTTTTTTCATACTTTTTAAAAATAATCTTCCTTAAAAGCAAATTTGGAAAACACATTTCAAAATAATAATTAACTAGCTCTAGAAAAGCCACGTCAGACAAAAGCTATCAGCCACATGAAATAAAGAAACACACAGACAAAAAGGCCCAGAATCAGAAACTAAAAGTCAGATGGCTGTCATGTTACAGTGGTCCAGAAAGTTGGCTTCTTCTTCCTCCCAATGTCTTTATTTTTGTTTTACCAAAGGGAATGAAGGAGGAGGAGGAGCTCACTATGTCTGCTTTCCTCAATCTCCCCTACACTTTACTTTGTCCTCATACCTGCTGCTGCTTTCCTAAATTTATTTTTATAAAATATAAAAATAACATGAATAAAATACAAATAAATATAACATTTTAAAAACATTGTAACAAAATATACATAATCTAGATATGTATGTTTAATCTGCTTCATGTCAATAACATTGAAATACTGGTAAGAAAAAGGAAAAGAAATACGTATATAAACAGACGACAAGATTTCATGAAGACGACATTCCCGAAAATCTTGGAATTGACATGAAAAATTGCCACACACAACTGCATGAAGAAGACATTCTCAGACTCTTTCTTGGCCATAAAATTTGATGAAACGAATCCTGCGCTTTTTAAATATGTTTCAACCATCATAACATGACAAATCTCACTATAAATCTCGAAGAATTCTTAATCCAACGGCTGCAAAACTAGATTAAAAATTGTTTTCAATGTACTAATGCAGAATATTTCGAAGCAGATCCTCATTAATTTTATCTCAAAATTTCTCCTCATAATTATATACTTCTTTTTTTTTTTTGGAAAAAATTCCGACTCCCGAAACGAAAGAATACTTAAAAAAAAAGAATTATTTTGTTATTATTATGATTTTGATTTTGTTACGACAAGTTGGCGACCAATCAAGCAACCAGTGTCTAGTTGTTCAGAAAACCAAACCCGAACTCATAAGCTCAACACACCTAAAACATACAGCAATTAAACTATGTTCGCAGGAAGTTGGCTTGGGTTGGGACCCACACTTTTTGGAGGTCCCACTTGAGGGGACGGTGGTGGCACTTTCGTAATAAAGGGACAAACTCAGCTACCCACTTGTCATTTGCAGTCACCAAAAGTCTGCTGAGGGTAGCAGAGAAGGATAAAAACCGGACACGTTTTTTAGGATTCCTCCTTCTCTCCCTCATAGATACAAAATCAGCGGGTAGAGAGAGAAAGCAGAGCAAGGGAAGGGAAAAGGAAGGGAAAGGGAAGCTTTATATAACCCATCTCCTTTCTCTCTAAACTCTCTTCCTTTCCATCTTTCCTTTCTTTGCTTTGCTTGTTTCTATTGAGAGATTTTCACTAACAAAAGCTCTAGACTTTTGTCTTCCCACATTTTTCTCTCACCATGATTTCCTTGCACAGAAGCTGTTTTCTGGTAATTTCTTAATCAACCCATTCTTCATTTCACTACCCATTTCCTATAATTTATTTCTAAACCTTAATCATTATTATATCTCTTTCTCATGTTTCTTTTTTTTTTTCTCTGGTATTTTTGTTTCCTCATGTTTCTTTCCTTTGTAGCTCTTTTACAGTAATAAAAATTTCCTTTTTTTTTTCCTCCTATCTGGTTTTGCACATCTTTGAAAGATATTCAACATCTAAGGCTTTCTTTTATGACATTAAAGATCTCAGATTTACCACAAATATATATATATATATATTTAAAAAGTCTGTTTTGCTTTTTATTTGATTTCGTTACTGACCTTTTTTTTTTTTGGGTGGGGGGTGGGGGAACAGAACAACACTGGCATTTCTGGGTCATCAAGCCCTTTCTCATACAAGCTGAAGAAGCTGCCACCAGCTTCAGTCAAGGTCACAGCTTTAGGCCCCAACAGGGATCGAAACAGCAGCGTTTTGATTGAAAACAACAACAACCCATTGAAAGAAATAAAAGAAGATGACACTTCTTCTGTTGCTGATGCGGACCCCAATCCTACTGTTACCGGCGAAGACCGCGACCTCTACTATGACGCCGCCGCCACCGACGATCAACTTGTCACCCCTTGGTCTCTCTCTGTTGCCAGGTAACATTCTATTACTTTTCTTTTCACTAATATCTTTCTCGTGTAATTTTTATTTATTTATTTGGCTTTTCCCACCTCTATTATGAGCTTTCTTTTTTCTGGGTATGACATGATGGTTTTTAAGATTTTTCATATATGTTTGACAGATCTAGTATCATTCTTTTTTGTCTAACATTTAAATAAGAAGGTGATCTTCTAAGTGGTGGGTCTTATTTTATTTTCTGGTCTTCTTCTTTGTGTTTAAGTTCATGGTTTTCCTTTTGATGTACTTGTTGTGAACTCTTTGTTTTTGTATTCAATGTTAGATCATGATGTTGTGGCCAACAATAATTTTACCAATTCAGATATTTGATTTGTTGTTTTGTCTTTGTGTTGGTTGTTAGATATGATTGAAATTCCTAGGAAATAAATGATACGTTTATTGAACTACTCTATTTCAAAAATCCAATTAATTATACTTTCAAAGACTAAGCTCTTCTTCATGCACTGCAGTGGGTATTCGTTGTTGCGAGATCCTCACCACAACAAAGGACTCGCCTTTAATGAGAAAGAAAGAGATTCTTATTACTTGCGTGGTCTTCTTCCCCCCACAGTTATTTCCCAAGAACTTCAGGTTATCTACCCTGCTTGTACATCTTTTTTGACTTCACTTGAATCATTCTGTTGAATTCTGTTCATTTTCCTTAACCCTTGCTATGTTTTTAATGAACTATTTTACCACTACTCACCAGGTGAAGAAAATGATGTGTAGTATCCGCCAGTATCAAGTTCCTCTGCAGAAGTACATGGCCATGATGGATTTGCAGGTAACCGTTTGCTCTAAAGTCGTAGGTTTCTGGCTGGAATTATTGCAGCATGTTTCTTGAATATCAAATATGTAGCTGCACCCGATGGCATGATTTTATTTCTCTTTAGTTCATCATATTATATGAACAATATGTTTCAATTTGTGTAGCTTGGTGCTATTATGTTTCCTCCTATTATTGTGAGTTTATGTAAATTTGAATTTATGATTTTTATTTTCTCTATTTAATTTCACAATCTTTACTTCCTCCTTGCCATTAGTTCCCATTCTTATTTTGTTTTAAGTGTTTCTAAAAATTTTTATTCGGACTATCGTACTCAGAAAGAAATAATACTTTATGCTTTTACCAATTGCTGTTAATGACTTTAACACTTCTGAATTGATTTCGGTTTCACTCTCATTTTCAGGAGTTGAATGAAAGGCTGTTCTACAAACTTCTGACTGACAATGTTGAGGAGTTACTGCCTGTTGTCTATACCCCAACTGTTGGTGAGGCTTGTCAGAAATATGGGAGCATCTTCAGACGCCCTCAGGGTCTTTTTATCAGTTTGAAAGAAAAGTACGTTTCACATAGAGAATTGGTTCCTCAGATTATAGCTGGCATCGGATTCTTGAATTTGAGCTTCTTTCCCGTTGTATTACACTGATTTGTGTCCTTTGCAGGGGGAAGATTCATGAAGTTCTGAGAAATTGGCCTCAGAGGGATATTCAAGTCATCGTTGTCACTGATGGGGAAAGGATTTTGGGTCTAGGAGACCTTGGCTGTCAGGTGTAAATACTCATAGATATCTAATGATAACTGCCTCTGTCTCTCACATGTGTTATTGACTTGTTAATGGTAATTTATATTCTCAGGGAATGGGAATTCCTATAGGGAAGCTCTCTTTATACACTGCACTAGGAGGAGTTCGTCCTTCTGCTGTAAGTATATGTAATGATGAGTATTTACTACCCTTTGCTTTATTACTAAAGGACTGATGGAAGTCTCCTTTGTGTATTGCTTTTATTAAGAGGTTATGAATCCGGACAAGCCTCATAATGATCTGTATCTTACTGTTAACCATGTTTGGCAATATTTTCCCTCATGCTATGGCTGATACATTAGCTGCTGTTTGCAGTGCTTGCCTGTAACCATTGATGTGGGTACAAACAATGAGCAACTGTTGAATGATGAATTTTATATAGGGCTTAGGCGAAGGAGAGCTACTGGGCAGGCATGTAATCTTATAGTACACTTGTTTTGCTTTAGTTATGAAGGCAATCAGATTTTGTTTTTAATACTAAAGAGGTACTGTTCTTCTTGATTCTAGGAATATGCCGAACTTATGCACGAATTCATGAGTGCAGTCAAGCAGAACTATGGGGAAAAAGTTCTCATTCAGGTAAGTTAACTCGAGCGAGATATGAATTGAATATTGGCTGGAACATATGATGTGTTTGTTTATTTGTTAAGTTCAATGTTTTCTGAATCTTTAACGATTTTTGCAGTTTGAAGATTTTGCAAACCACAATGCCTTCGATTTGCTTGCTAAATATGGCACAACTCATCTCGTTTTCAATGATGATATTCAGGTTTCCATTTAATCTTAATTTTCTTAAATATATTAGGATTAAACATCTCATTTATGATATGGGAAAATTACCCCTTTTGCAGGGAACAGCATCTGTGGTCCTTGCAGGGCTTGTTGCTGCACTAAAAGTAGTCGGTGGAACCTTGGCTGATCATAGATTTTTATTCCTTGGTGCTGGAGAGGTGAGCTGTTATTATAACTTGTTGAAAGTCCTGGAGCAATCATGGTAATTTTCAATTAGTTAATAGGGAAAAGAGGAAAAGATGGACAAGTTTTCGTCCTGCAAGACATGCCCATCTGGTGACAATTAGCATAGCTAAGACAAGTGTGAACAACAGAAGTGAAATGGATAAACATTATCCTGCTCGGAGTTGGATAATAAAGAGAAAAACATTGAGTTACAGACATCGAGTGTTCTCTTCTATAATTTGACGTCGAAATTCTTATGTACTTGCAATTAAGTTCCTTCAGTTTTGCTGTAATAGTTCGATTATATTCCCTTCCTCTTCTTTTATATTCAAAAAGTTGAAGGACAGGGACATCTCTCAAACCCTTTCTGTTTAATACCATTACAACCTTAATTGTTGAAGGTGAAAATATTTCTGTCTCTCTTTAAAGAGTATATTGCATCTAGTGGAATTGTAGTTTCCATTTAAGTTTCTCTTATTGGCCTCTCTCTATTTTTTATACTATTTGCATTGCCATTTTATTGCCGTATCTGACTTTGCATTTGGTGATCTACAGGCTGGCACTGGCATAGCAGAACTTATAGCTCTTGAAATTTCAAAACAGGTTTTATTTTTAGAATCAATCATCATAATTTTTATGCTATGTTTTATAGTAGATGTACATCATGTCATGAAGCCATTGGAAATAATACTTGATTGTGCATGCAGACAAACATGCCACTTGAAGAAGCTCGCAAGAGGATTTCGCTTGTGGACTCCAAGGTAGGAAAAATCTAATCTAGCTGTTTCATACAAAGCAGATAGTTCATTCTAGTGACTAAATGTTGTATACATTTTGTTCTTTTTGCAGGGATTGATTGTTAAATCTCGTATTGACTCACTTCAGCATTTCAAAAAGCCCTGGGCTCACGATCATGAACCAATCAAGAAACTTGTCGATGCTGTTAATGTGTGAAATCTCTCTTTTGTCTTCCTTTGCTCACTCAACTCTCACCAAAAGAAAAAAAACAAGTGTTTCTTAGACTCTTTGTTCTTTTGTCTTATTTTAACAGGGAATCAAACCAACAGTGTTGATTGGAACATCAGGAGTAGGAAGGACATTTACTAAAGAAGTGGTTGAGGCTATGGCTGCGTTGAATGAAGTACTGTATCTCTATAAATTTTCTTTATAAATAAGTGAAACAATGAAACCAAACTCATCCCTTATATATTTGACTGCTTGCAGAAACCTATTATATTCTCCCTTTCTAATCCAACTTCACAATCTGAATGTACTGCTGAAGAAGCATATACATGGAGTCAGGTAATTGAGTCATGCAGCTTTTATATCTCATTTCTCAACAGTTAACCTATTTAGTTATTTCAGCGTTTCTGAAATATATTATTCAAAGTTTTGTATGATTATTAACAATGTAACACACAATGGTTCTTCCCTTTTCTGTTCACTCACAGGGCCGAGCCATTTTTGCCAGTGGAAGCCCATTTGATCCTGTAGAATACAAGGGAAGAGTTTTCGTACCTGGGCAGGTTGTACATAAAGTAGTTTGACCTCCATATTTGGTAATATCTTGCATTTGAGGGCTAATTTAAGTTGTTATACTTCTCTCCTACAGGCAAATAATGCATACATCTTCCCTGGCCTCGGCCTGGGTTTAATTATGTCTGGTGCAATCCGTGTTCATGATGATATGCTTCTGGCAGCCTGTAAGTTCACATTTAACTTATGCTTTGGATAACCGAGCTATAACCGTTAAAGCCATGCAGATTTTGTTTTGTATCTGGTGGTTTTTAGTAGTGCCAACTAGGTTCATTTGCAAGTTGTTAAACCTTTTCTTCATTTGTGAGCGCAGCGGAGGCTTTGGCTGCACAGGTGACACATGAGAACTTTGACAAGGGACTCATTTACCCACCATTTAGAAATATCAGAAAGATTTCAGCCCATATTGCAGCCAGTGTTGCAGCTAAAGCATATGAACTGGGTAAAATTCTATCTTATATCGTATCAATAACATGATACAACATGCAACTCCATCTTATCTAATCTTTGATATAATTATCCCATTGTACCATAGGTTTGGCTACTCGGCAGCCTCAGCCAAAGGATCTTGTGAAGTATGCTGAGCACTGCATGTACAATCCTGCCTACCAAAGCTACCGGTGAAGGTAGTTAGAACGCCTCTGCTTTTACCATATTATTTATTAAAAAAAAGGAAGCCCACTTTAACCAATCCTTGAAGTCTTGTATTTGGTCTTTTTTGTTTGATATCTTTGTCATTCTTGAAGTTTTGTTCCTCCCTGTTCATCTTTGCTGTCTTGTAAGGTACTTGGTGGGTAAGAAGGTGAATGGTGGGTGGTGTAGTTAGATCAAATGAAGTCAAAAGTAGCATTTTTTTTTTTGAAAAAAAAAATGTGGTTATGGACTGGAAAATGTTTCACATTACATGAAATAGAAACTTGAAAGGTGTCAGAATGAGTGTGACTTTGCTTGCCCTTTATTTCTCACCTACTCAAATCTTTTTCTTTAAGCTTTTAATGCAAAAACCAAGTGGAAATATGTATATGTAAAATATTTGGCATATTAAGTTGGTCATATTAGTTGAGCACCTTAAGAGGCCAAACATTTTTTTATATATGAAAAAGGTGTCTATTCCCATTTAAAACCAATGCACAAAGCTCACATTCTATCTCAAATGTTTTGTCAAAATTGGTAAACACAAAGTAGGTGCATTGCAAAGTGTTAAATGTTCCCATTTAAAACCTTCTTATTTTATGGTCTTCATTAAAGTCGCAATGGAAGAAAATCTGTACAAGTACGTGGAAGAAAAGTTAATCTCAAATGTTTCCTCAACATTACTTCGATAGGCAGAGTCAATTTGGTGCTGTATGCCTCTCAAGTTATTTGGCTGACTATCACAATGATTCTCCTATTCTAAAGATTCTATCAAGTAGAAATGATTACAGATTGTCCAAGGTAAAACTAAATCCAAGACTCTCTCATGTAAACCAAGTTAGCCTCCATTATGATCTCGTTCATCTCTATTTATGGGGTTTGAAAGTTGCTAGTAATGGATGCAAAAGAGGTGGTGTGGTGGCTTAAGGTGTTTGGTGAAAGATGGGCAGGGTGTGTTGATTATGGTAGAAGATTAAGAGCGAAGGTTCAATGGAGATAACCCAACTGTGCAAAAGGTGACACTTAATGTGCCACATGGTATTACTTAGGTAAAATAAAAAAACGGTGGAGTAACAACCTAAAAACGTTAGTGACGATATTGTAAGTTTTAAAAGGTTAATGAAATAAATGAAGTTCAGGGATTTACCACTTGGCATTCCTTAAGTAGTCAAATAGTCTTCGGCTCCAATTATCCAAATACCAAATTAATTTGTAATACCCAGTAGTCGAATCCATCAACTTATTTAATTCTCAACAAAAATTAAAAATTAATAATAATATAAACATGTAAAATTAATATTAAAACTAACATTTGTGTTTCCCTATTAAACGAAAGGGACGGTCCTAATGTTGGATGTATTTAATACCATCCCATAAAAACCTTCTCTTTAGACAAGGAATTCATAGTTTTTTTTTGCTAAGTACCAAACTGCCCATTTTATTTATTAGCTATGTGGTATTATGAGTTTTTAGTAAAAATAATGTTTTTTTTTTCTTAGTGCCCATTTTATTTAGTAAAAGTAATACTGTTTTACCTAATAAATTTAGATATTAAATTCAACCTAGAAAAAAAATTAGGTATTAAATTAGGAAAAA
The DNA here is from genome assembly GCA_005393395.2 of Gossypium australe. Taxonomy (NCBI): domain Eukaryota; kingdom Viridiplantae; phylum Streptophyta; class Magnoliopsida; order Malvales; family Malvaceae; genus Gossypium; species Gossypium australe. The sequence goes on along the minus strand of CM016623.1, from coordinate 10,341,662 downwards.
AAATATATCAAATTAGGCCAAAAAAATTTAGATACCAAATTAAAAAAAAATCAAGTTCAAGTATTAAATTGGGCTAAAAATATTTTTAGCTACCAAATTAGAAAAAAAAATGTCAAGTTCAAGTATCAAATATTATACTAAACTTTTTTTTTTTTAACTTCACAAGCCCATTAATAAATTAACAAGTGTCTTTAATTAATATTTTAAAAAAATAAAAATATATAAATGAAACACGTGGCTACTTTTAAACCTGTTTTTAGAGTTAGAAAATTTTTCAAAATAAAACTCTTCTGTCAATATACCAAATAATAATTCATATATTTATTAGTTTTGTGATATTTTTTTAGTAAAATTAAGATGATTAAGACCATTTAATATCACAAATAAATCACATTTTTAATTAAAAATAAATAACAATTTTTTTATATAATTTTTTTTTCTCCAAAATTGCGTTTTGCATCCATTCTTTTAAATCTAAAAATTTATGTAATTGTGTACCAAATAAAATTCAAACTAAAAAAAAAAAAAACAATAAAGGGTAAAATTTTTCAATGAAAAAGGTTGAAAATAATAAGTATTGTAAAATTAAGCATTGAATTTAAGTCATAAAAACCAATTTAGTATGTTATTCTTAAATAAAATAAAATAAAAATAATTGAATTCATTCTCTATTAAATAATAAAGTAGGTCCTACCTACTTATCATTTTTTTCCTCTTTTGTAGAAAAAATCCTATCTATTAGTTTTTATTGTAGGTTATCAAATATATTTAAAAATTTAAGTTGTTAAAAGTATTAATTTTCAGTTAGATTAATTTTTTTTTATCAAACATGGCCTGATTAAATGGTTACTAGTCTAATTTATAGTATAAATCAATTAATTTTGAAATATAATTAAAAACTAAAATAAAATTTTAAGAGTAAGAAAAAAAAGAGCAACCAACAGTTTAGTAATTAAATAAAAAAAGAAATAATAAAAAATCTAAAAATTTAAAATAAAATAATTATTTACTCGATAATGGTAATTTCTTTTGCTTTGATATTATACTTTATTTTTCTTTTTCATTTTTTTTTAAAAAATTGAAATGATTTGTTTGGGACCAATATATCTAGCAAGTAAAATAATCGCTTAATTTTTTTTTTTTTAAAAAATCACCCTATTGAGCCTTTAATCTCTCCCTAAAAATTAAGTGACCCTCTTCTCTTAACCAAAATTAATGTTAATCAATTTGATTGTTAAAAATTGTTGATAAGTTGATGGAACTAATCAAAAATTGATACGTGATATGTCGCGTGTAACATAGTTAATGTGACATGCCAGGTTAGTATATATTTAAAAAATTAAAAAATAATTAATAATTACTAAAAATGCATATTAAGAATAAATTTAAACAAATGGACATTCAAATTTATCTAGTTTTGGACATCCAGTTGTTCATGATAATTTTGGGTGTGATTTAAAATATTATAAAAAAATATGAAAATTTGTAAAAAATTATGGATAATTATTAAAAATATAAAAGAATATAAAATTTCTAAAGAATTTCTAAAATTGTTAAAAGTTTATAAATGTTATTTAGATTTTGTCCACCTCATTTTGCTTTGTTTTGAAATTTCTAAATTATGCTAAAAATAACACAAAATTCATATTATTTAATCAAATTTTCACTAATTGAAAGCTTAACAAATTCGAATGATTGGTTTTTTAGGCTGAATATGTAAATTTCGACCATTATGAACAAAAGCACAGGAGTGGAGATGGAAATACAATTTTGAAAACACACATGTATATTTTAATCCTCAATATTGTGTGATATATTATATTTACAAAAAAAAATATTTTGATATTTTTTTATAATCTTTAAAAAAATTTCTATGTTTTTACCATTTTTATTTTTTCTAATAAATAATTAATATTTTTTATACAAAATTTACATTTTTTTAATAACTTTTATAATATTCTGAACTAAGTCCAGAATGAATTTGGACAAATGAATGTTTAAGGGTGGATTTGATGGGTGGTGCGTTTACCTGCGGTTAGTGTAAAAACAGTGGTGACGGTGAGATTAGATATTGTAGCGTGAGACAAAAAGTAAGTTAAACGCACCGCATCGCACTCAATCGCCCATCCAAACCCACCCTAAGTCTAATATGAACTTGGACACCAGTTTGTCCGAATTCATTCGAGATGTGCTTTTTTAGTAACTTTTATTAAATTTTTAGATTTTTGACCACGTCAATAGCTGAAATGATTAATATCAATTTTTGTTAACAAAATATGCCACTTCAATTCTTTTTGAGTGATCAATAGGGTGAAATTTTTTAAGGGATTAATTGGTTTATTAATTTTTATTGAATTTTTTTATCTTTAAACCTAAAATAATTAATACCAAGAAAAAATAAAAATATTATTGCATTAGGAATAATATATTTATACTTAATAAAATTATACCTAGCTGTTTACCTATGTGTTTTTTTTCTTTTCAAAATAAACAAATGAAAAAAAATCATAAAATAAAATATTTTTGTATAAAAAAATAGCTTCAATAAGGTATAGTGACCATTCAAGTTTTTTTTATGAATATCAATAAACATACGAAATGATTTTTTTTGACTACTCCATTGCACATGGGCGTGGGAAGCAACCAGGTTTCTGTTTCCTATTTAAAACCCTCTTTCTTCTCACTTTCTTCCCAAATTCTTCCTCTCCCAAACCCTAACCACCACACCCATTCCTCTTTCTTTCATCTTTCCCCTTTCATTTTCCTTTTTCCCTTTTCCTCACTCTTTCTCTACACCACCATCACCATGTCGAAGAAGCAAAGGGACCCTACCACAGTCTCCATGTGCGAGACCAATCTCCATAAGTTTATGTCGGCAGCTTCATTACCTCGACAGGATAAGGACCTTGGAGTCCATTCAGTTTTTCTTTTCCTTTTCTCTTCTCCTTTATTTTCCTTCCTTTTATCTTTATTGTCTTTAATTTATACTATTATATTTTGATTTCTTTAATTTAGGTTCAAAAGGCTGTTAGGGAATCACCACACCACGACCCTAGTATCCACCGTGCACCTCTACCTAGTCCATCGTGCCTATCTTTCTAAGGATTTCATCCATAATTCAAGAAGTTTCACCTCTCTCCCTCTCTTATGATTTCTTACTATATTGTTATTATCCATCTTTGTACATTGAGGACAATGTACATCTTAAGTTTGGGGAGGTTATTGATTTCATTACCAGAAAATCCCTGAATTATGTCTTGTTCTTAAAAGTAATGTTCTCATATTTACTATTAGAATGAAACTTCTATTGATTTATGATTTTCATTGATATGTTTCGGATTAAGTCATAGATAGTTGTGCATTGATGGTTTAAACTTTAAGATATTAGAGAATCAAACATGATAAGTCTATTTTCAGAATTAAAAATTTTTAAGTTGTTTTCCCTAAACTTAAATATTACTTTGAAGTTTGAAATTTACAATGTTGACATTAAAAACCATAATTTTTGTTAGTCTTTGAGCCTTTTAAGAGCATATATTTTTCTTACTCACTTTATTGATTATGAGTGTGTCAACATTGATTTGTTATTCTAGAACTTGCTTCGATTATACATGTCGAGACCACACTTTTGATTTGATATACTGAGATGATAAAGGCACCTAGGTTTTAACCCACTTGATCGTTGCAAATCAGAGCTTTAAATATTTATAAAAGAATGATCAAACCTGGAGGCTAACTCTGACAACGATATTAAGGCAAGTGTACCTATTGAACAGTAGTATAGCTTAGGCAAGACCAGTTATCGAACCCAAAGGAACTAAAAGTATTAATACTCACTTTCTTTTTATTATTTAGCCTTAAAGTTAGAGTGAAGATTTCTTTTTAACTAAATTGACGACAGCTAAACTAAGGACACAAAGACAAAAAGACAAATTGGAAAATAACCTTGAGGAAAAACTCAGTTGATTTAGATGATACCCTCGGGAAGAATCCTCCTAGACTTCTCTTATTATCTAACCTTTTAATTATATGATTTCTTTTACTTAGCTTGATCCGTGAGACTCCCTAACCTATATTAAACCCTCTCTCGAGGCGAATAACGTCTAACCCTAAGTTAATTAGTGGAACTCTCGTTCGCTTATAATAACCCCCTAGGACAGCAGTAAATCGATCAATGGACTCCCATATTAGGTTTCACCCTAATTCGGTAAAATCTCGTAACCCTATCTCTAGGCATTCGATCAACTCCGCTTAATTATGTTAGATCTTCTCTTAGGCAGAGTCTATTCCTCCTCCACCTAAGCACATTAGATTTGGATTAAGCAACATAATTAAGAACAAACTAAGTAATTTATCATATTACTTAAAAATCAAATAATAAAATTCATCTAGGTTTCGTCCCCTTCAGGTATCTGAGGGGTTTAGTTCATAATGAATAAAGAAAACATCGCAAGAGAAAAGATAAAACAAAACATAGGAAAACCCTAAAACCCCCTGAAGGAATCGAAGGAGAATTCCGCCGTCTTGAGTATAACTCCGGCTTCTTGGGATGGATCAACTGGCTATCCTCGCGTTATTCCCTAACTCTGACCTTCTCGACTTGGCTCATTGGCCTCGCTTTCGCTCCCTTAAACAGGTGATACTTGGGGGATATTTATAGGCTCTTGGAACGCAATTCTTTCTCCCTAAGTATCCTTTTCCGACTAAAATTGCTCTTTCCAGCGTCAGAGGCACGGCCATGTCACACGCCCGTATGAGTCGAGACCTGACCGTGTTCGGATTTCTCTTGAGGCATGGCCGTGTGTGACGGGGTTGAGGCCGTGCTTTAGGTGTTTATCGAGGCACGTCCATGTGTGCTTTGGGCCAGGCCGTGTCGATTTCGTACTAAGGCCCATTTGTTCCGTTTTAGGCCCGTTTTCTGTTCTTTTCATCCTCGGGTGCTTTCCTGGGTATAAGACATGAAAAGAAAGGATTAAAAGCACATTTTTTATATAAAATAAGGGGTAAATCATCCAAAAGCATATTAAATGTGGGTAAAAAATATGTTACTTTTATGGTTTATCACCATTCACTCCATAAAAAGCCTACCTCCATAATTAATCCCTAGTAAACCCCTTTTAGCCTAATAAACCGTTCCTTGTCTCACCCACTAATATTAACCTAAAACAAAATTTTTACTTCCCCTAATCTTTTGACGTCCCTTTTTGTCGAGATTTGAATTAAGCAGTTGCCTAACTATGTTCTCTATTTCCATTGTTAAATTTTTTCTTAGCAATTGTATGTGCTTATTCTTAAAAAAAAAAAGTTGAAAGTTTATTCATTATTAGTTCCATTTTTATGAGAGTAAACAGTTAAATTCACATCTTTAGAAGAAACTCTTGTTATTAATGTAATCATTCACCATTAGTTCACTGTTTCTAGTTAGCTAATTTGTCAATTCAATCTCGATTCTAACCTTCTAATTCAGCTTATATCCACACCTTTAACCCAAGCCCCATTACAACCCTTAAAAGACCTTTTGATTTGTGTATCATCTCATGTTATAGTGGTGGAGATTTGATTTTCATGCAAGCCTATGGGATTAACTCTTCATGTTTGACTTTTGAGTGCAATTTGAACCTTAAACACCTTGAGTGATTTGAGTGAATCTTTAGTGAGGATGTCAATTCTTGTCGGTTTTGAATTAGAGGTAATCATTTAGGTAAGGGGAAACACCTATGTTTTCGTGCTATAAAAATCTATGATTTGGATTGTTTGAATCTTTAGGACTATTTTAGTTAAATTATCAATGTATGAATTATCTATGAATTATGATGAAACATTATTAATAAGGATTATGAATCAAGAAAGTTAATTTTAATTGTGAGTTGAGAATTTTGCTTGAGGACAAGCAAAGGCTTAAGTGTGGGGATATTTGATAAACCATAATTTACACATATTTTAACCCCATGCTTGGCTTAATTTTGGATGATTTTCCATTGAATTTGATGAATTAGATGCTCCTAATCTCTTAATTTCATGTTTTATACTCAGGAGATGTAACACCCCTTACCCGAGTCTAACACCGAGACTGGATACGAGGCATTACCAAGCTTAATCTTACTCAATACTTAGAAACGGGCTATAAAATTTCATTTAAGCATATCTCTTACTCAAACTCGGCCTACAAAGCCTTAAACATACTTCTGAGGGATATCGGAATCTTTCCGGAAACTTCCACGAGTTTGAGAAACTTTTTTAACAAAGTAGGGACCACACGCCCGTGTAGGCCTAGGGACACGCCCGTGTACCCCTAAGGTATGCTCATGTCTTCCACCCGTGGTCGACACTGACTAGATTCACACTGCATTGGCACACCCGTGGGCTTAGACCGTGTGCTATTCCTTGATATACTGACTTAATCACACGGCCTGGGGCACACGCCCATGTTTCGACCGTGTATAACACACGACCTAAACAAATGGCCGTGGGATTAGCCTGTGGTCCATCCTGACTTAAAACACTAAGGTGCAGGGTACGCACGGCCTAGACACACGCCCGTGTGTCTACCCGTGTGGGCACATGAAGGCTATTTTCCAAGCCAATTACTACTCTAATTTGCATACATTCATTCATCAACACATAACTTCTAGTAATATCAATAAAATTCTTGATTTAAAGACATTTAATCATAAGAGAAATAAAGTCTTCAACCTATACACTAAGGGAACTAATTCCCATATAATTACAACTAACTTAAAACATCATTTATGGCTATATACAACCAAACTCTAAGTTCTCTTAGGCCAACACAATTTGGCTACATCAATTAGAACTTAATCAACTTTAAAAGAATCCCTATACATGCCATGACTCATAAGAACTTGAAACACCATACCAAGCGATTATGCAATAGTGTGAAAACATCTCCGGCAGCCTCCAACTCGAGCTAGTTAAAAAAAACCTATAAGAGATGAGAAGAGTAAAGGAGTAAGCAATAATGCTTAGTAAATTCATACACATAATCATAAAATATCGATGTTCATTTTATATCCATGACTACAAGGTATTATAATGAAGTTTCTCATAAACTCATGGTTACTTAACCAACTTTTAAAGCTTACTCATTCTATCTCTTACCACATTCTTACCATGCCACAAGCCAATTGATCGTTTAATTAGCATACATTCCTGCACTGATCACCACATGATCATATAAAACAACATATCAAACATTTTCAATGAGTTACTCATCCTATTAATCTCTCGGTGGTTTCGCACTTAGCCCACCATTGAATCTCTAATAGGGTGGTATCGCACACAGCCCACCAATCTTTTACACTTATGGTGATTTCGCACTTAGCTCACCAATCATTTATAAGCGATGGTATCGCATATAGCCCATTGATTTCTAATTAATCAGGTGGTAACGCACATAGCCCACCGATAACAATATAATTGATGGTATCGCACTTAGCCCATCATTAACATCAATAAGGTGATATCGCACATAGCTCACCGCTATTTTACATTCATGGATAGTAATCCACATGTATATCTCTATTTCAAATGTTCAACCCAGAACTTCCTCTCACATTTATATTTTACATAACTTTCTACGATTCTCGTTCACATTCACACGATGTATTAATAAATCTATCTCATACAACTAAGGTTTATCGATTATACATAACCCACTAAAGGTTCATCATACACTGAATTCATCTCAAACTGTTAAATAACACTATTGAGTCTCATACACATAGTGTCACATTGACATCATACCCTAATAGGGTCTTACTTACGTTAGCATATCGATGCCATGTCCCTGACATGATCTTATACAAATTTTTACACCGAGGCCATATTCCGATATGGTCTTACACGTATTAACATATCGTTGCCATGTCCTTGACATGGTCTTATTTAATATCTCTCACCGAGGCCATATTCCAATATAGTCTTACACGGAACCTTAACTATCATCATTTCATACTATTTACATTTCCCATTACTCTTAGATTCAATTCTATTGACATCTCATCAAAAGATAATTCAAGCATTCATAGAGTAATTATACATTCCATACAACATTGGAATATTAAATTAACTCATACGTAATTGCAACATTTGCACATGAACTTACCTCGATAACGAAAAGGCCGAAAAAGACTTTTTGCCCATATTTATCTTTTCACCCGTTCTAGGTTCGAAACTCGTTTTCTTTGATCTAGAACAATGGAATTTAGTGATTTAATCACTTCTAAATTGTAATTCACCATAAACTACACTTTAGGCAAAAATGACTATTTTGACCCTATACTTTGGCAAAATTACGATTTTACCCCTAGGTTCGTAAATAAATTTTCATCACATTTTCTTATTAAACAAGCCTAGCTGATCCTTTAATCTTCTTATAACTATCCACAATTCCAACTATTTCATGCCTTAATGAACAAATTATAACTTTTGCATTTTAGTCTCAATTAGGTGTTTTCATGACAACACCCTTCACAAAAGTTGTTTATCAACATCCTAACATTCATTTTCTTCCATAAAAACTCAGCAACCAGCATAAGCTCTCTCATGGTAAGTCCCTAGACTTTCAACCATGTTGCAAAATAGTCCCCTCTTTAGAAAGCTTAAGCTTTAGGGACTCCAAAAGTATAAAAATTATCAACTAAAACCATCAAAATCACTTACTTGAAGTGGAAATGAGTTGCTAAAATTTTGAGCTTTCAAACATCCCTTGCTTGCTGAAAATTTCAGTGGAGAAGAGAAGGAAATAAAAAAAGATGATAGCTTTTTACCTATTTCATCTTATTTTATTCATTTAATTCAACAAAAGTCACAAACTCTTGTCAAACTTTTAATTCCTTGTCTCCTTGACCGTCCATCTCTCCTAAGTAGGTGTAATTTCACTTTAAAGACCTCCAATTTACACTTCATGGCTACTTAATATCTTTAGCCTATAGAATGCAACTTTCGCACTTTATGCGATTTAGTCCTTTTTCCCAATTTAGCTAGAAATCGCTAAAATTAAGGCACCAAAATTTTCATGCATCCCTAAAAACATGTTATAACACATAACATAACATGGAAATAATTTTCTCTAACCTCGAATTAATGATTCCGAGATCACTGTTCCAACTAGCCCCTAAATCAGGCTATTACAGGAGAGCTTAGGGAGTCGAAAAGAACGAGAAACGGGCTAAAAAGGGAAAAAATGGGCCTACACCACCGCACACGGGCAAAACCAGACTGCCGTGTGTAGCAAGCCGAATTGAACACGACCTGGGCTATCGACCACGGGAGTATGACACAGGCATGTCCCTGTCAAAATAAGGATGAATTCTATTCGGAATAGGATACTTGTGGGCCAAGAAAGGCATCTTGAAGCCTATATAAACACCCTAGGGGGCAACCTAAAAGGGGAGTTCGACAGGACGTCGAATAGACGACGAGTAGAAGGAGAAAATACTCCAAGACAGCCATCGGGAACAACTTAGGAGAAGGATCTCCATCAAAATGGAGGATCTCCCATCAAGTTCTTTAGAAGTTTTTGGGTTTTCTTATGTTTTGTTGTTTTCCCTATTTTAATATGTTTCCCTCTTTTAGTATGAACTAAATCCCTCAAATACCTGAGGGGATGAAACCTAAGACAGATCTTATTATTATTTGATTTATGAGATAAATACTTGTGCTTATTCTTAATTGTGAGTTCTTATTCTTGTTTGATAATTCAGGTTATTGATTCAAGTCGAATGTGCTTATTCAGTGGAGCAAAAGTCCCTGTCTAAGAGTAGATCAACACAATTAAGCGGAGTTGATTGCAACCCTAGAAATAGGGCGACGGAAATCTGTCAGATTAGGGTCAAACCTAATAAGGGAATTCATAGATCGAGTTAATGCGACAATAGGGGTTTTAATTAGAAAGAGATTTCAATTAATCAACCTAGAGTCAGTTGTTAGTAGCCTCGAAAGAGGTATTAATATAATTCAGATATTTCTACGGATTAGGCCAAGTGAATAAATCGCATGAATCAAAAGTAATAAGTGAAGTCTAGGTGGATTCTTCCTTAGGTATTGCCTATCTCATATAAGTTATCCAAAAATATTTTCCCCAATTCGCTCTTTGTCGCATTCATAGTTAGTTAAATTAGTTAGTTAATTTTAGATTAAAAATAAATCTCCTTAATTATTAGGCTAGATAATAAAAAGATAGTTGATACTAGTATTCTTGGTCCTTGAGGATACGATATTCCGGACTCACCACAACTATACTACTGTTCGATAGGTGCGCTTGCCTTTGTCGAAATAATAGTTAGTTTCGAGCCCATTAGGAGTCAACTGAAGATTTCACTCCATTAAGTAAAGAACATGGAGTTCAAGATCCGTGTACGGAGGTTTTGAGAGTGTCTGTTGATAGGTGGTCATCTGTACACGGGTTTGACATCAATCTTAATGCTCCACCTGTGTTTAAGAACCTTAACCTTGGCCCTAGTTTACAAATACAACCGGTGGTGATTGAGACCGATGCTGATGGTAAAGATGGATATGATAATAATGGTCCTTCTGATCACGAGGTTTAAGATTATAGTGATCCCGATCTAGACAAGGCCCTAGATGATATCAACGACGAAGATGTGAATGACGAAGAAAATGTTTACGCATCTTTAATCGAAAACTCGAGTTAAGGCATTGGCATACACAATGATATTGGGGCCCACATGTCAGTCGTAGATCCTGATGTGATGCATGCATTTGAGTTCCCAAAGTACCTCGATATACTACCTACTCACCGATTGGCCGTAGATCCTAAACGTGAGGAGTTGTTCGATCCTAAACGTGAGGAGTTGTTCGAGGGTAAAAAATTCGCGACCAAGGAAGATTGCGTATTTGTTATCAAGCGGTATAGCATGGATGTGTCGATTGGCTAAAAAGTCTTTGTGTATAAATCGACATTGTATATTGGAGAGTGTTGGAAGTCGGTAGAAGGGTGCAATTGGAGGGTGCGAGCTGCATTTATCTAGAGGTTGCAAATGTGGAAGATCCAAAAATTTGATGGGCCTCACACATGCACTTTTGCACGTATAACGTAAAACTTGATACGAAAACTATCTACAACTGTATCATGCCAATGGTGAAGGACACGCCAACCATTCCTATATCGCTACTAATTGTCAAAATGCAAGAACGATTTGGTTAGATAGTCATGACTCCCTCAAGTTACGAAGATGGAAAAGGGCATTCAACCATGGGCTAAGATGCTGATGCAATTTGTTCTACAAGTTACAAATTCAAGGTGGAGTGGCTGCCTGATTCACAAGTTTTTTCCTTCATTCTAGTATTGGACAAACTCCTATGATTCCTTTCCCAATGTCTATATTCTCCTAATAGAATCAATTGGTTTATCTTTATATTAGTAAATGGTTAGAAATTACAACTTATGTTTGTTTATCACTTTATCTTTAGCTTCAAGCTCAACTCTTAACTCATTGTTCTAAGATAACAGTGATTGGTTTGGTCAATCTACTGCCCTTGAAGATGAAAGATCCCGGGATACAATTCATGATTGGACTACAAGTATGAAGAAGTTATGTCGATGGAGGTGGAAAGATTTGATGACGACTTCCTTTGTAGCGTGTTTGATTATCTTGTGAGTCGTGAATCCAAAGCCAAAGCTTTTTTAGCTAAAAGTACGAAACATATGAAATTTTGGCTTCAAAAATTTTCTCAAGGTTGAATATATTGATGCTTTAATGTGGTGTAATACTAGTTATACACTTGGACTGTATTGTAGTTATCATGTGGTATACTACTAATTATACATTTGGATAATATTATTAATTTGTAGTATTAATTGTGGTTTGGAAGCTAATTTATTATTACTCAATCTTTATTTTTTATTTTTTATAACACAATTAGGAATCATCTATTCGCTTTGGTTGTTCAATTTATGTCTGTTAATATTCTAGCTTAATAATTTGATGTATTTATTTATAAATAAATCATTGCAATATATGTAAAAGATAATGTAAAATATAAACTTAATAGATATAAAAAAAACTCAATTAAACAATGAAAAAATAATAAATTCACAAATGTATGTTTGTTTCATTTAAAACAGTTTTTGTGAAATATTTGCAAGAAATCTGCAAAACAACAAAAAATATTTTACACGGATTCATCCAAACACAAAAAATTATTAACTTTTCCAAAAAAAAAGTTATTTTCCAGAAACCATTTTCAATCAAGTCGGCCTAATTTTTTTGAATAATTTATTATTCTATAATTAATTTGAATTAAGTGATCAGCCCATTTATATATATTTTTGCGGGAAAACTCTTTAGTGTTTGTAGTACAAATACTACAGATTCAGTGTTTCCATCATTGAAAGGGTGCTAGCATCCCTATTAATTTCTACCCAAAACCTTAGCTTAAAACTTATCTTTTAATTTAATTCGGTTTTCCGTAGATAAATCATATTTCTTTAAATTAATCCTCAAATATTGTGATAAAAGTCAAAATATGATGATCACATATAACTTTTTAACTGTGCGAACAAAGAAAACAGTAGTGACATTAGTTAATTAGTATTATTCGAAGAGAAACAAATCTCTAATAACATCATTAAAAAAGATGTCAACATCTATCGTATCAGCGTATTTGCAGCTTAGCTTTACCTTCTTAAACTCATTCGTAAATTGAGGCACTCAGGCCTTGAAGGAAGCCATAGCTGACTTGTAATCACTGCTGTTTAAATTGTTTCCATCAAGAGCTTAATTCAACTTTTAATCAGAACTCGATAAAACAATATAACCATTGGCTCTTAAAACAAACAAACAAACAAAAGATCACTACAGTCTGAGTCTGTGTGCTGGCCATCCACCTCCCCGAAATTGCTTACCCATATATTTGCTTGCCAACAAATAATTGGGCGTTGACTTGAGTTTTGCTTCCACCACTGTGACATTAACCCTTTGCCATGCAACGTATTACGTATCTTCGTAGCTCTTTCCACGCGTTGCTGCAAATCCTTTTTTACTTCATTTTAAGTCTAAACCCCTCCCGTCTTCCTCCCTCATCCTCTCTCTCTCTTAACTTTTACTCTCTATTCTCTCTCTGTTAGCTTTTGTCTTTAAGCTCTTTCAATAGCAACAGAATCCACCGTCATGAATGAACAAACCCAAACCCTCCTCCAAAAAGATACCAACACCACTGCCGACGACTCATCCAGTCCTAAACCAATGGATTCCAACTCCAGCTCAGCCACCACCCTCGTCTTCTCCCCTCACTTAAAGGGTGTTGAGGCGGGAAGTAGTGCCGTCGTGGTTATTACTGGGTCGGGTAGTTCTTCTTCTGACAGAAAGGGGAACGACATTGCTGGTGTGGAAGGCCAAAGGACAGCGCCAGCGAAGCACTGCATTGGGAAAAGCAACAAAGGAGTATCGTGGGGATTCAGCTTGGATCAAGGAAGGCGGTCAACAATGGAGGATAGGGCGGTGGTTCAGCCAGGGTTTATGAAGCTTTGTTGCAAGGATGTTGGTGGATGTAAAGCGCCCGAGTGTGAATACGCCATGGAGAAATCGCTGGTGCATTATTTCGGCATATTTGACGGACATGGAGGTGACCAGGTAATTAATTCATCAACCTCATCGTCACAGCTCACATTTCAATATCGTTTTTTTTTTTTTTTGTTTATAAAATCAGTGGTGCTTGTTTTCATTTGATGCTTAAAGCTGAAAGTTCCGGTTTGTTACCTAATCATCTAAGCACATAAATGGATCATAATGCAGCTTTGGTGATCATATTTAATATCATACGTAGAACAATAATTTACCATTTCCCCTTTTTTTTTATTAAAAAATCCTCAAAAGTATACATGCAATAAAAATTTTCTCTCTTTTTCCTTTACTTTCATCTTCTGCCATTTTCAAGCTACAAAAGTGATAGTACGTAGAGAGTCAAAGTGCTTTCACACCTGAGTCAATTATGGTAACACGTGGCATTTGGGGGCACCAAGCTGTCAGCTAAACCCGGTGACAGAATAGCACCCTGTTAGACACGTGTGTTTCCAGAGGAGACAAAAGAAGGTAACGCCTTTTGTCTTTTGAAATGGAAAACGCGACTTTGGGGGGCTGGGTGTTGGGACCCACCGAGAATCACCGTCAAAAGTTGAAATGGCGACCAGTGTGGGATTCCCCTCTTTGTTTACGCCATCTGATTTGTCTGTGTTTGGAAGTTGAAACAGTTGCTTGCATCATTGCATGCAAATCCCCACGGCCACGCCCGGCCCACTTGTCACTGGCCATAAACCCAATTCGAAATCGCTTTTTCAATTTATATTTTATAATTATTTATTTATTTTTTAAAATTCCGATGTCCATCAAATCTGCTTCAAAGTAGTTTCATCCAACGTTTACAAACATCTCATTTTCATTTTCAGAGAAACAAAATAGAATTAATAATTTTAATTTTAATTTTATTTTGTTAGTTAACAGTGATACTATCACCTTCAAATAAAAGAAAGCTTACAACATCTCATTTCCAGAGAAACAAAAAAGATTTAGTGATTTAAATTATAATTTTATTTTGTTAATTAACGGTAACACTATAAAAGAGACCGAATTTTATTTTATTTCCTTACTCTAAATTTACATTAAAAATAATTAACTTTTACATCTATATATGGAGATTAGGACTTTAAAAATAATGTAAATTAAGTGATAAAATAAATACAAATATAATATTTTGACAAATTCACACTTTTTATACGTCACAAATATCTAATCTATTGAAACCCAATTATATTATGCTATATATCTAAATACAAAATCTAAATTCTTAAATTTACATTCCTAAAAGTAGTATAATGCTATAAACATTTTGGACTTAAGTGAAAGAAAATAAAAATTGAATGTAAAAAAGCTTACTGTTGCTAGGACTTAAGTGAAAAGAATAAAAAAATTGAAAAAAAGAAGAAGAAAAGATACAAAAGGTAAAAATTATTAAAACTGTAATTCTAAAAATTTAATTTAAGGCTTTGATTGAAGCTAAATGCTTATACATTTCATTATTTTTTTAAAAAAATTCTTTATTATTGTTGTTATAAATTTAAATAAACTATTTTTTATTAAATTAAATAAATAACAGTAACTCTTTGTTTAAAACCACAAAAATGATATCAAATAAATAAAACGGGTTAACTTTTTTACCCTGTCGACGCCGCACCTTTTCCGTTCAATCAATTTCTATTGATTTGAACTAGTTGTTAAACACAAGAAACAGAGTATGAGCAAAAGTGACATGGAAAGTGAGCATCTCTAATAACACTGTGTTAATTAACAAAAATATTGGGACATGGAATTGTTTAAGCACTTCAGTTTCCTTATGTCTATGGAGCTTAGCTTAGTGAGATAAATTCATCATCTTTGAACATAATACAACCAATGATCCTAGTTCTAATGTCACGTGGCTAGATCTTTCGTCTCGCAATCCGTGAGGCCTTAGATGATCCATTCGTCCAAACTCGCCTAAGTCAGCCTTTACTCAAATGAAGATTCCTTTAGAAGTCATCCAAGGTATCAATTTGTATAGCGGAAGCGATTTAGGCCAAAAGAAGCAACAAAAGAACAATAGAAAGAACACACACAAGGTGTTTGAGTAAATGCTCTCAATATTCTCTTATTCACAAAGAATAATGAAACAATGAATGGAGTGAGTACAAATGAGAGGGAGGCTCTCTATTTATAGTTGAGCTCCCCCAAAACTGACGGTCAAGATTACAATACATCGACGGACGAGATTCATCCTATCCCTTAAATCATGGGATTTACAAGATATGCCATATCAAATCTAATCTAATCTTTACAAGATATGATTCTATCAATCTTCTAAGATTAGCTACCAAAATAGCCTAAATTGTCATATCTTCATTATCAGACCAACCAGGCTTCAATCTAACAGGCTTCTCCAACAGCTTACCGAATCGAGCTAGTTCTTGCGGGCCAAATGATCCCCATCTACACAATAGACCTCCATCGGATGCATTTGGTACGATGGTCACGGACTTTGAACTGCGGCTCGTGACACTAACACACCCTAGTAATGAATCTTCACTTTCGTATTTCAAAGACTAGACTTTTCACCACTAAGTTCTCCCTCTAAGAACTTAGTTTGTAAAACCAATAACATAAGGTTTTATAGCCTCAAATGCACTCTTTCAAATAACATTCCTCAATGAATTGATAAGTGCTCTTAATACATAGTTCCTTAACCTATACAAGTCTCTCAAATATATAGAGATTTTCAAGACTTCCTAACATACTAAAGATAAATCACAATCCATTCAAAACAACAACTAAAATAGCCAAATACAATATAATAATGACTAAAGTAAAGTAGGTTGTTGGAAGATAAGTCTTTATATATACTTTCATTCTAACCTTTTAGTAGGTATAATTGCCACAATCCAACATAAGGATGGGTGGTTGAAGATCATTCCATTACTTGAGAATAACAACACCAAAAATCTCCACTAGTTATGTTAAGTGGGAAGTTCTTATACCAATTGTTGACTTGAACTAGTTATTAAACACAATAAAAAAAGTTTGAGTAGAAGTGACAATGGAGGCGGACATTTATGATAATATTCAGACAACCAGTAGAAAAATAGAAGGCAATGAATTGTTTACGTAGTTCTATTTCCCTACAGTTGTGGACCCTAGCTCAGTGAGATAAATCTACTATCTTTGAACTCTACAACCAGTGATCTTAGTTCAACCACACCCTAGTGAAGAATCATCATTTTTGTACTTTAAAGACTAGACCTCTCATCCCTAAATTCTCCACTTAAGAACTTAGTTTGTAAAACCAAAAACAAAAGGTTTTACAGTCTCAAATAAAGTTGCTTAATGAATCAATAAGTGTTCTCATTACGCAGTTCCTCAACTTATATAAATCTCTCAAAATATATATAGATTTGTAAGGCTTGCTAACCTACTAAAGATCAATCCCAATTCCTTATAAACAATAGTTGAAATAGCTAAATATAATATAAAGTTTTGTCTTGAT
This sequence comes from Gossypium australe, assembly GCA_005393395.2. Taxonomy (NCBI): domain Eukaryota; kingdom Viridiplantae; phylum Streptophyta; class Magnoliopsida; order Malvales; family Malvaceae; genus Gossypium; species Gossypium australe. The sequence continues at coordinate 10,324,607 of CM016623.1, read as the reverse complement.
TAAACACCCTTGATTCAAGGGTTTTGGTACAATTTATCTGATCCTCAAGATATGTTTTTTCAAGTGAATTGATCTTTATTGATGAGCTTGAAAACTCTCATGACATCAACATAACCCAAAGATTTTGTTTCAATAAATTGCCAATCCTCCAAATATGAAAAATTGCATTCTATCGCAATTGTGATGGAAGTGGGCACTTCAGTTGGCACATTGCAACTACTTCAAATATTTGCCTCAATAGTTTCAAATCAAACCAAATCATTTAAAAGCTCTATGTTTGTTCCTCAAGAAAAAAAATAAGAGAAAGCAAGAGAAAAGATAATTAAAATTGCACCGATAAGGTAATTATTTCACACATATTCATATATATTCTTTAACTCTTGAATTTGTTGAATTTGATCATATTTTCTTGGTTTAAATGCTTGCCAAAATAAGGTGAACTAAAATTGGCATTGATTAATTATGTTTTGAAAATATATTATTATTTGGTTTGCTGATTGCATTTTATTGTTCTTCTTTATTGAAAATATATTATTATGTTTTTTCTTGTCCATGAGAAAGGCAGATGATCCATTGTGGTGGATTCAAATAAAAGGTTTTGGTTTGTTAGTAGATGATCGTCCACCAAAGAAGATTGTAATCCATAAGATATGTAGATGATCCATTGTGATGGACTAGGATAAAGTTGCGGTTGGTTAGGAAAGGACCATCCATTGGAGCATTTTAGAAGATTGTATTTACCTCATAAGGAAGGCTAAACTATGGAGATTTGATGTGTCTTCCATGAAGGAAAAGGCATGTTAATTTGTTGGCATATATGGGTAAATAAAATTTTTAACAAAATGATTTTAATTTCCTCTTTTGAGTGAATTCAATGGCTTGTTAAAATGAACAAGGTAGCCTTGAATTGTTAGGCACTTTATATCCTGCCAAAAATACAAAAAAAAAAAAGAAGAAAAAAAAGAGGAAGGAAATCAATGATACAATTATTTTATGTTGATCATTGATTCTTTTTTATAAGGTAACAAAATCTCTAATGTTTTTAAGTCCGAATTGCGACACTAAAGATCTAGCCTCATGACAATTGGTATCCGTGCTAAGGTTGCAAAGGCACCATTCGAGATGTTGAAATAAGTCCCCTATTAGATTGAGCCAATGGAGACCAGTGAGATGACCAGGAAAGCAAGTCGATTGAGGGACATCTTGTTGGCTTTGGAGGAACGAGTGGTCTCAAGGAGTCCTTGTGGGACGTGAAGGAGACACTCGAGGAAGTCGAGGAGATGCATTGTGGAGTTGGACTCGAAAGAAGAGCAACTCAAGGAAGTCGTGTTGGAGTCTCTTAGTTCCAATATGGAAAAGATGTGAAGGATGCTCAATTCCACCGAGCAAAAGTTAATAGTGAGGGATAACTTAATCGACCTTAGTAACACAATCCTATATTGGTAGTTCTTATAAATCTCTTTATTATTTCTTTCGTAGTTTATTTAAAAGTGAATGTCTCCTAAAAAGAATGAAAGGCAAGAAAAGATGCCTCAACATGTATAAACTAGCAAGGTGGGAATGATGAAAAAAATGAACCGGAGGTCAAACTAGTAAGGCCTTAAATTTTTTATCCAACCAATTGGATTAATTGATTAGCTTCAAAAAGATTCAAATATTTAAATAATGATTTTAATGTTAGATAAATATTAAATATAGTACATAATTCATAAAAAGGATGTATTTTACTTAATGGTATAGTTTTTTATTTAAATTTAATATGCCATCAAGGATTAAAATCTCCTCAATAACAAAAGAAAAAGAAAAGGAAAAAAAATCATGCCAATCTAGTTTTTATTGGTTCTCTATCGATACATTAAATAGGTTGTTTCGTATAGTGTACCAATAGATAAATTGCCTACGTTTTTTTTGCTCAACCCAAATTTAAAGTTAAGAGTCAACAACGCCTAAAATGTTTGAACATATTGCTAAATAAAAGCATCTCAAAATCATACAAAGTATAGTACATTTAAGGTGATAGTAGCTTAAAAGTAGCCAAGGTCCACTCTGAACAAATAGCAGCACTGCAACATATCTGCACTATTAATCCTTAAGATCGCTAGTGAAGCAACCCACCTGCTCAAATCCAAGCACACATATTCAAAGAACACAACCCATTGAGGAAACAACAAAATTGATCTTCTTAAAAATCTCCAAGGACGACTCACCAGCCTACTTGGCAAGGATTAAGATACATATTCCACCAATTATCCTCTTGAATTTCAAAACCCAATAGCTCTCTAACCCAATAAAGAGCTCTAAGTAAGGAAGAAAATCTCTTTGACTGAAACACACTTTGCATTAAAAGTAAAATTGTTGCACGCCAACCATGCCGACCATAATCTTGTCTCACAACTAATTTGCCACCACTGCTTAATTTCACCTTTAAACATCCAACCATTGCATTGAACAAAATAATCATGGATAGAACGTGGTAGACAACCTTTAATCCCCCACCACACCCAGATACAATACCATAAATCACATATCAATGGACAACTAAATAATACATGGTATGTTGTTTCCAATTCAGTAGTACACCAAGGGAAGCTACCTTGGTCCTCTACCAATTCGACACCTTACATTTTTAGAAAGTTTTTTTATAGGGATTGGTTGAATAGGAGCATCCAAAAGAAACATTAGACCTTTGGTGGGAGATTCATTTTTCATATAGTAGCCTAATGACTCTCTCGCTGACCATTTCCCGTATGAGACAAAATTTTTTGACAATTTTTCAACTAAGAACATTCTTTTAAGGTCAAGCTATCATGTAACACCCCCTACCCGTATCTGTCGCCGGAATAGGGTACGAGGCATTACCGGAACTTACGAAACCAATTTCCATTTACCCGAACCAAGTACTATTTATTTATCAAAAATTATTATTACATCCCTTAGATGGGCTTCCGAAGCCCAAATTATGCATCGAGACCAGACCGGAACCAAATCAGAGTCACAGGTAATTTTTTTGCAAAATCCCAAAATTATACTTACTCTAGCCATGCCAATAGCTAGGTTACAAACATCCATTTCCATGTAAACATTGGTATTTAGTCTATACATGCTATTCTTTCAAAATAAGTCATTTTCATTTACCAAAAGATATGTGAAACACCCCAAACCTGGCCCACGAGCCTTGACTAGATTTGGTATGTTCCTCAAGTAAACCGGTTCAAAGTTCTTTTGTTACTTAGGAAAAACTTGTGTGATTTTTTAAAAAAAATTGTTTGGGTTGGGCTTGTGCTGAAAACCAATTAATTTAACATTGAAATCCATTTATTTATAGTGACAAAACATTTAAGGTTTATTTTAAAAATGTATTTGCTTAAACTTTAATTTATAAAAATTCGTAAACATAATAAATAAAATAAAATAAAGTAATCCACTATGGCCTTATGGCCTTATTACATCAAATAAAAACCCAAAATAAAATTGTAGAGTACTTAAATAAAATAAAATGTCCAATTTAAATAATTTGCTTGCTGTGCATGGCCACCTTTAAGCTCCTGCCGACCCGGTCCATTACTGCTCATCACCTGAAAAATATTCCCCAACGGGGTGAGTCAAACAGACTCAATGTGTACACGACACTAAATCATAATAGAATCAGGCATACAATAGTTACACATTCGAAACATAAGATACTAGTTATGATGCATTCCCAAACCCAAGCCTAATGGTCCATCCGCTACACACCACCCGTACCTGCCAGTCACACTGTGGGGACTACTAAGTCAACCCTCCATCCGCTACACATCATCGAAGGCAGTCGCTGCAGTCAACGTGCTCATCGCCCATATAATTTGTGTCATTAGACACCATATTCAAATAATGTAACCGAAGTTACCAAATTCAGATAATGTAACCGGAGTTACCATATTCAAATTTTGTGACCGTAGTCACCATATTCCGTTGGTGAGACCGAAGTCAACACCTTCCCCTTTCACATAGATCCCGTATGCCCCATAAATTTATATCATGCATAACATACTTAATTTCTCATTATTCACATGTTAAAATATAACATATTCGTAGTCCTATCGAAAGTAGGAAACGTACCTGGGTACTCTTACCACATTTGTGGTACTTAGCCACATTCACATTCTTATGCATATTCATATATTAAAATAATTGCCATATGATATATTGAAAGTTAGTGTGAGTACACACATTCTTAATAATACATTTAATTTAAACATAGCCATGAACCTATCAAAACTTAGGGTAGGGTACACACCTGATTTGCTTAACGAATTCCTTGAAATCCCGAAATCTGATCTACTGCCTTAGATCTCAAATTCCTACATTTGATTAATCACTTACTACTTTAATAAAAAGCCATTCGGCCATAAATCCAAATCCTAGTAGGATTAGTATTCTTAAAACTTACCTTGAAATTCTCAAATCCTGAAATCCTTGTATCCCTCTGTCGAAATCCCTATAACTTCATGTTAGATCAATTTCTAACATTTATTCACAACAAATAACCCTTAGCCGTATGTTAAATATGACTTACCTTAGATTCTTAAATCCCGAAATTCACCAAATAACTAGGGAACACGCGGCTTATGGTGTACCTTCGGGAAAAGAACTTCTCCTTCCTTGTAGTCGACACTTAGTAAATCCCGAAAGATCTCCTTACTTTAGGAATCGACAATCCTTGCTTGAGCCTTTAACAATATTCGGCTATGGCCTTGATGTGGATTAAAATTTCAGCTTCTTGATGAACAGTAGAGGATTTTTGGTTTTTCAAAGAAAGAAGAGGAAGATATAAAACTTAGGAAAATTCGGCAAGACTAGGGGGATTCTGCTTTCGGCTTTGTGAAGAATTGAAAAGAGAAAGAAGAACAATGACAGAGAGAATTCGGCAGAGAGAAGAGAATTTGCTTAAGAAATTCGGCAAAGGAAAAGTGAATGAATGAATGGCCTCTCTTTTCCTTTTATAGCCAAATTTACTAGGCTAGAGTCCCTTACTTGGCCACCACTCTTCTTTATTTGATAGCTTTATCTCTTTAATTTAAAATAATTAAAGAAATATCATTTATTATCTCTTATCTCTTAATAAAAATAATACTAATAATAATCCTCTTTTATCTCTTCCTTATCTATCAAAATAAAAGGGATAAATCCATATTTATCCATCTATTATCTCTTCAAAAAAATAATCCAATAAAAATCCTTTATTATCACCTTATTAATCACATATTTATGAAAATAAAACACCTCCTTTTCTAGAAGCATGTGCCGTCCACCTCAGACTTCTGGAAGCCAAAATAAAACCTTATTTATTTGCTTCCCAAGTGACTCGAACCCAGGCCCATTCCTCTTGCACATGGCGCCATTTCCATAGGCCCTAAGTGACACCTTCAGACCACTTTTCCAAGCCTGTTTGTGTGTCAAATCTTACCAACTTTTTCTTTTAAGGCCTCCTTGCCCTAATTTCCTATTTTAAACTTTAAAATTCGACATTTCTAGGTCATTTCTAAGTTTCCTAAAATTTTCGATCGGCTCTGTATACTTGCCATTTTCTTACATTTCCAAGTTTCCAGAAATGTTCACTTTCCATTTTTGAATCATTTCCTTACATTTCCAGGTTTCCAAAAATGTTCATGTCCAATGCATTTCCAGGTTTCCAAAAATGTTCATTTCCAATTCATTTTCATACATTTCTGAGTTTCCAAAAATATCAAAAATTTATTCATAGTGCTTAAGACTTGTCATTTCGTAAAGTTAGACTGAAAATGCATAGGCCCTTTCTAGGATGTTACAGTTCTACCCTCCTTAAAAATAATTTCGTCCTCGAAATTACTTATTAACAGTCGTACAATCCTTCTCACCACACTATGCTTACGCTGCGCACTCTGATCTTAATAGAACCATCATACTTTCTAGGCACAATCTCTAAGTTCACGCCCCCTAGAACTTATTTCTAACGTCGTGATTTAATCTGATTACAAAGTTTTATGCATTAGTCCTTGTTTCACTTATTACCCGCGAAGAAGTTTTATGAGAAGAATTTTAGGAGTGGTTCTTTCTTATTCATACATGCACACAGTCTTTACATTCATGCATCCATCAATCAATTATGAACTTTCGTTCATTCAGAGAAACGTTGTAGTTTTCATTGTTGTTGTTTTCTCACTACCCAGGGGTATTTTCGTAATTTGCCCTACAGGGGTATTTTCGTAACTTTCCACAATAAGGTTCCTTGTGGATTTTGTCAATAAGGGTATTTTGGTAATTTTGCATTCCCGGGGTATTTTGGAAAATTTTTGAAGTCCGGGGGTATTTCGGTAATTTTGGACCTTGGGGGTATTTTGGTAATAAACCAGAGTAAATTTGTAAAGCTTAATAAATCAAGGGTATTTTCAAAATTTGCAAAACTTGAGGGTTCTTTTTGAGAATTTGTTTCCAAATCGGTGATGTTGCAAAATTTTTGAAATTCAGGGTCATTTTGGTAATTTTATAAGTCAGGGGCAATTTTGTAATTTTCCAAAATCAAGGTATTTTGATATTTTGCAAATAAGGTTTTTTTTTTGAACATTTATAAAATAGTGAAATTTTGGAAAAACTGTTGGGTAATTGGACCTTTTATAAACCAAGGGCATTTTTGTAATTTTACCACTAGGGGCATTTTAGTAATTTTGTAAACTAGAAGTTTTTGGAAAATTTTCGAAAATAACAATTTTCTCAGTTCAAAAGAGTGATTTGTTGAAATATTTTTTTTTAAAAAAAAAACTAGGGTTTCCATAAAAACACGGCTAGTTCCCTTTCGGGTTTTAATTAGGGTTTAGCCCATGAATAAGTCCTCTTGATTAGGGTGAACCGAAGCTACGCACCAGGTAGGATTCGAGTGGAGAGGAGGTGAGTCACGCGCACTGCTTAAATACCAAGCTCCCACCGAATACCAATCCTAGACATGCGCATAATGGTTGCCACACCCTAACTCGGCGACTTAGACACAGGTTTGTTTAATTAGGCATTTAAAATCTTATGTAACTGTTGGGGTAAACTAGTCTTAGAGTTCAAGTACCTATCATACTATTCTACGTTCCATTCCATTTCTACCCATCTACAATTCACAAAATAAATCACACAAAGGATAGGGGTACTTACCTGGTGGACTGCGGGTCGGAGACTTAGGTGCCATGCCAGAAAAACCTGCTTATCTTCAAAAACTCATTTGGGCTCGATTTGAAAACGTTTTGGGCCTTAGCCCACAGCCGAGAGTTTAAAACTGGGCTCTGATACCAAACTGAAACACCCCAAACCTGGCCCACAAGCCTTGACCAGATTTGGTATGTTCCTCAAGTAAACCGGTTCAAAGTTCTTTTGTTACTTAGGAAAAACTTGTGTGATTTTTTAAAAAAAATTGTTTGGGTTGGGCTTGTGCTGAAAACCAATTTATCTAACATTGAAATCCATTTATTTATAGTGACAAAACATTTAAGGTTTATTTTAAAAATGTATTTGCTTAAACTTTAATTTATAAAAATTCGTAAACATAATAAATAAAATAAAATAAAGTAATCCACTATGGCCTTATGGCCTTATTACATCAAATAAAAACCCAAAATAAAATTGTAGAGTACTTAAATAAAATAAAATGTCCAATTTAAATAATTTGCTTGCTGTGCATGGCCACCTTTAAGCTCCTGCCGACCCGGTCCATTACTGCTCATCACCTGAAAAATATTCCCCAACGGGGTGAGTCAAACAGACTCAATGTGTACACGGCACTAAGTCATAATAGAATCAGGCATACAATAGTTACACATTCGAAACATAAGATACTAGTTATGATGCATTCCCAAACCCAAGCCTAATGGTCCATCCGCTACACACCACCCGTACCTGCCAGTCACACCGTGGGGACTACTAAGTCAACCCTCCATCCGCTACACACCATCGAAGGCAGTCGCTGCAGTCGACGTGCTCATCGCCCATATAATTTGTGTCATTAGACACCATATTCAAATAATGTAACCGAAGTTACCAAATTCAGATAATGTAACCGGAGTTACCATATTCAAATTTTGTGACCGTAGTCACCATATTCCGTTGGTGAGACCGAAGTCAACACCTTCCCCTTTCACATAGATCCCGTATGCCCCATAAATTTATATCATGCATAACATACTTAATTTCTCATTATTCACATGTTAAAATATAACATATTCGTAGTCCTATCGAAAGTAGGAAACGTACCTGGGTACTCTTACCACATTTGTGGTACTTAGCCACATTCACATTCTTATGCATATTCATATATTAAAATAATTGCCATATGATATATTGAAAGTTAGTGTGAGTACACACATTCTTAATAATACATTTAATTTAAACATAGCCATGAACCTATCAAAACTTAGGGTAGGGTACACACCTGATTTGCTTAACGAATTCCTTGAAATCCCGAAATCTGATCTACTGCCTTAGATCTCAAATTCCTACATTTGATTAATCACTTACTACTTTAATAAAAAGCCATTCGGCCATAAATCCAAATCCTAGTAGGATTAGTATTCTTAAAACTTACCTTGAAATTCTCAAATCCCGAAATCTTTGTATCCCTCTGTCGAAATCCCTATAACTTCATGTTAGATCAATTTCTAACATTTATTCACAACAAATAACCCTTAGCCGTATGTTAAATATGACTTACCTTAGATTCTTAAATCCCGAAATTCACCGAATAACTAGGGAACACGCGGCTTATGGTGTACCTTCGGGAAAAGAACTTCTCCTTCCTTGTAGTCGACACTTAGTAAATCCCGAAAGATCTCCTTACTTTAGGAATCGACAATCCTTGCTTGAGCCTTTAACAATATTCGGCTATGGCCTTGATGTGGATTAAAATTTCGGCTTCTTGATGAACAGTAGAGGATTTTTGGTTTTTCAAAGAAAGAAGAGGAAGATATAAAACTTAGGAAAATTCGGCAAGACTAGGGGGATTCTGCTTTCGGCTTTGTGAAGAATTGAAAAGAGAAAGAAGAACAATGACAGAGAGAATTCGGCAGAGAGAAGAGAATTTGCTTAAGAAATTCGGCAAAGGAAAAGTGAATGAATGAATGGCCTCTCTTTTCCTTTTATAGCCAAATTTACTAGGCTAGAGTCCCTTACTTGGCCACCACTCTTCTTTATTTGATAGCTTTATCTCTTTAATTTAAAATAATTAAAGAAATATCCTTTATTATCTCTTATCTCTTAATAAAAATAATACTAATAATAATCCTCTTTTATCTCTTCCTTATCTATCAAAATAAAAGGGATAAATCCATATTTATCCATCTATTATCTCTTCAAAAAAATAATCCAATAAAAATCCTTTATTATCACCTTATTAATCACATATTTATGAAAATAAAACACCTCCTTTTCTAGAAGCATGTGCCGTCCACCTCAGCCTTCTGGAAGCCAAAATAAAACCTTATTTATTTGCTTCCCAAGTGACTCGAACCCAGGCCCATTCCTCTTGCACATGGCGCCATTTCCATAGGCCCTAAGTGACACCTTCAGACCACTTTTCCAAGCCTGTTTGTGTGTCAAATCTTACCAACTTTTTCTTTTAAGGCCTCCTTGCCCTAATTTCCTATTTTAAACTTTAAAATTCGACATTTCTAGGTCATTTCTAAGTTTCCTAAAATTTTCGATCGGCTCTGTATACTTGCCATTTTCTTACATTTCCAAGTTTCCAGAAATGTTCACTTTCCATTTTTGAATCATTTCCTTACATTTCCAGGTTTCTAAAAATGTTCATGTCCAATGCATTTCCAGGTTTCCAAAAATGTTCATTTCCAATTCATTTTCATACATTTCTGAGTTTCCAAAAATATCAAAAATTTATTCATAGTGCTTAAGACTTGTCATTTCGTACAGTTAGACTGAAAATGCATAGGCCCTTTCCAGGATGTTACAATATGGGTTGATAGTGTGATAAGGCTCCGACTAATCTCAACCTTCGAGCTCTTGAGCACTTCAAAACAGGGAAAAGGAGAACGGGTTAAGCACATGGTGCTTAGTAAGTTCATGCAACAGGAATTATACTTACCATACTTATACATCCATCATTTAACAACACAAGCACACATCCAATTCACATAAACATACACCTATCACATACAAACTCAACTTTTGCATTAGTTAAGCAACATCATATAAATTCAATACAAAGATAAATGATTGATGAGCTCTTCAATTCCATAATTTTCATGTTCTTCCATTTCTCATATTTATCCCGTTGAATTTCTTGGAATTTCGATGGATATTCAGTAGTACACTTTTTTTTTTTTTGAAAGTGGATATTCAGTAGTACACTTTTGTGTACAATTTCGGGCCCGTCAATTCGTACACATATGGGTATACCCTTTTTCCAGAGAGCACACTCTCGCGAACCTTATTTCTTACAGCGGGATTACCAGTCCAAGCTAAATCCCCTGTATCATATGCTCAAAGAGTATTGTCGGGATTACCAGTCCAGGCTAAATCCTCTGCAATGACAATTACTCTAATGAGCTTAATTTGGATTACCCATCCGGGCTAAATCCATTTCACACATATTCTTCGGGAGGGCTATATCATTAGGATCACTCATCCAGGCCAGATCCTTTGTACCGTCAATTCCCTTTTCAGTGATCCATCGAAGTCCATTTCATTCAACCGGGATTTATTTTCCCTTTTTATCGAGAAGTATCAATTTTCATCAAATATCATACAATGAACATCCAAACAATATTCACATCAATAAACATACATTCCAAGCATTTAAGAATATAATTCAAGTTACACAAACTTACCCGTAACAATTTGTAGTAATTGTAGAGATTTCAGGGACTATTTGATAATTTTTTCCTTCACTCATTTATCTTCAATTTCTTGATCTATAATATAAAATTTTCCATTTATCAGAATAAAATTTAAATCTAATTTATTTCACAATTTATACCTCTCAATTTTTGAATTTTCATATTTACCCCAAATTTTATAGTTTTTACAATTTGGTCCCTATTCAATTAACCCCCCAATTGAGCTGATTTTTCCTCAATTAACACTTTATTCTATCATCTTAAACTACTTCACAACCTTTGGAAATCAGAATTTCAGCATCAAACCTTAATTCCAAACCTTTTCATAATTAAGTCCTAAAAATCAATTTCTACTAAAAACATTTAGTAGATCCATCTTTTGATAAAATTAAAACTTAAAATCCATGTTTATTCATCATAAAATTCCAGTACTCAACCATGATAACTTTCAATTTCATCCATAAAATTAAAAACTAATGAATTTAATAGTAGGACCTAGTTGTAAAAGTCTTAAAAACATAAAAATTACAAGAAAAAGGCAAGAATTAACTCACTCAATGAAAAAATTATGAAATACCAGCTTAAAGAACCCCTCCTATGGCGTTTTGGCTGATGAGAATGAAGAAAAATCAAAAGAAATCTAGATATTTCCACTTTAGTCTTAACTTTATTTAGTTAATTATGCAATATTCCAATTTTGCCCTTAAATCATCAATTTTCTTGCTGATTTCATGCCCTTGCCGTCCAGCCCAAATAATTTTGGGTCTAATTACCTTTTAAATCCTTTCTCATTAGACACTTAAGCTATTTAATCATTCTAGCAACTTTTACACTTTTTTCAATTTAGTCCTTTTTATTTAATTGACTACCCAAACATTAAAATTTTCTAACGAAATTTTAATACAATACCAACATTTCGTAAATATTTATAAAAATATTTTTGACTCAATTTTACGAGATCGAGGTCTCGATACCTCGTTTTTACCTAATTTCTTCAATAATTTTTTTTTTAAATTTGTTTTCTAATTAACCACTAAATCAGTAAAATTTTTCTATCGATGTTTTCATACAACTTTCCTATCATATTAATATTCATGCAATAATTTTTAAAATAAATATTCTTTTTAAATCAAATTTGTGGTTATGAAACCACTGTTCCGATAACATTAAATTTAGGTCATTACATATCATTCAATTTTATCAGGTTTAGAATGCACCAAAATTATATTCTAATTTTCTAATCAATGTCATTTTGACTAATACAATCTAGTCCTTTCTTATAGCCCAACTTGGACTTGGATTAGACCATGTGGTAATATATTATAGAAATTATTACTAGGACACCAATTGTGAATTATAGAACTAAAAATACCAGTTGTTCTAGTTACTCCATTAACAATGATTTTTAAGTATGATATGAAATTTACTTAGTGTGCATTTCCCTTTTGTGATTCAAGGAATGGTTTTATTAGAAATTCCTTGAAATTCATATTATACTATCTTAAATGATCTTGCTATTATAATTTTTAAGTTGTAATTGCATTAAAATAGCCTAAGGATGAAAGATTGTGAAGTAATGAAAATATAGTAGGAAATATATTCTAGTTAAAACATATCTTGATAAACATATATTTACCATTTTCAAAATTAATATGTAGCATTGGGTAAGCATCAATTGCATGTAGTAGCTTATGAACCTTGAGATCAACAAGATGCTCGTTTTATAGGTGTACAAATAAAGGAATCTAGCTTGAGCTTAGTTATATTATATTGGACCTTTAATGAGTTAAAACCTTGTCAAACATGAAAGAAATTCGAACTTCTTATTCCAAAACACAGCCCAACTTCTTTAAAGATAGTTAGGCCCAAACCAAACCTGTTCACCAAATGAGCTGAGCTCATAATCATAGTTTGTTTGACAATTTAAGTAGACAAAGCTTAAAAATAAAATAAAGTGTGGACCCTTTTGTTGTCAAACACTACTACTCTAACTTGAAGGTAAGAAATAAAAAGAGCATGGGCTCCATCTTTTACCTTTATTTTGCAATAGTGTTGGCATTATGGGATACTATTCTATTATCCATCCAAGTTACATTAATGATTTTTGTAAAAGTTATATTTGATTCCTCTTACAAACAACCTATTTATAAACGTTAAAGTGATTTAAAAAAGGTGAGAAATTAAATATAACCTGTCAACTAATGATTAATTGCTAAAATTAGGTGTGATTGATTCTTAAGATAATGTTGTATAGTTGAAACTATTTTCCTAAAATAGCTTCTAGCATCGTGCTTTCCCTTACTCCCCCTTATGATTTTGAATAGATATTTTTTCCATTCCTAACTTAGATACAAACTTTCCAATAATGGAGCTACTCAATCACTTTGTAAGAATATCATTAACATGTCCTTAGGTAGACATAGAAGGGTACAAATCAAACCACTTTCCAACTTCTCCTTGATGAAATACCTACCAATCTCAATGTGTTTTATTTGGTGAGCTATATTGATTACGGATTTGTTATCACTGTAGAGTCTCATAAGACCATTCCCTTAATCCTCAAATAAGTAAGGATGGTTTTTAGCCAAACTAGCTCAAAGACACCATGAATCATTGCTTGGAATTTGGCCTTTTCACTTGAGCCAACCACCATTTTTTTTTTCTTACTTCTCAGATGTTATGAGATATCTATTGAGAAAGATACAAAACCTTGAAGTTGATCTTATCAACCACCAATTCATCACAATCTATATTAGTGTAAGCCTTAAGTATCAAATCCCCATTCCTCTTGAACAAATTGCCTTTCCCTAGTGTTCCCTTGAGATATTATAAGACTCTATAGGTTTCCTATAAATGAACCTTATTTGGACTATGCATAAATTGAATAACTAAAGTAACTACATATGTTATATTTGGTTAAGTATGAGACACATAAACAAGTCTTCCTACTAGACATTGGTATATCTCTTGGTCCGCTATAACATCTTTTTTTTAGTTTCCTTAATATTAGGATCAATAATGGTGCTTGTTGCTTTGTATGTTGTCTTTGTTAATATCCTGAAGTGGATCTAAGACGTTTTTTTTTTTTAAGAAATGAAAATTCCCTTATTATCGAAGTGAGCAACCTCAATACTAAAGAAATATTTCAGTCTCCCTAATACTTTAATCTCAAACTCCTTATCCAACCTTTGAATTAGAACATATTGTTCGTTGATTTCACTTCCAATTACAATTGTAATCAAAGTATTGTAACTCTCCTTGAAGAAGAGTGTTCGATGAGCAATGGTTGATCCACTTGACTTTGTTTGTAACCCACGGCTACAAAGACACATTTCATAACCTTTGGATGTAATTTACTCCTGTTTTGAGGATCAATATGAACATAAGCTACACACAAGTATCCTAGGAACAAGGTTTTCTAAACTATTTAGATCGAGATTAATGGTAGAAAGTGTGTCAATAGGACTTCAAAATCTTAAGACTTGTTTGAACAAATGAGTGATTGTAAGAACTGCTTCCTCCAGAAGAATTAAGGCACAAAATTTTCAAGCGATAAAGACTTTAGTTTTTTTTAGTAAGTTATTTTATTTTCTCTTTGCTACCACATTTGTAAGTATTAATAGCTTGTTTATACACAGTAGAGCGGTTTTCAAAGGAAAGGAATTAAACATGATAATCTATCAAAATCCTTAAGAATCATCTAAGGGTTAATTCTTAAAATTAGGTGTTATGGATTCGTAAGATCATGTTGTGCGACTAAATTTTTTTTCTTAATTACTTTATAAGATCCTATTTTTGGGTAAAAGTTTCATGGATGTCCTTGTACTATGATTTGGATTGCATTTTTCATCTATACTCAAAAAATGAAATGGGTAAATTAATTATTATACATTAGATCAAAGAGCAAACTAGTCTTCTTAAAAAAAAAGATCCATTTTTATTGATGCTCCATAGTATTAGTGAAAGACCAAGTCTTACCTGTAAATTCTTTTGAATAAATAGGTGAGCCAACAACTGCAAGTTCATTAGTTGATCGTTTTGATCTCATACAAATATTGAACCACGCCCCTTGATCCTTTGGTGATGCGTGTGAGTCGATCACGAAGACTATAAACTCTTCTGTGACTCTTGTTGGCATAAAGTGTATGTAGAAGAGATCATGCTTTCTACGAATTGTCGGCAGTAGTAATAGTGGAAGCAACTGTCCTTTCAACATAGGCAAGCAACGCTTGGCGAAACCATTTGACGTAAGAAGGATTTTTGTGTTCAAATTATTTTTCGAGATTGTTGGAGGAGGGGCTAATGTAGCACTAGTGAGTCGGCCAATTAAACCATAACCATCAAGTAACATCGTCATTTGAGATTTTTTCAGTTTGAGAAATTAGTACTTCCGCTGAGTTTTAGAGGAAAATGCGAGGCAGAATTGAATTGAATAATAGTGTTTACTATAATAGTAGCAGCTTTGGTGTTTGGAGGTGAGAGAGAAAGAGAGAAATGAAAACTTTTGACAGCAGAGGAAGAAAACAGAGAACAGAACAAGGCAATGAAGCAAGATGCAAGCAAAAATTACTTGCTCACAAACGTGCAGCAAAGGAAGCAATCTGTTTTGGCAACTGATATGCTTACTCATTCATTATGAAAACAATACATTTATAGTAAAATACATCACCAAATATTCAACTAACCCCACTAATCAACATTGGGACTATAAAAACTTAACTTGCACACAAGCTGATTATGTCAATCAGCACCTAAAAAATATTAAAACAATACCAACTTAGTTCATTTTGAACTAACTTAACAAAGTAACTAAACAACCTTGCTGTTACTACTTCCACTATTACTATGCTTTCTACTTCCACCTATTTTGTTGTAGTTGCAGTACATTTTATTTCTTTCTTAGAAGGTCTAATGGTTACAGTATTAGCAACAGTGCATACAAATGCCATGTGATCAACTAGGTTTTCTTCAGGCGATGCTTTTGTGGGTTTCTTTGAAACCTTTTGCCTTAAAGATCAACCACCACATGGTGCATTTGTCACTATTTTAAATTGGATAGAGATTCACCCTTTAACCATATTACCATATGCTATTAACAGAAAATGTGCTAGTTTGTATAAACAAAAAAAGAGTACGAGACAAACTCCAATTTGGTGGTGTAGCATGGTTGTAAAACAAGTTTTGCATAGTCTTAACTGGCAAATTGCTTATGACCTGATAGTGATTGCCAATAAATGAAAAGTAAATCATATGGATGGTATTTTGCAGGTGAGTAACTATTGTGCAAATGAGCTTTGCGGAATTGTGGCAGAGGAGTGGGAAAGAGGAAGCAGTTTAGATGGATGGAATAAGAGGTGGGAGGTTGCGCTGTGCAAGGCTTATGAGAGGGCTGACAATGCCTTCAAAGACGAGGCATTAGCACCCAAATCTGTTGGATCGACTGCTTTGGTACTTATTGTCTCACCCTGCCAGATAATTGCTGCTAATTGTGGTGACTCCAGGGCTGTACTTTGTCGTGGGGCACAAGCAATCCCTTTGACAGTTGACCAAAAGGTTCTCTCTAATTTCAGTTTCATTCATCTCTCCATTTACAATTATTAAGGTTGTATTTTCCAAAACTAAGCACTCTTTCCTGGTGCCTCCTCTGTTATCACTTTTCTGTATATATATATGGTCTTTGTCCGTTCTGCAGCCTGACCGAGCAGATGAGTCGGAAAGGATCACTAGCAGCGGAGGTAGAATTCTCAACTGGGGCTGTTTAAGGGTGGAGGGAATTCTTTCCATGTCAAGAGCAATAGGTTTTTCTTGATTCTATACACTAATTATAATATCATTTTCATGGCATGAACAAGATAGTCGGATACAACTTAATTTATGTCAAGTGTTTTGTTTCTTCTTCAGCCAAAACCAAAAGCTTGTCATTCTGTGTTTACTGAAATTCATTCAAATTTTTATAGCTACTCAGGTTCTGTTTTCATGTCAAATAATAAAAACTAGAGACACAATAGAACCAAACTGCAAGTGTGCCAAGAATACTATAGCAAATCCCATGTTGCTCCCATATCTATGTTAAGTACGTACCCAACATTTCAAATTGGGCATTAACATGAGACACTACCCTCCAAGTATAGGTCAAGCCAATTTCATGATTTTGATCTAATGTACTAGTCTTATGCTGTAAAAATGAAGACAATACCAGAGTCATCTCTTATATTTTGTAATTTACTAAGCAAGCCCTTCTTGAGAATTTAATTGAACCAAAAAAACATGTTTAAGAAAAACGGCAAGTTATTTAGTTTATTCTACAATGAATAATAAAATTGATTATATGAACACTTATTAATTTGGATGATGTGACTTTCAGGTGATCATGATTTGAAACCATGGGTTATTTCAGTCCCTGAAGTTACTTTCACGACTAGGACAAAAGAAGATGAGTGCTTGATTTTGGCAAGTGATGGCCTCTGGGATGTTTTATCTAATGACGACGTTGTGAAGTTAGCTCGCAAAGAATTAAGACAGCGACAGAGGCTTGCTGGGGCTAATAAGAGTTCATTCCCACCTGCTTGGCATGTTTCTCAGCATGTTCTAAAACAAGCTCTGGATGCATACAGTCTTGATAATATCTCTGTCATTGTTGTTGACCTCAAGAATCCAAAGCGAAAACCCCAGGAAAAGCCTTAAAGGTACATGCTTTCTGTAGATGGAGACCTTTGCTTTAATATCACCATAATGTTTAAGCCAAATGAAACTTTAACAAAGTTTTTAAATTTATTTCTTGTCTTGACAGGGATGTACTGAAGGAAAAGGAAAGACAACTAACTGATGGTGAAGATATATATATATATATAGACAGTGTTCTAATGTAAAGAACAAGGTGGTTTTAACCTAGAAAACTTGAGACATATGTACCCGCCTTTGTTAAGTGACTTTCAATGACAACATAATTTTCCTTGTTTGGACTATACTTGGATCTTCTGACTGAAAGATTTAATGGCATGCTTTTAAAGTTTCTGTATTGAAATGATCTACTCATAGATGATGACTGTCTGCTCAACCATTTTCGTGATTTAATGGGATGGTGATGTATGGGGTTTGTATTGCTTACTTTTCAACATTCTTCTAATCCAAGACGAAGGAAAAAAGAATGCAATGCATGCTTATAGTGACACATGCCAATAAACCTCTTTGTTTCCTTTATTATTTAATGCAATGATCTCAATTAGTGGCACTTCAAAACCCTGGTGAAGGCAGGCAACTACAGAAGGATATATAATTTTCGTGTTGTATGTATTGTTGTTGTAAAGTATAAACATTCCAGTAGGTACAAGAAAGTAAAAAAAAAAGCTCTTACATGTACTGTGGCTGATTAGTCACATGGCACCACCATGTATGGTTCTTTTCTTTACCTTTTCAGTGGATGATGTGGTGCCATCAATCATATCAGTAAATGGATGGGTGGCTCCATTCATCATTAATTCGATTCCTCCATTTGGTTGCTTTTCAGGCATGCTACGAGGATCATGTCTCCTTCAGTTTATTTGGATAAAATTTTGGCGGATGGGACGGGAGCTCCAAAAATGAAAAAGCACAGGCTTATAGTGGGAAGGGTTTGCCAAACAAAATCGGAAAAGATAGATTCTAAAGATGAGAAGATGAGCAGAATTGATGCTGCATGAATTGAAGAATAACTGTGGGAAAAAAAAAAAGCAGCCTTAAAGTTAACTCCTGTATGATTGCATCAATGCCCACAAGTTTTTATTATTCCCTTTTAAAAGCACAAGTAAAAAATGGGATGCATCGGGCATTTCTCCTGAAGCAAGCAACAAAGCTAATTCCTTTCATGCATTGCCATGCCATGCAAACACCATGTTCCTTTCTTCTCATTGAATCTTCCGCCTTATTTTTTCAGCTAGAGCCATTTCTTGTTATTAAACCTCCTTTGACTGTGTGTGTGTGAATGAGAACATTTTATAAGAAGAAATTTTCCCTATGGATACAACAAAAAAACATGTTCTCTTACAGTTAATTAAGTTAAAGGGGGAGGGGGTCCATTTTGGAAGCAAAGTGTGAGCAACATTAGGCAATGTTGTCTGAGCCACAAGTATAGCAAACCTTATCATCAGGTTACATGCATGCATTATCCATTTCAAGGTGGACGATCAAACATTCTTTTTTCTTGCATCACCATGGAACTCACAGGATGCTGTTTTAATGGATGGTTTCAGACAAGGCACATCTAGAAAGCAACTTGATTTTTTCCCTATACCTTCTTGCATGCTGAGCCATCTGGTATTTGGGTCAACATATGATAATTATAACAGAATTATTACCCAAAAATTTTCACATCTTTCGAGATTCCATATTGTAATAACTGCAGTTGTATTGTCAAACATTTTCATCTTTCTTTCCTGCGTGTTGGTAACAGAAGAAATGAACATATTTGCTGTACGCGATGCTTGTTTTCTTGTTCAGAGACGGAGTTAGAATTCGAGATTGCAATTTTAGATATGGATTAGGATATCTGCAAGTATTGGACGATATTTATTTATTTATTTATTTTTGCATATTGTAATAATCTTTGGATGTTAAAAGTATTATTTGTAGAGAATATAGATAAATATCCATTATTTTTGCTCATTGTGAGAACCAATCTCTGATTTCCAAAAATATTTAATAAGTAAGTGTTTTTCTTATGTTATTATACTATTAATTAAATGAGGCACAAGATCAGAAAGGTAGATGATGCGATGAATTGCATTACCAATTTACTGTTA
Organism: Gossypium australe; assembly: GCA_005393395.2. Classification (NCBI taxonomy): domain Eukaryota; kingdom Viridiplantae; phylum Streptophyta; class Magnoliopsida; order Malvales; family Malvaceae; genus Gossypium; species Gossypium australe. The sequence goes on along the minus strand of CM016623.1, from coordinate 10,304,986 downwards.
TTCATTTTAATGTTTTCTACTTTGTTTGTATTATTGCATAAATACTTATGCTATAACATGTCCACATCGCATATTACAACCTAACTAGAAATTCTTTCATTTTAAAAATAAAAATTATTTTTATTTTTAATAACGTAAGTAATTTTTAAAATTATAATTATGAAATTGATTGTTATGTAATCAATCACTTAATATTATTTTGTATAACATTTTTTTATTGATAATGTTATTATAATAAAAATTTTAAATATATTATATAGACTTCATTTTGAATTATTCCTCTATGTAATCATAATTTAAAACGTAAATGTTTAATAATTAGTTGTAGATTTAACATACTATGTTCTTAAAGGAATAGAATTTTCTTATAATTTATATTAATATAATTTATGTAAAATTTTAAATATATATAATTATCTTTTATGTATTCATTTACTATTATTTTGATATCCAAAATTTTCTTAAAATAAATCTAAAAGTGTAAAATGTAATTACTTAATTGTAAGTTAACTTATTATATTTAATTAAAAGCTAAATATACAACAGGTCACTCTAAAATAGTTTATTTCTATTTTAATTTTTTTTTTGTCAATTTAATCATTCTAATTAAGATTGTTGCTCAAATTGGTCATTTCCGTTAAAAATTTTGTTAGTCCACTAACGGATTGCTAACATGACATTTTTTTTTACTTTTGACTAAAGCTAGGAATCTCTCTATAATTAGTCCAAAACCCTTTTTTTAGTTTATTTGCAGCATAATACTAAAGTTTATAAATGTTTGTGGAAAGGGAGAGAAAACATATTTCTCTTTTCAGCTTTAACAACTGAAAATTTAAGGAGAAAGAAGAAAAATTTTCGCCTTAGGATTTCACATTTAGAGTCTCAATTGATTAGTACAATTTTTTTTTTTGTCATTTTTATGTTTTGAAATCTTAGGAACTTAATTTAGTCGACTCATATCTTACTTTTGAAACTTTTAAAGTTTATAAATGTTGCCATTGATGAATGCTTAAAGTTTTGATGTTAAAATGTTAGTTTTTAAGCTTAGAAATAAAAAAGAATAGATTTGTAAAGTGAAAGTTGTTAATTTTGAAAATATGGACTAATATGTAAATATTTTAAAATTGACATAAAATTTCTGAAATTATGATTGATAGAGGGATTTTGAAGGATGAACTTGAAATTAGATTGTAAATCGAAATTCAAATTTGAAAGATATAGCCATTTCGATTTTAGGGATAACATTAAATAAAATGTAAAACTTTAGAAAACATTTGAAAAATGAAAATGAATTAATATATGATTACAATATGCTATTTTGAGATGTTGAAATTGATAAATTGAAATAAATTATTATATAGATCGAGATTTGAGCTAATCTGTGATGATCAAAAAAATTATTACTTTTATAAAAAATAATATTTTAAAATTTAGAAATTATATATTTAAATATTTAAATAATTTATCATAATTTAATATCATAAAAAAGTTTGTTTTAGATAAATGAGTTAATTTTTTAAAAAATAAAATAAGATTAAATTATTAATTTTAAAAACTTAACGGTAGGAATGCATTTTAATCTTCCATGTGGTTAAAAAATAAAATAAAATAAAAATAAGATTAATCCTTTGGATGGAAAAAAGTAAAACAAGCAGAATTAAACTGTAAATGCTGGTTTGCTGATGCAATATCTTTTAGTTTGAGGGTAAAAAAAGAAAAAAAAATGTCTGCGATGAATGAGGTGGTGCAGGAGGCGTATGAGAAAGTGATAGGAAAAAATAAATAAATGAAAAAGAATAAAATTAAAATACTCACTCCACCATCACCTTTTTCACAGCTTTTCTAACAAAGGAGTAGATGTGACTACACATGAAAGACACAGAATCTCTTCCCCTAACACTTATTTCTTCTTTTTTTGTAATTATAATGGTTGCTGTGCCTTGATTTTAGTTGCACGGAGAAAGACGTGATAAGGTGGACCCATCCATTTCATCTCTCAAACTCCGTTAAGGGTGAGTTTAGATGGGCGATTGAGTGCGGTGTGGTACGTTTAACTTACTTTTTATCTCACGTTATAGTATCGCTATAGTATCTAATCTTACTGCCACAGCTATTTTTACACTAACAGCAAATAAACGCACCGTTCATCCAAACTCACCCTAAATTAGATGTGTAAGCTGATTTTGTTTTTTAATTAATTAAATACTTCTTCCTTTTTTTTTTAAAATTTAGAGCAATAGATTACTTTTGAAGAGAGAATGTTGGGCGTGCTTTTTTTTACGGTTATTTTTTTAACTGGTAAATTATAAAAAAATACTCTTTTTTTATAAAATTTACCGAACATGACCTGTTTTCTAATTATTTACTAGAAAGGGCTATTTTCCCCAAAAATGCGTCAACGTCAGCGCGTTTTCAGGGGATGCAGCAGGAAAATGCATCCATGAGGGAGCGTTTTCTGCCACATCAACACAAATCGCGTCCTTGAGGGCGCGCTTTGCTGATGTGGCAAAAACGCTCCCTATGGGACACGTTTTAGCCCCTTTTTTTTTCCAAAAAAAAAACTATTCTCAAATTAAATTTTCAAAAAAAAGGTCATTTTTTAAATATTATAAAAATAGACCAAATTTTTCAAAAATTTACGAGAATAAACCTTTATAAAGGCTCAAAGTGACAACACCATTTTTTTTAAGGTGTCATCAATTAATATGGAAATATAACTTACAAAGGAAATCTTTATATAGACCCAAAGTCTCATTTCCCTCGTTTTCTTGAGCAATGTGGTATGAGATTTGTGTATAAATAGACTCATTAACAGTTTTGCAGATTGTTCTTAAACAATATGGGATTCCTTCCTCTTTTAACTAACAACATGAGATGAAAGACTACACTATATTTGATTTTTTTTACTTAGAGTTTAAAATTTTTTTACAAAAAGTTAACATTTGTTACATTATAAATAAAACTTTTAAACTCTATAAGTAAAAAATAAATATAAAATATAAAATGAGTATGGTAAAATATTAAAAAATAAATATTTAAAAAATTACTAATAGTTGAGTGATCATTTTGTAAGTTTTTATTATTCGATAGCTAAAAAATATAGTTAAGTGACTACTAATGTAATTTAATCTAGATATAAAATATGAAAAATAATTATCATATTTTATGTATATTATATATTTCTATAAAAAAACTTATTTAACATAATTATATACTATGTTTAAATAGATTATCTATCTAGTCAAACTATATCTTAAATAGATTTATCGGCATTCATTAGGTGATGAAAATTAAATTAAATTAGAATTAAAAAAAATAATCAGTAAAGTCAAATATTAAAAATAAATAAATATTTAAAAAGATATATCAAATTTTTAAAATTACAAAAAATACTATTTGAGTACCAAATACTCAGCATTTATTTATCAATCAAACATTCATAATATAAAATAAAATAAATAAAAAAATTAAAAGTATAACTTCTAAATTTAAATAATGGAAAATTATTTTAAAAATTAGAAGATGACACCTTACAAAAAAAATAGTGTTGTCACTTTGAGCCTTTATAAAGGTTTATTCTCGTAAATTTTTAAAAAATTACGTCTATTTTTATAATATTTAAAAAATGACCTTTTTTGAAAATTTAATTCAAGAATAGTTTTTTTTAAAAAAAAACACGGGCTAAAACGCGTCCCCGAGGGAGCGTTTTTGCCACATCAGTAAAACGCACCCTCAAGGACGTGATTTGTGCTGATGTGGCAAAAAACGCTTCCTCAGGGACACGATTTCCTGCTGCATCTCCTGAAAACGCGCTGACGTGGACGCGTTTTCGGGGGAAATGGCCATTTCCAGTAAATAATTAGAAAACAGGTCCTTTTCGGTAAATTTTGTAAAAAAAATTATTTTCTGGTAATTTACCCTTTTTTAACGGCTTTTTAAACAAAAGCTTTAGAATATTATTTTCGAGCACTAGAACGAAACCCGTTCTTACCACAAGCTTTTAATAATATGGCTGTGATCTGTCATTACGTGCGACTATCACGAATGACAAGCCCTCTGATTTGTTTTGACAACAAGTACATTTTCGCTGCTCAAGTGATAATAGTAATGAGAAATTTTAAATTTCGTTATTTTCAATTAAATTAAATTTAAAGTTTTTAATTTTTAAAATATTTTATTTTTTTCGATATAAATAGGTAGATGATCGTATTTTGAAGAGGTTCATACATAATTTTGTCAAAGAGCCCAAACATTGAAATTCATGGTTATCTGCAGGACACAAGAGTCTTACATGTGTCTCGTATGCTCGGAGACTACAAATTTGATCCTATACTTATCAGCGCGTTGGTGGAAAAATGGAGACCTGAGAAATACACATTCCATCTTTTATGCAGTAAGTGTACAATTACACTCGAGGACGTAGTTTTACAACTCAGTTTATCTGTATATGGGTTAGTTGTTACAAGGTCAACGGTCGTTCCCGATAAAGAAGACCTTTGCGAGGCATTTTTGGGAAGCTGTTGAACAAGTTTTAAGGTGGCCAGATAAATATTAAATGGTTGGAAAATAATTTTAAAGAACTTCCTCCGAACGCGATCGGCGTCATCAAAGAACAATACGCCCAAGCATTCATCCTAAGGTTAATCGAGGGCAATCTAATGTCCAATAAATCTTGAAATTTGGTACACATAAGGTGACTACTACACCTACTCGATTTCAAAGAATACGGACGACTGAGTTGGGGATCAGTCGTGTTAGCCACGTTGTACCGGGTGTTGTGTTGGGTGACGAAACTGGATAAGATGTCAATCAGTGGGTGCCTGCTCCTGCTGCAGTCATGGGCATGGTAGCTGCTACTATTTCTACGTCCCCAAGTGGACGACCCTTATACGTTCTCATTGGTAACAAGGTAAAATTCATTTGATAATAATATGTAGTTAATCTAGTAAATGTTACTTATTTATTATATATTTGAATTAACATGTTGCTTGAATAGGTAGAACTATGGGTCGAGTTATGTGGAACTACCAGAGCAGCTTAAAGATATTCGGTTGTTGTTAGATCAACGCTCGGAAGCCGAGATTAGTTATTGATTTTTTTAAACCTATAATAATTACGCAATGATTTGAAATTTAAAATATTGTACATAACAAAATTGATAATTGTGCACTATAGTTTGAATAGATGTCATTCATCAATCTGGATATTATAGAATACATCTCACTCAAATTTTTGGCCATTCGGAATATGTAGGACGCAAAGGTGTCATTGATTGTTTACGCGACAGTGAAGATGCACAAATCGGATCAAGTGATGCGATAATTCGAGTGAAGGCAAAAAATTTTGCCGCCACCGCGAGACATGGAAGCATTGTACAAGCTTAATTTATAGGGGAAAACCGATGAGAATTGGTGAGGTTACCACAAGGAGTATATCGACATTTGGGATAGTAAGATGAAATTCTTACCTATTCACAATGAGTGTGCTGAAGTGCATTATTTTCTTATTTATGGGTTGAGGGACTATGGGTAGTTCTAAGGATTGTGTCAAAAAGAGCAGATATGAACAGAACTTATAATGAGATTGTTCAAAAAAAAAACTTGCACAGTTGCATAAAAAAAGTAATACTCTTCATCTACATTAATATAATTTGTATATTTAAATTAAATCTTACAAATATTTATATTAATTATATAAAAAGTATTTAAAATTATATTTTATATATCACAATATTAATGATGGTCCACATCGCACACTACTTCTTCCAAAAGGAGCTCACCAAGTAAAGGTTTCTCCATATGCTCAAACTCGAGTGAGTTCTGTGAGTAAATAGCCGTTGACCACTGGGCCGAACATAATTTTCACTTATATCATAATATTAATTACTTAATAAATTATTTTTAATTTTTTTATAATAATTTTAGTTTATATATTTAATATATTATAATATATTAAAAAAATTAAATATCATTTAGACACATATTTTCTATTTTATAATATTATATTTTGTAATAGCCCATTTGTGCCCGGGCCCATACAAAACCAAATATAAAAACCCAATTAATAAAAGTCCAATGTTCAGAACACAAAACAGGCCCAATTACACCTAGACCCAAATCACAAACACCCAAATAACCCAGACAATTAAACCTTTTAACCCAAACCCAATTAACAAGCCCGACAGGCCCATTTCTTTTCAATATTTTCAACTTCTGGAAAACCCTAGCAAAAGCCTTGCGCCACTACCTCCATACTAACCCTCCTCGTCGGATATCACGCCGCCATTAGCGCGTGAATCGCGTCCCCATCTTCACCGTTCACCTGTAAAAAGGAAAGAAAACGCAGCAAAGGCAGCAAATATAGCAATATAGTATCTTTGTATTTATGATTTCGATTTATTTTGGGGCTATAAAAACTCTAATGTAATCTGTAAAAGGACATAATCTTCGAATACAGAAATTAGAACACAAAATCTTTAAAAGTCAGAGGTGATTTTCGACAGTTTAATTTTGCTTAGTTTTTTCTATTTCATTTTCGATACATGCAAAGACATACAAATCGTTTTTTCCTCTAATACTACTAGAAATAAGTAAAAAAGGAGTTACCTCTCGATTTACGTTGAAAAACGGAAGTCTCTGGCCTCAGGCCGCCGTATATGGCGGCGTTTACGGTGGCGCGTGTACTGATAGTCCGTAGGTCCGATGATTAGAATCTAAAAGGAGGAAGGGAGGAATTGAGAGGATTCTCGAATTTAAAAAAAAAAGATTCAAATGAAATTTTTTTGTATAAAAATGATTTATATAGCAACATAGAAACGACGTCGTTTTTGCATAAGTCAATAAGTACTAAAACGACGTCGTTTAAGGGCCAAGATCCGCATGTTAACTCGATACCCGGGGAGAATCAGCGTGTTTTTGTTAGAGGGTCTAATTGCTCTATAGGCCCTTCCGCATTATTTCAATTTTTTAATTATGTCCAATTTGCATATTTCTTTATTTTCAATTTGGCCCTGAATTATGGCCTTTGTTTCAATTTGATCCTTAAGGCCATTTTAAGGCAGGTGCTGGAACGGCGCCGTTTTGGGGATAAGGCATAATTGCCCAATAGATCCCTGCAGTATGGCGCACGCTCCAAACTAGTCCTTTTTATATTTTTACTTCAGGTTTTATTTTTACTTTAATTTAATCCATGTTTCCTTTATGTTTAATCATCTTCATATTTTTATTATTTTAGTGTTATATAATTATTTCATTTCTTATTTTTTTTAAATTCTATATTATTTACATATTACATGTTCTTTTAAGATTTGTATATTGTATAATATTAAATTGTTTTATCATTAATCTAAAATTTTCTATATATTATTTATTTTAAATATGTACATTTTTATGCCTATATATATATAATATTATATGTGTTATCCTATATATATATCTCTATATTTAAAGTTTTTTTATATTATTTATTTGTTTAAAAATATATTATTATTATCCGGCTTAGATTTTGGCCATATCATTTTTTATATCTTTTTGTTTTTCTCAAAATTGTTATAACATTCATTTATTATATACCGTTTACCCTTTTTTTATATATATTTAATCTTGTATGTAAAGTTTCATATTTATTATTTAAGTTTTTATAAAATTTTGAATTGTTATTATCTACTTCATATCTCTTATTTGATTATTCATTTTTTTAAAAAAATTAAAATTTGCTATCTTTATTTACCTTAGTATTGTTATTACACTGCTTGTATTCTTCGCTATGTTATTTTGTTCTTTTACTTAATTGTTTATATTAGTGCTAATTGTTAATATGCTTTGTATTTTTAATGAATTATTCTTTGGTATTTATATTTTGTAAATGTTATATGTTATCCAAATCATTGTTTTAAAATATATCTCATTTAATTGCTACTTTTTATCCAAAACTTTATTTCTTAAAATAAGGCAATATTTGACGTTTGGGGTTTGAGTGAATCGTGCCCTAACTTACTGGGCTTCGATTTTTCTCATTAAGTCTAAATGATCAAGTACTCTTTTTGAAATTAAAATATATGATTTTCAAATAAAAAACCTATCTTTGTGAATTTAAGATGTTACGTCCTAACTTATTGGATGCGACATTTTGATATTTTGAGATAGGGATTTCAAAAAAAAAAAAAAAAAAGAAGAAGAAAACAAAACAAAGGATATTTGGTGTTTGGGAAATTCGAAAGGTCGTGCTGTAACTTACAGAGATTCAATTTTTCTTTTATCCAAATAATTGAATGTCTTTTTAAAGGTTATAAGTTTTGAAAAATCAAAAGGGACATATTTTAAAACCTTTTCAAATTTTCGATATTAGGACATTAAATAATCAATTAGGTACCAATTTTTGAGCGTTATGAGGGTGCTAATCCTTCCTCGTGTGTAATCGACTCCTGAGCCGTTCTCTCAAATTTTGTAAACCAAAATCATTGTTTTAATAAATCCAAATGTTTTTTTTATTAAAATGATCAATTTCAAGGTGATCCAATCACACCTTAAAAGAGATTGGTGGCGACTCCATCTTCGTTTTAAAAGTCGGCCTCGCTTTTCAAAATATAAAAATGGTTTGGACAGCTTGGCGACTCCACTGAGGACATAATAAGAGAGTCAAGCCGTAAAATTGATTATTTCCTATCCTTTTGTCTAAATTTGAAAATTTGATTTGAAAAATTATGATCCTTTTTATTGCATGTTGTTCTAATCTTGTAAAGTATTTCTGCATTGCATTGCATGACCGTTGTGGTCACACCCTTTTAAGTGGGAGTGAGAAGCTAGTCCTTCGTGAGGTTTTCACCTCCGTGCAGGATAGTGAATCACTTTCGGGATAAATCCGTACCTATGTCTTTGTGAGATTTTCATCTCCGTGCAGCCATAGGGAAATGTCTTCCCCTGAACTGAACTCGGTCCGTATGAGCCTATAATGGGTGAGGATCGATGAATCTGCTGGTTTAGGTACCTCAACTTTAGAGCTAAACCACACGTAGAAAACGTAAGGACTCACCATAAGTAGAACTATGCCAAACCTTAGTGGTCACCCAGATATGTGTTTGTTTATTTTATTTGCTTTATGTTTTATTTCATGGTTCTAGCTTGTTGTGCTTTATTTTGGTGCATGTCATTTCATATTTTAAAAGGTATCAATCCACAGTTAGTTACTAAGTTAGAAAGCTGGTTATGGAGAACGAATTTCTTGAAAAAGTGAAAGACAATGTAGCTGTCCGCATGTGGTCAGAGCAAACGCAATTAGAGAAAGAGGACAGCCTAGCCGAAGGGTACACATCAGAATTATGGGACTACACTCGCATCAGTGTGACGCAAAACAATCTCCAGAAATTAAAAGAAATATAGGATTGGTGGAGTGACGAGACCAAGCAGTTGTTTTACTACAGCTATGCGAATTTGCCGTACTTGTTGGACATTAAGGTAGATGAACATTTGTTTCGGGCCATCACCCAATATTAGAACCCTGCATATAGTTGCTTTACTTTTGGAAAGGTTGATTTGGTACCCATAGTGGAAGAGTATACAGTTCTATTGCGTTGTCCCAGGATTCAAGTTGATAAAGCTTACTCAAGGGCTGCTAATGTTCTGACCTTTTGGAGGAAATTGATGAATATTACGGGGATAAGTGAATAGTGGGTCACAGCCAGAATCAAGCAAAAAGGTGAGTGTAAGTGCATCCCATGGAAAGTTTTGAAGGATTTGATTCTAGTACATCCTGATATGAAAAAGAAAGTCGATGTATTTGCGTTAAGTATATATGGATTAGTGATCTTCCCTAGGGCATTGGGATGTGTGGATGAAGCAGTCTCAAATCTTTTTAATCGACTTAACAAACGGGTCACACCTATCCCTGCAATCTTGGCTGAGACATTTTGATCATTGAATACATGTAGAAGAGCTAGTGAAGGCAGATTTATAGGATGTGCACAGTTGTTGTTGGCTTGGTTCCACAGTCATTTCTGGTAGGTGGATAAGGTTTCTTATCGGGTCTTTTTAGAAAATTAATCCCCATTAAAAGAGATAGTGGCCACCCCAAGAAGAGATGACACATCAGAAGAAAATTGGATAGCGCTTCTCCAAAATCTCCAAGAAGAAAATGTTGAGTGGAGAGCTCCTTGGATGGTTTCCGATGAAGTTCTGTACCGGTGTGGGAGTTTTGATTGGGTCCCTTTACTTGGAATTTGGGGAGCCATTGGATATGCACCCTTACTCGTACTGAGACAATACAGATCAAGGCAGTTCATACCGGCTACACATGGGTTGGCTCAATGTTAGTTTTCGTATAAGGGAGATAGCTACAAGAAAAGGGTTAAGGAGATTTCTAATGCTTGAAATCAGACCCGTCACATGAAGAGAGTAGACGTATGTTCAATGATGACCTCGGAATATAGTGGATGGTGGAGTAGAAGAGCCAATGACAATATCCCTATGCTAAGTTTAGAATACGCTCGATCGATCGAAGTGTACTTACGAATGGTCCCATCAGAATTAGAGATTATAAAACAAGATTTCGAAAGGAGGAGTTCAGAGCTCGGAAAGAGGATAGAGAAGTTGGAAGAAGAAAAAATGCACCTAAGATTAGACGTGGATGTTTAGAAAATGGAAGCCGAAAAATTAAGAAAAGGGAAGAAAAAGGCCGAGGAAGATTTGGATAGTTCAAAGACAGAATATAAAAAGCTACGTCAATCGATGAAAAATGTTGAATTGGGGAAGACTTCAGAACAATAGCAACAGGAGGTTCGAGAGGAAAAGGTCAAAGCTGACCGATGATAGAGGAAGTTTCAAGAAATGCAAGCGCGTAATGAGGCCTTAGAGAAGAGTTTGGCAAAAAGCCGAAATGAAAAAGGAGAATTAAAAGCTAGAGTGGCTGAACTTGGACGGTCTCTTCATCACCATCGAAATCATAATTCTGTGATCGAGTTAAAGTCAAGTCTGAACAAGATTGAAGAAATGAAGGGTAAGATCGAAGAGTTAGAATCGACATTACAAAACTGTGAACTCCGGATCGAGCTTCTTGAAGCAAGAGAAGGGAGTTGGAAGGAAAACCCTCACCATTCTCATGATCAAGTTAGAAATAGGGATTATCTCATGGGTGAAGCCATAGCTCAGATTCGAGATGTAGTTGATTATTTACAGACTTTGGCAGTATAGGCTGATACGTTAAGCATAAAATATGAGCTACAATCAGATCGTGGTCAAGAGCTAGCCTTGTTGTTTAGGAAAGTTAGGACTTTGGGCGTTAGGGCGAAAACATATTTGTAGTCTGTTTTATGTAAAGGATTTTGTTTTCTAATAAAGATTTCTAAATGAAATTGAATCTGAATCGATGCCTTTTTGTATTTATCCATTTGTATTACATTGCATCATATGCATTTAAATCCATAGAAAAACCCTAATTAGTTGAAGTTATTACAGATATATATATATATATATATATAAGGAAAAGTTAATCTGGAAACTAAACACCATTACGGCACATGTGCTAAAACAAAAAATATGGATCAAAGACTCGAACAGTTCCAGAGAGACATGCAAGACCAGCTGCAAGAGCAGTTGGCAAATATCCAACAAGATATGAGGGAACAAATGATGGAAGCACAAAGAAATATGGTGGCTCAAATGACTCAACTACTGAATGGGGCAATGGACAAGGGAAAAGGTCAGATGACTAATACTGAAGAAGATAATGAAGATTATCCTCCGGGTTTTACCGTACCACATGCACAAACACAACCTGAAGCATATCCTCGAAGGCCATCTGTTACAATTAGGCCTCAACAAGGTCAAGCTGATACTGGGTGCCCATGAATTTCCAAGTTGGTTCAGGATCTAACCTAGGAGATAACCCTGCTAATCCTGTTATCCCTGATTTAGATATAGCGGAGAGGGAAGGGACGATAATTGAATTACCAAGGCATTTAGAGGACCGTTGTAGATGGTTAGAAGAAAAATTCAAGGCTTTGGAAAACACTGATAATCACCATGGAATTGATGCTAAAGACTTGAGCTTGGTTCCAGATTTGGTGCTTCCTCACAAGTTCAAAATGCCAGAATTTGAGAAGTACAATGGGACTAGTTGTCTTGAAGCTCATATTACCATGTTCTGTAGATAGATGACTGGGTATGTTAATAACGATCAACTGTTGATCCATTGTTTCCAAGATAGCTTAGTGGGGGCAGCGTCCAGGTGGTACAACCAATTGAGCCGTGCTAGGATCAATTCCTGAAGAGACCTAGCACAGGCATTTATGAAACAATACAATCATGTGACAGACATGACGCCTGACATAATCACCTTGCAAAACATGGAGAAAAAATCAAATGAAAGCTACAGGCAGTATGCACAAAGATGGAAGGAAGTTGCCATGCAAGTTCAGCCACCGCTCCTAGAAAAGGAAACTACAATGCTTTTTTATCAATACTTTAAAGGCCTTATTCATTACTCATATGATAGGAAGTACCACAAAGAGCTTTACGGATATAATAATGGTGGGAGAAATGATTGAAAATGCCATAAGGGTGGCAAGATAGAAGCAGGGGAAAACACCAAAAAGTCAGCTCCAAGGAAAAAGGAGAATGAGGTTAATAATACGAGAATATATAACAAAGGGTACTCGAAGGCAATTACTGTTAGTAGGAATCAGGTACAAAGTAAAACTCTAAAAAGCTCCAATTTACGCCAATCCCAATGACGTATAGGGAGTTGTATCAAAGTTTCTTTGACGCACACGTGGTGTCCCCATTTTATCTAAAATCGTTACAGCCCCCATATCCCAAATGGTATGATTCAAACGCTCAATGTGACTATCATGCGGGAATATCGGGGCATTCAATAGAAAACTGCACTACTTTCAAAAAGGTAGTTAAGAGACTTATTAAGATGGGGATCGTAAAATTTGATGATACACCAAGTGTAGAAAATCCATTACCTAACCATGGAGATAAGGGGATAAATGTGATTAGTAAAAATATCGTGAGAAGGATCAAGGAGGATATTGCGGAGGTAATAACCCCGTTAAGAATTGTCTGGAGAGAAGTGGTAGGAAGAGGATGGATAGTATCAGATTCTGTGGAAGGAGTAAAGGACTATTGTGAGTTTCACAAAACAGAAGGGCACGAGATGCTGGAATGTGTTGAGTTTAGGGTCTTGGTGCAAAGCCTTATGGACAATAATGAATTGGAATTTTATGAAGAAGGCTCAGGGGGAGGAAGACAGCAAATCTTGTTTCCCTGACTATGTAGTGGAACAGATTAAAGCTACAAATTATGGCAAGTCTTATCTCCCTGAAGTTGCAGTGGAGTAAACTGAAGATTACAAACCTTATCTCCTTGAAGTTGCAGTGGAGCAGGTTGATGATATCTGATCTTATTTCCTTGAAGTTGCATTGGAAAGGATTAAAGCTATAAGTCACAAATCCTGTACCTCTAGATTTGTAGTAGGTCGGATTAAATCTATCATGGCAAATCTTATTTTCCTGAAGTTCCAGGGGAACAAATTAAAGCTATTAATCTTATCTCCCTGAAGTTGCAGTGGAGCATATTGAAGATAGCAAATCTTATCTCTCTAAAATTGTAGTAGAGCAGATTAAAGCTATAAGTCTTTTCTCCCTGAAATTGCAGTGGAGTGAATCAAAGCGACAATTCCTATGCCCCTAAAGATGTAGTGGATTGGAATGAAGCTACTCGGCGAGACCGGGCAAAATTGGTCCTTTTATAGTTTTTGCTCTATTCTCGTTACACGACAATGAGCAAAGAGGGGCAGCTGTAATAGTTCATTTGTGCCCGGGCCCATACAAAACCAAATATAAAAACCCAATTAATAAAAGTCCAATGTCTAGATTACAAAATAGGCCCAATTACACCTAGACCCAAATCCCCAAATCACTAACACCCAAATAACCCAAACAATTAAACATTTTAACCCTAACCCAATTAACAAGCCCGACATGCCCATTTCTTTTCAACATTTTTAGCTTTTAGAAAACCCTAGCAAGAGCATTGCGCCGCCGCCTCCATACCAGCCCTCTTTGTCGGATATCACGCCGCCATTAGCGAGTGAATCGCGCCCCCATCTTCGCCGTTCACCTGCAAAAAGGAAAGAAAACGCAGCAAAGGCAGCAAATATAACAATATAGTATCTTTGTATTTATGATTTCAATTTATTTTGGGGTTATAAAAACCCTAATGTAATCTGTAAAAGGGACATGGTCTTCGAATACAGAAATTAGAACACAAAATCTTCAAAAGTCAGAGGTGATTTTCGACAGTCTTATTTTGCTTAGTTTTTTCTATTTCATTTTCGAATACATGTAAAGACATACAAATCGTTTTTTCCCTCTAATACTACTAGAAATAAGTAAAAAAAGAGTTACCTCTCAATTTACGTTGAAAAACGGAAGTCTTTGGCCTCCAGCCGCCGTATATGGTGGCGTTTATGGTGGTGCGTGTACTGATAGTCCGTAGGTCCGATGATCAGAATCCAGACGGAGGAAGGGAGGAATTGAGAGGATTTTCGAATTTTTTTTTTCAAAAAACAGATTCAAATGAAATTTTTTATATAAAAATGATTTATATAGCAACATAGAAACGACGTCGTTTTTGCTTAAGTCAATAAGCACTAAAACGACGTCGTTTAAGGGCCAAGATCCGCGTGTTGACCCGATACCCGGAGAGGATCCGCGTGTTTTTGTTAAAGGGTCTAATTGCTCTCTAGGCCCTTCCGCATTATTACAATTTTGTAATTATGTCCAATTTGCATCTTTGTTTATTTTCAATTTGGCCCTAAATTATGACCTTTGTTTCAATTTGGTCCTTAAGGCCATTTTAAGGTAGGTGCTGGAACGGCGCCATTTTGGGGATAAGGCATAATTGCCCAATAGATCCTTACAGTATGGCGCGCGCTCTAAACTTGTCCTTTTTATATTTTTTACTTCAGGTTTTTTTTTTTACTTTAATTTAATCCCTGATTCCTTTATGTTTAATCCTCTTTATATTTTTATTATTTTAGTGTTATATAATTATTTCATTTTCTTATATTTTTTAAATTCTATATTATTTGCATATTACATGTTATTTTAAGGTTTGTATATTGTATAATATTAAATTGGTTTATCATTAATCTAAAATTTTCTATATATTATTTATTTTAAATATGTACATTTTTATGCCTGTATGTGTTATCCTATATATATATATATATATAAATATATTTAAAGTTTTTTTATATTATTTATTTGTTTAAAAATATATTATTATTATCCGGCTTAGATTTTGGCCATATCATTTTTTATATTTCTTTTTATTTTTCTCAAAATTG
Organism: Gossypium australe; assembly: GCA_005393395.2. NCBI lineage: Eukaryota > Viridiplantae > Streptophyta > Magnoliopsida > Malvales > Malvaceae > Gossypium > Gossypium australe. The sequence goes on along the minus strand of CM016623.1, from coordinate 10,289,638 downwards.
TTATAACATTCATTTATTATATACCGTTTACCCTTTTATATATATATATATATATATATATATATAATCTTATATGTAAAGCTTCATATTTATTATAAGTTTTTATAAATTTTGAATTGTTATTATCTACTCCATATCTCTTATTTGATTATTCATTTTTTTAAAAAAAAAAAATCTGCTATCTTTATTTACCTTAGTATTGTTATTACACTGCTTGTATTATTCGCTATGTTATGTTGTTCTTTTACTTAATTGTTTATATTAGTGCTAATTGTTAATATGCTTTATATTTTTAATGAATTGTTCTTTGGTATTTATGTTTTGTAAATGTTACATGTTATTCAAATCATTGTTTTAAAATGTATCTCATTTAATTGCTACTTTTTATTCAAAACTTTATTTCTTAAAATAAGGCAATATTTGACATTTAGGGTTTGATGGAATCATGCCCTAACTTACTGGGTTTCGATTTTTCTAATTAAGTCTAAATGATCAAGTACCCTTTTTGAAATTAAAATATATGATTTTCAAATAAAAAACCTATCTTTGTGAATTTAAGATGTTACGTCCTAACTTATTGGATGTGACATTTTGATATTTTGATATAGGGATTTCAAAAAAAAAAAAGAAGAAGAAAACAAAACAAAGGATATTTGGTGTTTGGGAAATTCGAAAGGTCGTGCTATAACTTACAGAGATTCAATTTTTCTTTTATCCAAATAATTGAATGTCTTTTTAAAGGTTATAAATTTTGAAAAATCAAAAGGGTCATATTTTAAAACCTCTTCAAACTTTCGATATTAGGACATTAAATAATCAATTAGGTACCAATTTTTGGGCATTACGAGGGTGCTAATCCTTTCTCCTGCGTAACCGACTCCCGAGCCGTTCTCTCAAATTTTGTAGACCAAAATCATTGTTTTAATAAATCCAAATGTTTTTTTATTAAAATGATCAATTTCAAGGTGATCCAATCACACCTTAAAAGAGATTGGTGGCGACTCCATCTTCGTTTTAAAAGTCAGCCCCGCTTTTCAAAATATAAAAATGGTTTCGACATATTTAAAATAAATATTTTATCTTTTTAAAATCTTTTTGACAATAATAATAAACACTATCAAATTATATAAAAAATATTTTTTTCACATCACTTTTCGACCTTAATAATAAACTATACCTTAAATTTTTAAATTTAAATTAATTTGGTTGAATATGTTTTTTTAAATAATAAATATATTTAATGATAATTTTACATTACTATCTATATATTTATATATCTTTATAATTAAAATTAAATAATATAATTTTTATTATTTTAAACAGTAAAATAATTTATTTAAACGAAGTAAAGTCCACATATAATCATGGAGCAATACCACTTTTTAAAGAGTATTATTTCAATCTTTTTGGGATTTTTATGTCTTTATAAATCATTTTCTTAAAGAAAATCCCCTTTGAGAAACTAACAAAAATTATTCTCTTTCTTGTCGCTTGGCTGCCTCCACCCATTAGATCTCGCCCATTGTAAACACAATTGTTTTTCTTTTAAATGACTAATGCATATATCCGCTCCATCATTTGGTTCCATAATCTCTCTCATTCTTTATTCAAAAAGCTTAGCAAGGAGGGGCCTTCTCCTTCTAACTAGAGGTGTTCATGATCAGATTGGGTCGGGCCTAATTAAAAAATTTAGGTTCGTTTCCTAGGTCCAGGTTCAGTTCGGCTCAAAAAATGTGCTTAAAATTTTGTTCAAGCTTGACCTGAATAAAAATGCTAAAATTCGGGCCGGACACGCCTGTATTAATTTTTTATATAATTTTTAAATATATATACATAAAAAATACTAAAAACATCAAAATAAACATTTCTCAACAAATTGAAAATAAATTTTAAAAAATATGTATACTTAAATAACACTATGATAGATGCAACTTAACAAGCAAATGCCTCTAAAATAATAACAAAATTAACAATAAAAGAAATTTCATACAATATCTAAACAATAACAACAAAATAGTAGCAACATAATAGTAAAATGGTAGCAAAATAAGGAGAAAACAACAAGAAAATAACATTAAAAAAAGAGCAGATTTTTTTGTCCTGTAGTGAATTCGGATCGGGTCGGGTCGGGCTCGGGCCAAAAATGCCTTACTCGAGGCCCTGCACGTTTTTTAAACGTGCCTTATTTTTTTGTCCAAGCCCATTTTTCGGGCCTATATTTTTGCCCAAACCCTTTCACATTTCGGGCGGGCTTTCAGGTCGGGCTACCCGTGAACAGGTCTACTTCTAACCATCTTAATTCGAAAACTTATATAATTATATATACATATATCTTTTTAAAAATTGATTATGTTAGGAAAAAAATGTTGTTGTTGTTTAATTTATATATATATATATATATATATATATATATCTTTTTAAAACTTGTTATTTTGGATATTACATAGTGTTGGGGATCAACTCGTATAAATAACGAAATAGAAAAAGGTAGAAAAGATCGAATACAAATATTTTATGTGTAAAACTCCTCTGAAGAGGACAATAACCATGGGCAAAGAAAACTTAATTAAAACAACAAATAATCTGAATAAGTACAAGATGGATATAACCCAAAAACAAAACAAAAAAACCCTAAACCACTGAAACAAAGCTTTCTGACTAAAACACAAATTTTCCTTAAAGCTCTCTCAGAACACTATTAATCTTATCTTAATCTTAATCTTAATGTGATGAAGATATCAATTCTTGGGTTACTAAGGCCACTTTATAGGATGAAATTTGTGTGAATATATGACTAAAATATCTCTAGAATAATCAGAGTTTGACTGGAAAAAGATAGCAGAGTTTAATTGGAAGAAGGAACCTAGTATTTGTGGGAATACGCCACCACGTCACAACATCCCTCACCATGTCGTCTCGACGTCGCCCGTCTTCATGACGTCCCATGTCGCATTATTGGGACATCACCTTTGCTTCGTATCGTCTTGACGTCCAGACGTTCCTCGTCGTGATGGGTCTGTTTTGGCCCTTTTTCGATTGTTATAGGTTCATCTTTCTAAGTGCCTACAAAAATTCCAATAATTGTGAGGCACACTCCACACATAGAGTGCTATAACAATTTGAATAACACTTCTAGTGTCATTATCAATGCCTTGTTTAAGTCCAAATTTTTACTTGTACTCGTTGGTTACTTATTTCTTGTTTTAGCGGTAGCAAATATAAACATTTCTTGCGATAGAAAATTAGATATTATAGACTATGATATTTGGGATTTTTACTTTTCTTATTAATGTAATGCAAGGGATGGTTTGAGGCAACTTGATCCCTATTATTTAGAGAATGATACTATCACTTTATTGAATTGCATAAAAGATAATATTTTTGAGACTTTCATCTTCGATTAAAAGAATGATTTTAAAGAGCAATTTTTGTTCAATAAGGAATTGTCATGAGTGCATTTAGATATATTAACTTACTCATTTGAGAGTTGATTGAAACTTTCAATAGAAAAAACTTTGAGTGCTTAAGAAAATTCATTGAAAGTATGAGACACTAAAGTTGTAATAATTTTAAGGCTGATTTAAATATAATTAGTGGTTGTATTGTTGGGATTCAATCTCTAAACAAGTTCTTGTAGATATAAGTGGTTCACCAAACTATGTAAGCATCTCTCGTGTATTTATGCTCGTGTTCTTTACTTGTTGCTCCTTTGTGCTACACCAACTATTCCAATAGTTCCAACCAAGGTTGAAGCCAGAATAATTTTCTAGGGGGGTCGAAAGAAATTTTAATGTTTTGTAGTCTATATCTTTATAATTTTTAAAGGATTAAATCAAATTTTTATAATTTTAGGGGGCCAAAGTGTAATTTTACCATTACTAATTTAAAATTTTAAAATTTTTTAATGGGCCTAAATAAAAATTTTACCTTGACTCGTATTTCCATAATGCCTTTTTTGCCAAAGCTCGTCACGAGCCTATCTCGAACAATGTAAGATATTAGCTGAGTCGAAGCTGGGTTTGAACTTTGAAGCTGGAAGACTTCTAGTATTTGACTTGTGCACTACCAAATCAAAACTAACTTGGGTCCGATTTTGAAACACCCCAAACCCGGCCCACGAGCCTTGACCAGATTTGGTATGTTCCTCAAGTAAACCGGTTCAAAGTTCTTTTGTTACTTAGGAAAAACTTGTGTGATTTTTAAAAAAATATTGTTTGGGTTGGGCTTGTGCTGAAAACCAATTTATCTAACATTGAAATCCATTTATTTATAGTGACAAAACATTTAAGGTTTATTTTAAAAATGTATTTGCTTAAACTTTAATTTATAAAAATTCGTAAACATAATAAATAAAATAAAATAAAGTAGAAATAAATAAAATCCACTGGGCCTTATGGCCTTATTACATCAAATAAAACCCGATAATAAAATTAAATGTACTAAAAAGAAGTAAAGTCCAAAAGAGATAAAATCTTCAAATTGATGCATGGCCACCTCAAGGTCTACCGTCCCGGTCCGTCACTGTTCATCACCTGAAAATAGTTCCCACAACGGGGTGAGTCAACAGACTCAATGTGTACACAACATTAACATTCAACAAATCAGGCATACAAGTTCATATCAAGTTCATGTTCATATAAAATAAATGATGCAACCCAAACCCAAGCCTAATGGTCCATCCGCTACACACCACCCATACCTGTCAGTCACACCGTGGGGACTACTAAGTCAACCCTCCATCCGCTACACACCATCGAAGGCAGTCGCTGCAGTCGACGTGCTCATCGCCCATATAATTTGTGTCATTAGACACCATATTCGAATAATGTAACCGAAGTTACCAAATTCAGATAATGTAACCGGAGTTACCATATTCAAATTTTGTGACCGTAGTCACCATATTCCGTTGGTGAGACCGAAGTCAACACCTTCTTCCCCTTTCACATAGATCCCGTATGCCCCATAAATTTATATCATGTATAACATACTTAATTTCTTATTATTCACATGTTAAAATATAACATATTCATATTCCTAGTAGAAGTAGGAAACGTACCTGAGTACTTAGTACCTTAACATGGTACCTTAGCCATGCTCATATTTTCATTAACATATATTTTAATACATGCAACCATAATTCATATTACAAAGTAATGTGGAGTACACACATTCTTAATAATACATTTAATTTAAACATAGCCATGAACCTATCAAAACTTAGGGTAGGGTACACACCTGATTTGCTTAATGAATTCCTTGAAATCCCAAAATCTGATCTACTGCCTTAGATCTCAAATTCCTACATTTGATTAATCACTTACTACTTTAATAAAAAGCCATTCGGCCATAAATCCAAATCCTAGTAGGATTAGTATTCTTAAAACTTACCTTGAAATTCTCAAATCCCGAAATCCTTGTATCCCTCTGTCGAAATCCCTATAACTTCATGTTAGATCAATTTCTAACATTTATTCACAACAAATAACCCTTAGCCGTATGTTAAATATGACTTACCTTAGATTCTTAAATCCCGAAATTCACCGAATAACTAGGGAACACGCAGCTTATGGTGTACCTTCGGGAAAAGAACTTCTCCTTCCTTGTAGTCGACACTTAGTAAATCCCGAAAGATCTCCTTACTTTAGGAATCGACAATCCTTGCTTGAGCCTTTAACAATATTCGGCTATGGCCTTGATGTGGATTAAAATTTCGGCTTCTTGATGAACAGTAGAGGATTTTTGGTTTTTCAAAGAAAGAAGAGGAAGATATAAAACTTAGGAAAATTCGGCAAGACTAGGGGGATTCTGCTTTCGGCTTTGTGAATAATTGAAAAGAGAAAGAAGAACAATGACAGAGAGAATTCGGCAGAGAGAAGAGAATTTGCTTAAGAAATTAGGCAAAGGAAAAGTGAATGAATGAATGGCCTCTCTTTTCCTTTTATAGCCAAATTTACTAGGCTAGAGTCCCTTACTTGGCCACCACTCTTCTTTATTTGATAGCTTTATCTCTTTAATTTAAAATAATTAAAGAAATATCCTTTATTATCTCTTATCTCTTAATAAAAATAATACTAATAATAATCCTCTTTTATCTCTTCCTTATCTATCAAAATAAAAGGGATAAATCCATATTTATCCATCTATTATCTCTTCAAAAAAATAATCCAATAAAAATCCTTTATTATCACCTTATTAATCACATATTTATGAAAATAAAACACCTCCTTTTCTAGAAGCATGTGCCGTCCACCTCAGCCTTCTGGAAGCCAAAATAGAACCTTATTTATTTGCTTCCCAAGTGACTCGAACCCAGGCCCATTCCTCTTGCACATGGCGCCATTTCCATAGGCCCTAAGTGACACCTTCAGGCCACTTTTCCAAGCCTGTTTGTGTGTCAAATCTTACCAACTTTTTCTTTTAAGGCCTCCTTGCCCTAATTTCCTATTTTAAACTTTAAAATTCGACATTTCTAGGTCATTTCTAAGTTTCCTAAAATTTTCGATCGGCTCTGTATACTTGCCATTTTCTTACATTTCCAAGTTTCCAGAAATGTTCACTTTCCATTTTGAATCATTTCCTTACATTTCCAGGTTTCCAAAAATGTTCATGTCCAATGCATTTCCAGGTTTCCAAAAATGTTCATTTCCAATTCATTTTCATACATTTCTGAGTTTCCAAAAATATCAAAAATTTATTCATAGTGCTTAAGACTTGTCATTTCGTACAGTTAGACTGAAAATGCATAGGCCCTTTCCAGGATGTTACAGTTCTACCCTCCTTAAAAATAATTTCGTCCTCGAAATTACTTATTAACAGTCGTACAATCCTTCTCACCGCACTATGCTTTCGCTGCGCACTCTGATCTTAATAGAACCATCATACTTTCTAGGCACAATCCCTAAGTTCACGTCCCCTAGAACTTATTTCTAACGTCGCGATTTAATCCGAGTGAAAAGTTTTATGAATTAGTCCTTGTTTCACTGATTATTCGCGAAGAATTTTTATGGAAAAAAATTTTAGGAGTGGTTCTTTCGTATTCATACATGCACACAGTCTTTACATTCATGCATCCATCAATCAATTATGAACTTTCGTTCATTCAGAGAAATGTTGTAGTTTTCATTGTTGTTGTTTTCTCACTACCCAGGGGTATTTTCGTAATTTGCCCTACAGGGGTATTTTCGTAATTTGCCACAATAAGGTTCCTTGTGGATTTTGTCAATAAGGGTATTTTGGTAATTTTGCATTCCCAGGTATTTTGGAAAATTTTTGAAGTCCGGGGGTATTTCGGTAATTTTGGACCTTGGGGGTATTTTGGTAATAAACCAGAGTAAATTTGTAAAGCTTAATAAATCAAGGGTATTTCCAAAATTTGCAAAACTTGAGGGTTCTTTTTGAGAATTTGTTTCCAAATCGGTGATGTTGCAAAATTTTTGAAATTCAGGGTCATTTTGGAAATTTTATAAGTCAGGGGCAATTTTGTAATTTTCCAAATCAAGGTATTTTGATATTTTGCAAATAAGGGTTTTTTTTTTTGAACATTTATAAAATAGTGAAATTTTGGAAAAACTGTTGGGTAATTGGACCTTTTATAAACCAAGGGCATTTTTGTAATTTTACCACTAGGGGCATTTTAGTAATTTTGTAAACTAGAAGTTTTTGGAAAATTTTCGAAAATAACAATTTTCTCAGTTCAAAAGAGTGATTTGTTGAAATATTTTTTTTTAAAAAAAAAAACTAGGGTTTCCATAAAAACACGGCTAGTTCCCTTTCGGGTTTTAGTTAGGGTTTAGCCCATGAATAAGTCCTCTTGATTAGGGTGAACCGAAGCTACGCACCAGGTAGGATTCCTGCGAAGAGGAGGTGAGTCACTAGGACTGCTTAAATACCAGGCTCTTCCGGATCCAATCCTAGACATGCGCACAGGGGTTACCACACCCTAGCTCAGTGACTTAGCCATAGGGTTGTTCAGTGCATTAAGTCTTATGTGTTTGTGTTTGAGTAGACTAGTCCTAGGGTTCAAGTTCCTATCATTCTATTCTACGTTCCATGCCTTTTCTACCCTTATACAGTTCATAAATCACAGAATCACACATAAAGTTAGGGGTACTTACCTGGTGGACTGCGGGTCGGAGACTTAGGTGCCATGCCATAAAACCTGCTTATGTTCAAAGAAAATCATTTGGGCTCGAATTCAAAACGTTTTGGGCCTGAGCCGACAGGCCGAGAGTTTAAAACTGGGCTCTGATACCAAATTGAAACACCCCAAACCCGGCCCACGAGCCTTGACCAGATTTGGTATGTTCCTCAAGTAAACCGGTTCAAAGTTCTTTTGTTACTTAGGAAAAACTTGTGTGATTTTTAAAAAAATATTGTTTGGGTTGGGCTTGTGCTGAAAACCAATTTATCTAACATTGAAATCCATTTATTTATAGTGACAAAACATTTAAGGTTTATTTTAAAAATGTATTTGCTTAAACTTTAATTTATAAAAATTCGTAAACATAATAAATAAAATAAAATAAAGTAGAAATAAATAAAATCCACTGGGCCTTATGGCCTTATTACATCAAATAAAACCCGATAATAAAATTAAATGTACTAAAAAGAAATAAAGTCCAAAAGAGATAAAATCTTCAAATTGATGCATGGCCACCTCAAGGTCTACCGTCCCGGTCCGTCACTGTTCATCACCTGAAAATAGTTCCCACAACGGGGTGAGTCAACAGACTCAATGTGTACACAACATTAACATTCAACAAATCAGGCATACAAGTTCATATCAAGTTCATGTTCATATAAAATAAATGATGCAACCCAAACCCAAGCCTAATGGTCCATCCGCTACACACCACCCATACCTGCCAGTCACACCGTGGGGACTACTAAGTCAACCCTCCATCCGCTACACGCCATCGAAGGCAGTCGCTGCAGTCGACGTGCTCATCGCCCATATAATTTGTGTCATTAGACACCATATTCAAATAATGTAACCGAAGTTACCAAATTCAGATAATGTAACCGGAGTTACCATATTCAAATTTTGTGACCGTAGTCACCATATTCCGTTGGTGAGACCGAAGTCAACACCTTCTTCCCCTTTCACATAGATCCCGTATGCCCCATAAATTTATATCATGCATAACATACTTAATTTCTTATTATTCACATGTTAAAATATAACATATTCGTAGTCCTATCGAAAGTAGGAAACGTACCTGGGTACTCTTACCACATTTGTGGTACTTAGCCACATTCACATTCTTATGCATATTCATATATTAAAAATAATTGCCATATGATATATCGAAAATTAATGTGAGTACACACCTGATTGGCTTAATAGATTCCTTGAAATCCCGAAGAACGATCTACCGATCTAGATCTTTATCTCCTATATTCGGCCAATTATTAAAACATATTAACAAACCTATTTGGCTTAAAAAAACAAATCCTAGTAGGATTTGTATTACTTACCTTGTTGCCGAATTGGATGATTATAAATCAAATCCCAAAATTGCTAGTATCCTTTTCCTTGAAATCGGCTAACACTAATTCATGTAACCATGTGAGTTTTCGGCTTTTGAAATAATGAAAAATAATTCCAAATACCAAAATTAAGCCTTGGCCGAATATCACTTACCATACAAATTCCAAATCTGAAGAGGATTCCTTGCCCTATATGTCTGTCGAAATCTTCATGTTAGATCTAATCTAACATATACATCATAACCTTTAATCAAATAAATTATCTTACCTTAGATCCTTAGATTTCCCGAAAGATTCCCCCTTGTATTCGACAGTTGTAGAAACCCTTTTGATGTTGTAGTTGATTGCTCCTTTACTTAGAATCAACAAAGATTCGGCTTTGACAGTAGAAACAGAGAAGAAAATAGAAGAAGAAAAGATGGATTTTGCTTGAAGAAAAATTCGGCAGAGAGGGGGAGAGAGCTAGGAAAATTTCGGCAAAGAGGAAGCAAAAGTGAATAAGTAGCCCTCCTGCCCTCCTTTTATAGCTAAAGTTATCAGCCTAGGAGTCCCTTACTTGGCCACCACTCCTCTTTTTGATAATATTATCTCTTTTATTTAAAAGATAAAAGCCTTTAATCCATCAATTATCTCCTCAATTATCTTAAAAGAAAAATCCTTTATTTATCACTTATTATTCACATATTTATGCAAATAAAACACCTCCTTTTCTAGAAACCCATGCCGTCCACCTCAGCCTTCTGGAAGCAAAAATAAAACTTATTTATTTGCTTCCCAAGTGACTCGAACCCAGGCCCATTCCTCTTGCACATGGCGCCATTTCCATAGGCCCTAAGTGACACCTTCAGGCCACTTTTCCAAGCCTGTTTGTGTGTCAAATCTTACCAACTTTTTCTTTTAAGGCCTCCTTGCCCTAATTTCCTATTTTAAACTTTAAAATTCGACATTTCTAGTTCATTTCTAAGTTTCCTAAAATTTTCGATCGACTCTGTATACTTGCCATTTTCTTACATTTCCAAGTTTCCAGAAATGTTCACTTTCCATTTTTGAATCATTTCCTTACATTTCCAGGTTTCCAAAAATGTTCATGTCCAATGCATTTCCAGGTTTCCAAAAATGTTCATTTCCAATTCATTTTCATACATTTCTGAGTTTCCAAAAATATCAAAAATTTATTCATAGTGCTTAAGACTTGTCATTTCGTACAGTTAGACTGAAAATGCATAGGCCCTTTCCAGGATGTTACAGATTTTCACGAATGCAGTTACCTATCTTTTCAAAACTTGCACCCAAAAGACAACCTCTCTTATTCGAAATAGTCATAAAATTTTCCCTTCTATGACCAAATTGCCTCCGCTTCAAACGAGTCAACTTTAACTCATTAACAAACAAGGGACACCTTGTTAAACCAGTCATCGTTGATCCTTCTGGAACATAAAAGTTGTAAATAATTTTACCTTTCATTAAAATGAGAGTTCCACGAGATAATTTAATGCCGCTTGACTTGATATTAATTCTACAACCTTTCGAGTCCAAATTTCTTAAGGAGATGAGGTTTCTCTTTAAATTGGATACATACCTAACATCTGATAATGTCTTGATTGTCCCGTTGTGCATCCTGATCTGAACAGCACCAATATCATTAGCTTAGTGGGTGAATCATTCCCCATACACACAATTCCACCTTCAACTGAACTGTATGTGAAGAACCATACTCTGTTGGAACACATGTTAAAAGAACACCCCGAATCCAAGATCAACTCAGACGTAAGCTCGAAGCTTTCGCTTGTTGACACCAACAAGATATCATCACCTTGTCATTGGCCAAATTAGCATCAGCTAAATCTTCCTCATTGCTCTCAATAGCCCTTTTATTTCTCAGTTTGTAGCAATCTGCCTTGACGTAACCTAACTTCTTACAACAATGACATCTCTTGTCTTGCTTCCTTGATGCTACCAAATCTGAGGCTTGTCTATATGACTTTTTATTCGAACCAAACACATTCTCTAGTTTGTCTTTGCTCAACAAATAACCCTTCATATCCTTGAACAAAAGATTATCTCTGCCAAAAATCAGGTTCCCTAAAAGACTTGTATGAATGGAGTAAAGATCATAATAATAGCATTATTTGATCTTCATCGTCAATATGAACCTCGTCATTCTTTAAATCATTCAAAAAAGTTACAAATTGACTGATGTGACCTTTAAGGTGCTCACATTCATTCATGCGGAACGTGTAGAACTGTTGTTTCAACACCAATCGGTTAGATAGAGACTTTGTAGCATAAAGAGTTTCTAACCTTTTCCACAGGGTGTATGTTGTTTTCTCCATCATCACCTCTTGCAATACATTATTCGTGAGGCATAACTAAATTGCAGATAGGGCATTCTCATCAAGCTCTTTCCATTCTGATTGTTCCATATCCACGGGCTTCTTCCCTGTAATGACCTTTTTTAGACAGTTCTAGACTAGTATTGTCATCATCCGAACTTACCACAAATTGAAATTTACGATGCCATCAAACTTCTCAATGCCAAACCTTGTTGCTTCCATATCTAAAGGAGTTGAATGCGAAAATTGAACTAGCTCCGATACCATTTTGTTGGGGATAAACCCGATTAAGCAATGAACAAGTAAAATAACAAAGAAAGTGAAAAGATCAAACATAAATATTTTACGTGGAAAAACCCCTCTAAAGAGGATAAAAAACCACGGAAAAAGGTAATTTCATTATAATAGAAAAAATGAAAAGTACAAAGATGGAGATAAAACTAAACCCCGAAACCTGAAATAAGAACCTTTAAAATGTAAACACAAAATTCTATGAAAGCTTGTAAAAGCTAATACTTAATAATGTAATGGATTCAAAGTTTCTAGAGTAGAAAAATGTCTATTTATAGGCTAAATTCGTTGGTCAAATAATATAAAAATAATCTACACTAATCAGAGTTCGACTGAAACAAATACTCAGAGTTTAACTAGGAGAAGAAAACTGAGAATATTACCACACATCGTAGCATCCCCTGTCGTGTCGTCATGATGTCGTCATTGCCTCGTTGCATCTCTCTATTTGTGCCTAAATTTGAAAAAAATGCGATGCATACTCCACAATGTTTAGGCACATCTCAAAAGGTGTTTTTATCAAAAAAGCTTGAAGAATCCTTGAAACTACGCATGAAATAACTCTAAGTGTTAGGATGTTTAAATTAAAAACATTTACATCCATATTAAAAATATATATAAGAATGACTGAAAGTAAAACAATTAATGAAATTCATGATAAACTTTGTGGTATCACTAACGAAGCTTTGCACTTAATGAGCACTATTTTGAAGTGAAAATTCATGTGAAAAGTGCTGAGATCTTTGTCAAGAAAATTTTCTATCAATGTTACAATAATTAAGGAAGCTAAAGACATCAATATCATGGGATTGGATCAACTAAACGTTACGCAAAGTGTTGCAATAATTTGAGTACAACTTTTAGTAACACTACTAATGCCATGCCTAAGTTGACAATTTTTTACTTGTACTTATTTTATTGATGATTTATTTCTTATTTTAGCAACAACACATCTAGCCCTTTTCTATAAGGTGAAACTAAATATTATAGAATGCATACTATTTATGATTTCTACTTTTTCTATTATAAGGGACATTGATCAAGATGATTTAGGTGATTCGGGATGTAATGTGATAGAGGATTTGAGGTAACCCAATCCATATTATTTAGAGAATGATGCGATTATCTTATTTACTTGTATCCAAGATATTATTTAAAGGACTTTGATCCTTGCTTAATACAATGGTTTGAAAAAGTACTTTTCTATACAATAAGAAATTTGTTAATACTGCATTTAGATTACTAATTCACTTCTTTGAGAGTTTATTGAAACCTTTAGTGGAAAATTTTGAGTGATCAAAAGAGTTCACTAAAAGTGTTCAACATCAAAGCTGTTTTAACTCTAAAATTGATTGAATTGTAATTATAGATAAAATTATTGACGTGATAGTGGATTCAATCTCTAAAACATAAATGATTCACCAGATTACGTAAACATCCGTAGTGTATTCATATTCTTTACTTATTGTTCCTTGGAGTTACACTAATTGTTCCAAGGTCCCAACAACATCTCATGTAACACCTCTCTTACTAGACATTTTCATTTTATTTTTTATATATCCTGATTTCGATATATATATTTTTTGTTTTAGGAAAGATAGCAACAAGGTAAGGTGAAGTAATTTTTTGCTTATCCCATTTTTATACATCCCACCCCAATCTCGCCCTCAACCTGGTTTTAAAAGTTCAGTACTCGAACTAAACCATGAAAAAATAAAGGTTTCTCCAACTCCATTCAATCCAATCCTAAGTATTAAATAACTTTTAAATTATATTAATTTTTACGAGATTAAGTAAAATACTTATTACAAAACCTTATAATTTTTTTAAAAAAAATGGATTAAAATATACAGAAGATAGTTAAAATGTTATATAATCTTATAAAAATTTAAAAATTTCTAATTAAACTATATAATTAATTATAAAATAAATAAGATATTTTGATAATTTTATCTTGAATTTTTTAATTAAAAAATCACACCGTTATCAAACCCGATTTTTAAAATTAAAAAAAATTACCCCATATCAAATTAGACCGATTCAAGTTATTTTATCGTCCTAATTTTCACGCATGATCTCATGTGTAGCTCAAGAAATATGCAGTTTGGGGTTTGCGGTTGAAGGGAATTGCTTCTCTTTCATGGTTGAGTCTCAATGAACAATTTTCTAAGCTCACCCTATTGAGAATAGGGGTGAGCAAAACTCGATTCGACTCGAAAAAATCAAAAAAAAAATTTGAATTTCGAGTTAAACGAATCGAATTATTAGAGTCAACTCGATTTTTTTTTCGAATTTCGAGTTCGAATCGAGTTGAGTTTTTGAATTCGAATAACTCGAATAATTCGAATATCAAACTATAATATTTTACATTTTTACCCCAAACTCCCAAACCTTTTTACTTTTCTCTCAAAACTTTTACTCCTTCCCACTTTCCCCCCAAAACTTTTACTCCCCTCCCATCCCAACCCCCCAATCTACCCAAAATCCATTTCCCACTAAAATTTTATTCTCCCATTTTCTTTTTCTCAAAATTTTACTCCCAAAAACCCTCAAAACTTTTTATTTTTCCCCAAAATTTTTACTCCCTCCCACTTTTCCCCTAAAACTTTTACTCCCTTCCCATCTCACCTCCCATCTACCCCAAACCCATCCCCCCTCCAATTTTTTTAATACTTTCCCTTCAAAATTTTACTCCCCCTATTTATTTTCCCTCAAACTTTTATTCTCCAAAACTTTTTTTTTTCTTCCTAACCTTTTACTTCTCACCTTTTACTCTCAAATAAAAAATCAAAATTATCCAAAAAAATCACTAAACATAAATAGTAATAATTTTATTTATATCTACTCTTTATATTATTAAATTAAATTTCACATTTTATATTATTTATATTATTGAATTGTTTAGTCATATTGAATATTTATATTAAAATTGAATTATTAATTATGTCATAAAATATTCGTGTTAAAATTTTATATTGGTATCAATTTCACATTTTATCTTTAAAATAACTTTTATTAAAAAATCACATTTTTACGTTTAATATATTTTTTAATTCCAAAATACATAGTGACATGAATCTGAAGATAATTGAAAGAACTAAACAAGCAAAGAAGCTAACCCGTATATAAAAGATTAATAAATAAATTATTTGGTGTGAAAGTTAATAAAAAATTTTTGATTAAGGTGGATAAATTTTATTACGATAGGTGACAATGGTTACAAGGACCCAAAATTATTTTTTAAAATTTAACTCGAACAAATATATTTGATTCGATTCGATTCAAATTCCATCTCACTCGACTCGATTCGAGAAAATTTCAAATCAAATTAGGATAATAAAATATGATTCGTCAACTCAACTAACTCGAAATTTTTTCATCCAGTTCGATTCGATTCGATCGAACGCTCACCTCTAATTGAAAATGAGAATCCCTTAATTCCCTAATCCCTACCTCTACTTTGTTCCATTAATTTCAGCTTAGAATAAGTTTAATTACTCTATCCAACCTTTCAAAACCAATCATGATAACTTTCCAAAATTTTATAATTTAATTTTGATTTTTAAAAGATTTCTCACTTTACCCTTCAATATTCCATATTTTTTTTATATTAAATATCACATCAATTTAATCAATATAAAAAATTTGAGTTAAATAATATGAAATAAAAAGTTAATTAAAAGGAGTAGTAATCACTTGTACCATGCTCGAGCAGAAATTCTGTATAATGAAATTAATGAAATATTATAAAAATAAAAAATTGAATCTATATGTACTGAATATCAAATTTTTACAATTATTTTATGAATGACTCAATTAACTTAACTAGTATATGTTGTGTTAATTATTTTTTATTTAAATTGTAGGGTTGAATTTTAAACGATTATAATATGCTTTAAGTTTCCTCTTTGAATGATTGGAATTTAGTCTCTATATTTTTACTTCTGATAATTTAGTTTTTCTACTTTTCGGATTTAAAAATTTTAATTTATTTGTTAACACCGTTGAAATACTTTTATTAAATTCATTTGTGTTGAATTAAAAAAAATTCACTTGGTATCTATGTAACAAAAAAGACATTGTAATAGACATAAACTTAACAGAGAATTTTAATAGGATTTACAGCTCTTAAAATTCATGTTAACATTCTAAGCAAAAGAAAAAAATTTAAAGTAACTAATTGTAACACCCCAAACCTGGCCCAAACATTACGACCGAATTTGGTATGCTACAGAAAAAAAAACATTTTTTTTTTGAAAATCCCTTTGAGCCAATTTAAATTTTTGATAAAAGATATTGTCTTGTTTTAAAAATTTTGAGGTGTAAGAAGAAAATATTACTTAGTGTTATTTAAAAATATATTAGGTCAAGTTGTTACAGGTTCAAGTGTACCCGATGGCACAATAAAACATTTTTGCGTCTTAATTTGAGAAAATATGTGTACTCATTTTAATATCATGAAGTAGTTTAAGCAAAATATCCAAAACAGATAAAATAACCAAAATATAATTCTAGGAGGCCTTATTACAACTTAAATAAATCAAACCCATAAAAAAAATAAAATAGTTCAAAATCCACCTAGTCCATTTTTTTTCATCGCATGGCCACCTTGAGTTCAACCGGCTCCTTATCCGCAGCTACGAATCACCTGAAAATGTTAAAGGAAAAAGGTGAGTCATCAAGACCCAATGTGTAATCCTTTTTCCCGGTTTAATTTAACAACATACACAATTTATAACAATTTAACATGCATTAAAAATATGCACCCAACCTAGCCAACCAAACGCCTTTCTCTACCCCGTATGGTACCAAACCACTGGTGGTGCCAAACCACTGGTGACATATAGTCACAGATGTGATGCCAAATCACTGGAGGTGCCAAACCTCTGGTGTCCAAAGACACAAATCGGATGATGAGGCCAACCCATCGTGTGATACCAAATCACTGGCGTCAATCCCATATCTCAAAGTGGGGCCAACCCATCGTGGTGCTACGCCACAGGGACGAGACGCTATGAGGTGCCAAACCTCTGGTGACCGTAGTCACAATGTGTTACCAAAACACTGGTGTCCGTCGACACGAATATCACTGCCCCCTCCTCTCATCAACCCACATCAATCATTTATATACTTTTACAGAAATCATGCTAATAGGTTTATTTAACAACATTCATAGATTTATCATTGCCATATATCATATACCGCACATACCAAATGTGCCATGCTTCCCAAAAGCATCAAATAGTAATCTCATAGTAACAAAGACTTACCCGAATCCTTGTTTTACCATGATGGTATTACATCCAAATCTACACAAACCGATTAAGCATAAAATAACACTTAGCATATTAAAAAGTTACAAGGTGTGTATGTACACACCTGATACTAACGAGAGTCCTAAATCCCGAATAGACAAATCGGCCACACAAGCTTTCCTTGCCCCTATATTCGGCCAAACATGGACATAAGTGACATGGCCTATTCGGCTAAACCAAATAAATCAAAAGGTTGTCTCTCGAACCCGAATCCTTACCTACACGCCTTTGAATTCTAGCCACCACACACCAAATATTTCGGCTTCCCTATAATCGGCAATCACTTGTTAATAGCCTTTAGCTTTCGATTACTTAAAAAGATTTAAAGAACTTAGAAATATGGATCCTTACCACCTTACCAAAACCGATTGCTAGAGGAGAGGAGTTTGGATTGATCACTTAAAATCCCGAAGTACCTAGATAGAACCTGTTAAAGAGGAGAAATAGTTAGCCATCATGAACGCCATATTTCGGTTCTTCCATTCATCCAAGTCGACAAGGAATCAAGAGAGAAAAGGAATAGCCATTCGGCTAACACACTTACCTACCCAAACCGATTGGAGAAATGATAGAGGAGGGCACCTTTGTTTGAGATTCGGCCAATGCTACACAAAATAGAAGAAGAAAAATTCGGCACACCAATGATGTAGATTCGGTTAAGAAAGAAAGAAAATAATGGACAAAAAGGAATAGAAGTTTCGGCCAAAGATCAAAAGAAGAAAAAGAAAATGGAAATGGAGGTATCAGTTTTTGAGAGAAAGGTTGTAGAAGAAACAAAAAGATGCTAGCCGAAAATTATGAAGAAAAAGGCTAAGGAAATTTGGCACTCCCCCTATCGCCTTGCCGTCCACTCCTCCCTAAGGAAATTCCAAATTTTGGCAATTTCCACAAATCACTCTAATCCATAAATTTGAGATATTCCAAATTTAATCACATCCCTAAACTTTCTCTTTGCCAACTTTTCAAGATTAACCAAATAAAGTCCATTAAAACCAAATAATATTCTCATACTTTCCTTATTAAACCAAAGTTTAAAATTAAGAATTTCCCTCCCTTATTGCCGTCCAAAATAAAAATCAAAAAGGAAAAATTTGTGACTCGAACATAGGTTCTCCCTTGCTCCTTGTGGCGTCAACTCTAGCACCTAAGTAGCCTTCCTTTTGCCACTTTTCCAAGTCCTTTTTAATGACAATAATTCCTTCATTTAACCTTGTAACTCCTACTTACTAAGGCTCTCTTTCTTTAAAGTTTCACAAATAAATTTTCTACTACACCAATCCTACTCAAGACCTCTAATTAAGTCTTATAACACCACGAATAATATCACAGCAATTCAAACACAAGCAAAATAATTCAATCACAAATAACCCCTATTTTAGGATGTTACAGTTCTACCCCCTTAAAATAATTTCGACCCTGAAATTACCTGATCAGAAGAGATGGGGGTATTGCTGACGCATCACATCCTCGGGTTCCCACGTCGCTTCCTCCGCACCATGGTTTCGCCATAGCACTTTCACCAACGGTACTGATTTCCTACGCAAAACCTTGACATCACGATCTAAGATCTGAACTGGCTCCTCCTCGAAAGATAAGTTGGAATGAACCTCAATCTCTGCCACTGGCAAGATGTGCGATGGATCTGACCGATACCGTCTAAGCATCGACACATGAAAGATGTCATGGATCTGATTCAACTCTACTGGCAGCTCAAGCTGATAAGCTACCGGTCCTACTCGCTTCAACACTGTATATGGCCCAATGAACCTAGGGCTTAGCTTCCCTTTTCGCCCAAAACGCAACACCTTCTTCCAAGGCGACACCTTCAGAAAGACTTTATCTCCTACCTCGTATTCCATTTCCTTGCGCTTGAGATCGGCATAAGACTTTTGCCTATCCGATGCTTCCTTGAGACGAGCCCGAATCATCTTCACTTTATCTTCAGTTTCCGTTACCAACTCTGGACCCAAGACATGTCGTTCACCTAATTCCGTCCAACACGTAGGAGTACGGCACTTTCATCCATACAGTGCTTCATATGGAGCCATCTGAATGCTCGCTTGATAACTATTGTTATAAGCGAATTCCGCCAACGGTAGATACTCTTCCCAGCTACCTCTAAAATCCAGAATACAGCCTCTCAGCATATCTTCTAAGATCTAAATCACTCTCTCCGATTGTCCGTCAGTTTACGGATGAAAAGCTGTGCTGAAGTCTAATCTCGTTCCCAAGGCTTGATGCAAAGCTCTCCAAACCTTGGCGTAAACCTCGGATCCCTATCCGAGATAATCGATACTGGCACACCATGCAATCTTACTATCTCGGCTACATATAACTTTGCTAGCTTCTGAAGGGAATAATCCATTCTTACCGGTATGAAATGCGCTGACTTAATTAATCGATCCACAATTACCCAAACCGAGTTCTTCTTGCTAGGTGTGAGGGGTAATCCACTGACAAAATCCATCGTGATCCTCTCCCATTTCCACTGAGGAATCTTCACCGGTTGGAGTAACCCTGATGGCAATTGATGTTCAGCTTTCACTTGCTGACACGTCAGACACTTACCCACGAATTCAGTTACCTCACGCTTCAACCCAGGCCACCAGAACTGTTTTCGCAAATCTCCATACATCTTGCTACCTCCCGGATGCATAGCGTATGGGCTGCTATGTGCATCTTGGAGAATCTTCCGCCTCAATTCCACATCTTTCGGCATACAAGCTCGCCCTTGAAAACACAGCATTCCCTCACCAGACAAACTGTACCCTTCCAAACCACCGTCTTGAACTTGCAACCTTCTCGCATTCAGACTGTCATCCACCAATTGCTTTTCCTTAATTTCCTCGATCCAAGTTGGCTTAACTTGCAGTTCTGCCAAAAGACTTCCATCGTCGTATAGACTAAGGTGAGCAAACATCGCTCTTAAGTCCGTCACGACCTTCCGGCTTAACGCATCAGCTACCACGTTAGCCTTACCCGGATGGTACTCAATCGAACAGTCGTAGTCCTTTAACAATTCAATCCACCGACGCTGCCTCAAATTCAAATCCTTCTGAGTCAAGAGATACCTCAGACTTTTGTGATCCGTGTAGACTATCGACTTCTCCCCATACAAGTAATGCCGCCATATTTTCAAAGCGAAGACTACTGCCGCTAACTCCAAGTCGTGTGTAGGATAGTTAACCTCATGCGGTCTTAGCTGACGGGACGCATAGGCCACTACCTTCCCTTCCTGCATCAATACACATCCCAACCCAGCATGGGACGCATCACAATAAACCGTAAACAACTTTCCTGCCTCAGGCTGTACCAGAACCGGAATTTTCCTTAACTTATCAAAACTTTCTTGTTGCTTCTCTGTCCATACAAATGGAACTCCCTTCCTTAACAACTTAGTCAACGGCACTGCGATTAAAGAGAATCCTTCCACAAACCTCCGATAGTAACCTGCCAGACCCAGAAAACTTCGAACTTCTGCCACTGACCTAGGCGGTTTCCAGTCCAACACCGCTTCAACCTTGCGAGGATCCACTCTAATCCCTTCCGCTGACACCACGTGACCTAAGAAAGCCACCTCTCTAAGCCAAAATTCGCACTTACTGAATTTGGCATATAACTGCTTCTCTCTTAATACTTGTAGAACTATACGCAAATGCATGTCATGCTCCTCCTCCGTCTTTGAGTAAACCAATATGTCGTCTATAAACACTACGACAAATTGATCCAAGTATTGCTGAAACACTCTATTCATTAAGTCCATGAATGATGCCGGTGCATTAGTCAACCCAAATGGCATCACCAAAAACTCGTAATGCCCATACCTTGTACGGAATGCTGTCTTGTGCACATCAACCTCCTTCACCTTGAGTTGATGATATCCCGACCTAAGATCTATCTTCGAGAATACCGATGCACCCTTCAGTTGGTCAAACAAGTCATTAATCCGAGGCAACGGATACCTGTTTTTGATTGTTAACTTATTTAACTGGCGGTAATCGATACACATCCGCATCGAACCGTCCTTCTTCTTGACAAACAACACAGGTGCTCCCCACGGAGATATACTTGGTCGGATAAAGCCTCGGTCCAAAAGCTCCTGAATTTGAGCCTTCAGCTCCACCAATTCCTTTGGTGCCATTCGGTAAGGTGCTATAGACACAGGTGCCGTTCAGGGTAACAAGTCTATACCGAATTCAACCTCCCGATCTGGAGGCAGACCCGGAAGTTCTTCTGGGAACACATCAGCGAACTTCCCTACAGTTCGGATCTTCTCAACTGCTGACTCCTTAGCCTCCAAGGCACAAATTCGAACCAACAACGCTTCACAGCCTTTCTTGACCATCTTCTCAGCCTTCAAAATAGACACTACATTGGATAGGTAATCTCTTCTATTAACTATCATGACCAATTCACCACCTTCAGCCATCTTAAGAACCATGCGCTTAGCAGCGCAATCTAACCTTGCCTGATACTTAACCAACCAGTCCATTCCAAGGATCAAATCGAACTCCCCAAACGGCAGTTGCATCAGATCAGCCACAAACACGACCCCTTGAAGTTCTAGGGGTACATCTCTATATAACTTGTTAACAACTACAGAGTGTCCTAGAGGGCTAATTACAGTCATCTCCCTAGAAGCAGTCTCGAAGTCTAAGTTCATGATCTCTACCACACTACTAGCAACGTATGAATGCGTCGAACCCACATCAATTAATGCAACATATGGAAGACCAAAAATTAGGAACGTACCGGTTATAACGTCCGGTGCGTCACCTTCCTCTCGACGCCTTGCCGCATAGACTAAACCAGGCTGCCTTGCTTCTGTACTGCCTGCACCTCTGCCCGGAATTCTACGACCTTGATTAGAACCATTACCACATCTACCATTACCACGACCCCTCTGTGGTGGTCCTACATTCCTAGCCTGAGCACGGTTCTGACCCTCTGATTGATTCTTGGTTGACTTCCGAGGACAATCCCTTACACGGTGATCCAAAGACCCACATTCAAAGCAACCCTTCTCACCGGTCCATCATCCTCTCCAATGTGATTTCCCACAGCGGTTACACTGAGCCGGTCTCTGATTAGCAGCCATGGGCCTTCCCGCCTGATTCGGCCCACTCTGCATAACCCTTTTCTGAACATTACCACCTGACCCAGACGACCCAAATCCTCTTTTCTGCTTGTTCCTATCATAGCTCTGTCTCACGGACTCCTTGACCCCTTCGACTACCTTAGCCTTTTCCACCAAGACAGCAAACTCACGCTCCTGCTGTGGAGCAATCAGCAACCTTAACTCATCCCTAAGTCCGTCTTCAAAGCGGACACAATGATCATGCTCCGTTGACACTATACCCTGAGCATAGCGGCTCAGCCTCAAGAATTCCGCTTCATACTCCGACACAGACTTATTTCCTTGTACCAACCCCAGAAAAGCTTTCCTCTTAGCATCAATGTAGCTAGTGCCCACATACTTCTTCTGATAAGCAGTTTTGAAATACTCCCAAGTAAGATCATCTGCCGTAGCACCATCCCGAACCGTTAGCCACCATCGATATGACTCATCCTTGAGAAGCGACACCGCTCCTTTCAGCTTTTCCTCATTCGTCAGATCTATCTCATCCATGATTCTTTCGGTCGATTCCAGCCAATACTCAGCCGTATTGGGCGCTACACCGGACACACCTCGGAAAAATTCAGCTCCGTTAGCTCGAAGTCTCTCAGGTACCGACTTCTGAGCTCCTCCACCTCCACCCACTCCAGCTACCCTTTCTAGAACCCGCAGCATTGCTTGTGACACTGCGTCATCACCGGTCTGCTCCTGCTCCCCAGCTCCAAAAGTTGGGGGTGGTGGTGGTGGTACCTCATTCTCAAATTCCTGACCCGACCTGACAGGTTCTGACACGGTCATCCTGCTCCTACCGCGTCCACGACGGCCACGTCCTCTAAAGCTCATTCTAACTATCGCGCTTTTAATCTGATTAGGAAATTTTATGAATTAGTACATGTTTCACTTGGTTATCCGCGAAGAAATTTTATGAAAAGAATTTAATAGAGATTCTTTCGATCAAACAAAGTTTTAAGTCTTCTATCCTAGTTTACACAGAAAAGTATATCCATACCTTTCATACTTATTCACTCTTCGGGCATTTCTGTCCGTTTCTAACCCAGGGGTATTTTCGTCATTTTCCTACAGGGTAATTTTTGTAAATAAACCAAAGAAATTTGAATAAATCAAAACATTTTTTAATTTCTAAAACTGAGGGGTATTTTCAAAAATTCATCAATTTAAAGTTATGGTGGAATTTTGAAAACTAGGGGTATTTTAGTAATTTTGTCAATCAGGGGTAATTTTGTAAATTTCCAAAGTCAGGGTATTATTTTAAAATACAGAATATTGGATACTTTTGTAAGTAAGAAAATTTTATTAAAATTGGGGTAATACGGAAATTTTAGAAACCAAGGGTATTTTCGTAATTTTGCCACTAAGGGCATTTCGAAAATTTTGGTAAGTTGAAGAATATTTTGAAAATTTTCCGAAAGTAAATTTTTGCTGTTATTGAAAGGAGTATTGTAAAGATATTTTTTAAAACTTAGAGCTTTCATAAAACAGGGTTAATCCCTTTCGGGTTTTATTTAGCGTGTTTAGCCTATGACCGAGTCCTCTTGGTTAGAGTGAACCGAAGCTACGCACCAGGTAGGAATCTCGTGAAGAGGAGGTGAGTCACGAGGACTGCTTAAGTACCAGGCTCTTCCGGATCCAATCCTAGACATGCGCACCAAGGTTACCACACCCTAACTCGGCGACTTGATCACAGGTTGGTTTTAATTAGGCCATTAGAATCTTATGAGTTTTGTTGGGGTAGACTAGTCCTAAAGTTCAACACCTATCATACTAACTACGTTCCCTACCTACCCTTCTACAATAATAATCCACACAAAAAGTTAGAGGTACTTACCTCGGCGGATCGGTGCCGGAGACTCGGTGCCATGCTTATTCAAAACCAAAATATTTCAAAAAGGCCTACCAAAAACATTTTTGGGCCTTGGGCCCCCACAGCTGAGCTTTGAACCTGAGCTCTGATACCAATTTGTAACACCCCAAACCCGGCCCAAACATTACGACTGAATTTGGTATGCTACAATAAAAAAAATTTTTTTTTTGAAAATCCCTTTAAGCCAATTTAAATTTTTGATAAAAGATATTGTCTTGTTTTAAAAATTTTGAGGTGTAAGAAGAAAATATTACTTAGTGTTATTTAAAAATATATTAGGTCAAGTTGTTACAGGTTCAAGTGTACCCGATGGCACAATAAAACATTTTTGCGTCTTAATTTGAGAAAATATGTGTACTCATTTTAATATCATGAAGTAGTTTAAGCAAAATATCCAAAACAGATAAAATAACCAAAATATAATTCTAGGAGGCCTTATTACAACTTAAATAAATCAAACCCATAAAAAAAAATAAAATAGTTCAAAATCCACCTAGTCCATTTTTTTTCATCGCATGGCCACCTTGAGTTCAACCGGCTCCTTATCCGCAGCTACGAATCACCTGAAAATGTTAAAGGAAAAAGGTGAGTCATCAAGACCCAATGTGTAATCCTTTTTCCCGGTTTAATTTAACAACATACACAATTTATAACAATTTAACATGCATTAAAAATATGCACCCAACCTAGCCAACCAAACGCCTTTCTCTACCCCGTGTGGTACCAAACCACTGGTGGTGCCAAACCACTGGTGACATATAGTCACAGATGTGATGCCAAATCACTGGAGGTGCCAAACCTCTGGTGTCCAAAGACACAAATCGAATGATGGGGCCAACCCATCGTGTGATACCAAATCACTGGCGTCAATCCCATATCTCAAAGTGGGGCCAACCCACCGTGGTGCTACGCCACAGGGACGAGACGCTATGAGGTGCCAAACCTCTGGAGGTACCAAACCTCTGGTGACCGTAGTCACAATGTGTTACCAAAACACTGGTGTCCGTCGACACGAATATCACTGCCCCCTCCTCTCATCAACCCACATCAATCATTTATATACTTTTACAGAAATCATGCTAATAGGTTTATTTAACAACATTCATAGATTTATCATTGCCATATATCATATACCGCACATACCAAATGTGCCATGCTTCCCAAAAGCATCAAATAGTAATCTCATAGTAACAAAGACTTACCCGAATCCTTGTTTTACCATGATGGTATTACATCCAAATCTACACAAACCGATTAAGCATAAAATAACACTTAGCATATTAAAAAGTTACAAGGTGTGTATGTACACACCTGATACTAACGAGAGTCCTAAATCCCGAATAGACAAATCGGCCACACAAGCTTTCCTTGCCCCTATATTCGGCCAAACATGGACATAAGTGACATGGCCTATTCGGCTAAACCAAATAAATCAAAAGGTTGTCTCTCGAACCCGAATCCTTACCTACACGCCTTTGAATTCTAGCCACCACACACCAAATATTTCGGCTTCCCTATAATCGGCAATCACTTGTTAATAGCCTTTAGCTTTCGATTACTTAAAAAGATTTAAAGAACTTAGAAATATGGATCCTTACCACCTTACCAAAACCGATTGCTAGAGAAGAGGAGTTTGGATTGATCACTTAAAATCCCGAAGTACCTAGATAGAATCGGTTAAAGAGGAGAAATAGTTAACCATCATGAACGCCATATCTCGGTTCTTCCATTCATCCAAGTCGACAAGGAATCAAGAGAGAAAAGGAATAGCCATTCGGCTAACACACTTACCTACCCAAACCGATTGGAGAAATGATAGAGGAGGGCACCTTTGTTTGAGATTCGGCCAAGGCTACACAAAATAGAAGAAGAAAAATTCGGCACACCAAGGATGTAGATTCGGTTAAGAAAGAAAGAAAATAATGGACAAAAAGGAATAGAAGTTTCGGCCAAAGATCAAAAGAAGAAAAAGAAAATGGAAATGGAGGTATCGGTTTTTGAGAGAAAGGTTGTAGAAGAAACAAAAAGATGCTAGCCGAAAATTATGAAGAAAAAGGCTAAGGAAATTTGGCACTCCCCCTATCACCTTGCCGTCCACTCCTCCCTAAGGAAATTCCAAATTTTGGCAATTTCCACAAATCACTCTAATCCATAAATTTGAGATATTCCAAATTTAATCACATCCCTAAACTTTCTCTTTGCCAACTTTTCAAGATTAACCAAATAAAGTCCATTAAAACCAAATAATATTCTCATACTTTCCTTATTAAACCAAAGTTTAAAATTAAGAATTTCCCTCCCTTATTGCCGTCCAAAATAAAAATCAAAAAGGAAAAATTTGTGACTCGAACATAGGTTCTCCCTTGCTCCTTGTGGCGTCAACTCTAGCACCTAAGTAGCCTTCCTTTTGCCACTTTTCCAAGTCCTTTTTAATGACAATAATTCCTTCATTTAACCTTGTAACTCCTACTTACTAAGGCTCTCTTTCTTTAAAGTTTCACAAATAAATTTTCTACTACACCAATCCTACTCAAGACCTCTAATTAAGTCTTATAACACCACGAATAATATCACAGCAATTCAAACACAAGCAAAATAATTCAATCACAAATAACCCCTATTTTAGGATGTTACACTAATGGCATTATAAACGTTGATGTACCACATTATGTCAAAAATTAAAGTATAAAGAGTAAATCTTAAATTTGAGCATAGAATAGGAACTGAAATTAAAATTTGAAGTTTTTTTTATATAATCTACAAAATATATGGACTGATTTTGACCATTATGTTAATAATGTAAAAAGAAAATGAAAAGGGTAAAGTACACCCAAAGTCACTAAATTATTAGTGAGTTTACGTTTTGGTCACTCAAGTTTAAAAAAGTTTTAAAATGATCATTGAACTATTCAAAATCATTTATTTAAGTCTAGGTATTAAGTTTTGTTTTTTCAAAGTTTGAATAGCAAGTTCCAAGTGACAATTCGACAACCAATACAGTGGATTAGTACTTATCAATGATTAGAAGAATATACTTCAGATCCAAGTCGATTTGACAGTCAATATCAATGATCATAGAAGCAAACTATTTAGATTTTGGTTTGCAGATTCATGACGTTCAAAATTGTTTCATGTAAAAAATGAATTGTAAAAGAGAAGATAAATGAGATTTTCCGATTGGTGCAAACGATATGCATAAAGAAGGTCATACAACAACTATTTTAACAATCCAATAACTTAAATGAAAACTTTTGAATAATTCAAAAATCATTTTGTAACTTTCTAAAGTTGAACGACTAAAACATAAATTTATTAATAATTTAGTTTCATCGTGTATAGTTTACCCAAAAGAAAAAGTCATGGACGCTTGTCATAAAAGGGAAACATTAGAACCTTTCTTTTACATATACTAGTATTAATTTTGGCCCACTTGTGTGGGTTAATTATTTTTGGATTAAATAGTTAAAATTTGAATGTTACAATATGCTCTAAGTTTTTGTACTCTTTTCGTATTTGGAATTTAGTCACAATATTTTATTTTTAAGAATTTAGTCTATCTATTTTTTGAATATAAAAATTTAGGTTCAATTATCAACACTGTTAAAATTCTTCTACTAAATTTGTTGGTGAAACAATCTAAAATTTTAAAAAAGTACTCAATGGATAATCATGCCACAAGAAATGTCATTATAATGAACTTAAATTTAACAAAAATTTTAATGAAGTTAACCATTCTTTAAATCTACACCACCATTTTAATTATATTAAAATATTCAGATTAAGTAATGACATTATAAACGTTGAGATATCAAATTATGTAAAAAATTGAAAATATAAAGATCAAATCTTAAATTTAAGCATAATAGAGGAATTAAAATTAAATATTGACCATTTTTATATAATTAAAAAAATAAAAAGATTGAAATTGAAACTTAACCATTATTGTTAAGAGAGAGAGAGAGAGAGAGAGAGAGGTGTTAAAAAAATAGTTTAGTATAGTACAAAGATGGACATTAAAATATAATCCATTTTATATAATTAAAAAAAAACTGAAATTAAAATATAGTAATTAATGTTAAAATAAAGAAGAGAGGTGTTAAAAGAAGGAAGGGATATAAATGATGATGGCTCACGTAAGGCTTGAAAGTTGTGAAAGGAGGAAGAGGACAAGAGGATGGCTGACTTTTGCAGTGGAGTATCTAAGCTTCCAAAAGGGTACATGGAATGGTAGCAATGAACAGTATCCATATCAAATCAATGTTTCATGTTTGGATCTATTTAAGATTCCAAGCTATGGATGATAGGACACTTAATTGTTTATGAATGATCTTGGTAAATGTTAATGTTTCAATTTTGCTAATCATTTTATTTGCTGCCTAATTTGTAAATCATCCCTGCTTTATAATGTATTTTAATTGTAGGTATCATTTATATTAATTAACTCTGTACAACTTCTCCTATTTCTTAATTTATTTAGGAAAAATAGATTGTCCCTACAATTTTATTTTTTTGGAAAAATTGATTTTACTTGAGCTGAGATCTTTTATAGAATCGAACAATGTCTCCTCACTTTTGGGTTTATTACGCTGCCTTGCCGTCTTTCCGTTTTCTACCAATCTTGTTTTTTTTTTTTTTTAATCAAAACAAGTAAGATGAGGTTATTGTTATAATCATTAATAGCAAAGTTGATAAAAAATAGGCATTGTGTGGGAATTTTTAAAACAAGTAAATTTTATACTTATATAATATATGTATGTTTATTTTAAGCTT
The DNA here is from genome assembly GCA_005393395.2 of Gossypium australe. Classification (NCBI taxonomy): domain Eukaryota; kingdom Viridiplantae; phylum Streptophyta; class Magnoliopsida; order Malvales; family Malvaceae; genus Gossypium; species Gossypium australe. The sequence continues at coordinate 10,260,442 of CM016623.1, read as the reverse complement.
TTGATTAATTAAACTGGTTTCTTGAGTCAATCGAGTATTAACTTAGTTTGAAACATTATTAATATCTTTACTCTTACAATCTAACAAATATTCATACAATAGTGTTCTTTTTTTCCTTTTATCTTTTTCATGTCTTTAATAAAATATTACAATGGTAGAATATGAACTTGAGACATATAAGTTCTAAACTTTTAACTTAATCATTTCAACCAATGTCTTACTTGATGTTAATGTAAATTTTAGGTGAAAAACTAATGAGATTTTGGTTGAAATGATATAATTGAAAATTTGAAGATTTTAATATCTTAAGTTCAAATAATAATCATTTTTAATTTTTTAAGATTTATTCTGAATAAAAAATGTTTTTTTATAAAATTATAAAAATTTATAAACACTCTCATAATAACATGTGTTATTTTAGAAAAAATAATCATTTTTTTTAGGTATTTTTCTAATTGAGTTAGTATATGATTAACTCATAACATTAGTTCAATTTAATAATAATAGAGATAAAAATAATTAGCTAACATTAATAGATGTAATCCAAAACCAACTCGCCAACATTAAAAATTATATTTTTCTTTTCAATGTGTTATTGGTTGTGTTAGTAAGGTTGAAGTCCCAAGAATTTGAGTGTCAAAGTTTGAGTCTCAAGTTATCCCAAGTTATGTAATTCATATCTGGATTCTCTCAGAGATTGATTCTTAGTAGTTAGTTAAAAGTTAAGTTAATTATTAAATTCAATACTTATAATTATTAATTTTAATTGAAATTATTGATATAGTTGTAACTTTAAAAGAAGATTAATTATATTCATCTTAAAAATTATGATATAAGAATGATGGTTAATTGAGCCTTAATTACTTTAATTAGTACTATTGTTGTGTCAACAATAAGAAAAACGTGGGTTCAAATATACTTAAATATATATTATCATTCGATTTAAGGGATTAAAAAATTATAAATAACTAGTGGTAAGAATTATATAACAAAATAGTTGGATTGCGTTTGTTGATTTTATTAAATATTTTCAAATAAATCATTAAAAATGATTTACTTCTATATGATATAAAAATGTTGCCAATGAAATCTTGGCATATTGACAAAGATCGAGGTGTCAGGACCTTGATGCCTTAGGTAGAAGAAGCCTAGGTCTTGGGACCTTGATGATTTAGGTTCGACTTTCATTTTGCATAAATCTTGTGTAAGTCTTTAAATTTATTCTAACCTAAATCTTATCATGTATAGATTTTTTCTAGATCTATTTTAATTGACTTTAAATATATTTTAAATATTAATTTGATTGCACTCAGTAATGGTAAATTCTAATTATAGTTTATATATACATATATACATATATATATATATATATATATATATATACTGCTCGAATCAACAACTGCAAATGTGTATCATCGTTTTTCATGTGCAGAACTGTAAAGTAAACTGAAACTTGAAATGTAGAAATAATTAATATGCTCTAAGTTTTTATAATTTTTTTTTTACATTTAGTCCTTTTATTTTTTGAATTTAAAAATATAAATTCAATTATTAATATTATCAAATTTATTATATTAAATTGAAGCATATTATTTATTACATAACTATTAATTAAAAAATTAATTTCAAAATGTGACGTTAAAAAATTAAATTAAAAAAATTTAATGATGTAAATAAGTGAAATTAAATTTTAAAATATTAAAAGTAACCAACAAATAAAAAAACTATATTTCAAATGCAGGTAAATAAAGAGACATGAAGCATCATTTTTTTTAAAAAAAAAAACATATCTTTTAGAGAGAAAAAGATGCCAAATTATGAGCCTAAAAATAAGTTACAATAATAAAATTATATGAATAAAGTAAGTGAATGGTTAATTCACATCCCATCAAAATGAGTAGACATCATATATGGTATTTTAAATCATGTGAATATTATATAGATGCAAGTAACCAAAAATTAACTCAATCTTATCGTAAGTCTTATTTATAAATAATTAATTTAGCAAATCTCATACTAAAATGGAGCTTTAATAAAGAGTTAGTGGCATAAATTTCCATATTATACATCTTCAGTGTGAGTAATTTAAGTATATGATAGAATCAATGAGTAATTAAGTGAATAAAGGATGTCAGAGTTAGAATTATAGAATCTGCTGAAACCATTACTTTAATTTTTAACAAACTGATTTTACACAAATAACTAAATAAATAAACCCGACAAACAAATCAGATATTTTCCTTTTAGAAACAGAATCCGAATCCCAGCCCCAATCATAATGAAATCCAACACTGCAAAGTTGGTATAATCTCCATTTTCTAGCTCTTTCAAAACCATTTGACGTCCACTTCTTTCTTTTTTTTTGGCTAGGATTTCTCCACTATATAAACCCCCTCTTGGTCCTTTCCTTTCCATTGCACCATCACCTCTAACTTGTTTTATTTTATTTTTTTCATTTGCGTCCCCTCTAGCAAGCGTTCTTTGTTAAAATGGAGAGAAACCCCATGCGTAGGCAGCTTGCAATCATGAGGCAATCCCTGTTTGATCAGGTTTGTTTCCCAAATAACCAAAGCATGCAACTCCAACTCCTAGTTCAAAGTTTTGTTACTACGTTCATTGATGCTAACTAGTGTCATAAGATGTCATTTGCAGGGACATGTTGATGAACAATTCGTGCAGTTGGAGGAACTCCAAGACGATGCCAACCCCAATTTCGTAGAAGAAGTTGTCACCTTATACTACCGTGATTCAGCCAGAATAGTCCTTAATATAGAACAGGCACTGTAAGTTCAATTTTCCACTACTTGAGTTATATTAATCTAAGACAAAATGATATATTCTCTTGTTTGTGATGCTGTTGCTTAGGGAGAGGAAGCCTTTTGATTTTAGAAAATTGGATGCCTATATGCATCAGTTCAAAGGAAGCAGTTCAAGGTAAGATATATAGGAAAAGGGTCACAATCTTTTATAACATCATCTAGTATATTCTATCAATGCATGTTGGATTTAAAGCAACCAATTATATATATTTGGTTTCATTGTTTCTCATTGGTTTGCAGCATTGGAGCCAAAAAGGTGAAAGCTGAGAGCACACTGTTTAGGGAATATTGCAAGTCTGGAAATGGAGAAGGGTAAATCCCTTATTCCCCCTTTCATTTCTTATCAACAAAACCCAGAGCTTAAAACCAAAATTTTGATTTGCATGATTGCAATTTTCAGATGCATGAAGAGTTTCCAACAACTGAAGAAAGAGTATGCAACATTGAGAAAGAAGCTTGGAGCTTATTTTCAGGTGCTTTGGTTATTAATTTATTTTGTTTCTTCTGTCTGTTTTTTGCACCTATCCTGCTAATGTTTATATAATTTATGTGAATATTCAGCTGGCAAGACAAGCTGGGCCGGTGGAGACCGCAAGTCGCCCCAAATAAGAAAGAGCTGGAGATATATGATCCATATGCAGAATTAAGTAACTGCATTAATATGGTAAGAAATATATATATACATGTATGTATATGTAAGTTATTGGGGTTGGTGAATTTGTCATCTGTTTGTATCCCAAGATTCACCTCCTTAGCGTTGTAGGCCACTTAGAGTTTGCTTGTAAGCTATGTATTGGAATGAGCTTCTTCAATGGAATGCTTTTGTCTCATCGTTGTACCAATCAATTACTATAGGTACTTTGGTATCCATTTTAACTGAAATTATCAATTCAATTTTATTCACATTACACATGATCATGCCAAAAGAGTATGATATGTTAACTCTAAATAGATCTATGATGAACCCATCATTCCTGTCTATGTTCAGTAAATATGGTAAAATGTTTTGTTTAAACACAACCAACTTTGTAAGAACATGCCCATAATTTTCCTTTTTGTAATAACACTATTCATAAGCTCACCTAAATGTTCAGTAGAAAGATCACAACTTTTTAAAAAGTGAAGTTCCTTTTTCTTTTATATTTAAAAAATAATAATATTTTAAAAAGTCTACTTAACTTCTTAAAATTTGTATAAAGAATTAAACTTATCAACGTTGGTTAAGATGGAAAGGGATGGTCTTCTCCTTCAAAAAACAGAGTAAGAACCCTTTTTCGAATAAAGTACAAGTTTTTTAAATTACGGATATGTGAGTTAAATATTGAATCAGATCTCAAATCGAGTTATTATATATTTTATTTTAATTATATAACAAAGCTAATTAAAATTTTGAAGAATGCTTCATTTATTTCGTTTTTTCAACTATTTTTTTCAATAAATTATGACCTCAAACTCTTAAAATAAAGGGTAATTATTATATTTTTTAAATTTTAATTGAGATAAATGAATTTTAAAATTTAGACTAATATTTATTAAAAAAATACACTCAATTTGTATCACACCACGTAAGCATGACATCATTTCTGCGTACACAAAACTTCAAGCGTGAATCTCTCTCAACACTGTACAATATCAGTATGTCATGCACAAACATATCATTTCGAATATGAAGATTGCTTTTAATTTTTGGTTAAAATTTTCTATTAGTCCCTGTACTTTGTTAAAGTTATGGATTTAGTTTTTATACTTTAATTTGATCACTTTTAGTCCCTTTACTTTTCGAATTTTAAAATTTTAATACTAACTCAAACAGTAGCAATTAAGGCTCCGTTTGTTTCACTGAAAATGACTTCCGAAAAATGATTTTTGGAAAATAATTTACTTTTCTTGAAAAGCTAATATTTTCTGGTATTTGGATGAATCTGTGTAAAATATTTTCTGTTATGTAGATTTCTTAAAAATAGTTCATAAAAGTTGTTTTCAATTAAACAAACATACATTTAAGATTTTCTTTTTTTTTCATTGTTTAATTGATTTTATTTTTATCTATAATTTTATATTTTACATTGTTTTTATATATATTAAAAATATTATGTTAAATTTAGATTCATTACAACGTCATTTTTTAATTACATGACTACTAAATGAGTATTTTTATTTAAAAATGTGACATCAACAAAATTGACAAAAAAAATTAAGGATGTCAACAATTGGACTTAATTTTCAAATTTGAAAAGTAAAGGGACTAAATTCTTGAAAATAAAAGTACAAAGACTAAATTACAAATCTGTGAAGTGTACATAGACTTATGACATATTTTAACATTTATACTACAAAATATTTATTATTAATATATTTATAATTGTAATAAATATTTATTAAAATATTAATATTGAATTTTTTCAATAATATGTGAATGATATTATTTAAAATTATTGTTTTTAAAATTTATTATTAAAATAAAATTAAAATATTAAATAATTTATTAAAAATAATAAATTATATTTATTATATTAATAATTTATTATATGACTAAATATAAATAATTAAATATGTATGTTTAATAATATTGAAAATTTTTAAAAATAAAAATAAAATTTATTATCAATATAATAATATTAAGCTTCATTTAAGTTAATTTTTATATAAAAATAAAATTATCTATAGATAGCTTTTTTTCAGAAAATGACTTACGCTTTTCAAAAGGGTAAGTTATTATACAGGAGAAAATGACTTATTTTACCTTGACCTGTAAGTCATTTTCCTGTTGACCAAACTATTTTCTGTGAAACAAACACAGTAAAATGCAGAAAACATTTTCCGTAAAACCTTTTACATGTAAACCAACGGACCCTAAATCTATTTGGTTAAATTCAATTACTAACAATGTATTGTCGTATAATTGTGGTTTAGTCCATCTGGATCATTCTAAGTCTCTATAATTTTTGAATTTTAGATTTCAGTCTTGACGCAAATAACAATCGTTAATCCATTAACTGGTTTTTAGTGAGTAATATGTGGAAAAATAACAAGCTAACATGGTATTACACATATGATAAATTACACATATGATAATATGTTTATCATATCATATTTTGGAAATAGAACTTAATAAATTTAACAATTATCATTTGACGAGGACTGAAATCAGGGGTGTAGCTAGGAGGGCTGGCAAGGGTCCCGGTCCCCCTAAAATGGAATTTTTTTTCATTTAAGCCCTTTAAATTTTTTAAAAATTTAAATTAGTAAAGGTAAAATTGTATTTTTCCCCTAAAAATGATAAAAATTTAATTTAATTCTTTAAAAATATAAAGATATAGGCTACTCGAATGGTAAAATTACATTTTTACTATCGTAAAAACTAAAATTTAATTTCAAGCCCCTAAAGACATTTTCAAATTTGAAAAGTTTAGGGAGGAAATATACCAAATTAAATTACAACGATTAAATCCACAACTTTTGTAAAGTACAAATACTAATAGCAGAATTTAAGCTTATTTTTTTATACTATAGAACAGATCACTGTTATCTGATATATATGGGAAAAAGAAGATGAAATAAGTGAGATAAAAGACCAAAAAAGAGCCTCAATCTTTGAAGCTTCTGCCTGCTATCATCCTGCGTCTATTTCCAAATGCAACTGAAAGAAAGGCATGATAAGTATTTGTAGGTTGAAGTGTTTTTAAGTATGCATTGGGTATTCAGGAGTGGCAAGAGGTTCCACGTGCAACTGAAATCTGCAAGATTAGTGGTAGAATACACGATCAGAAGAATATGCAGCATTATCTACTTACTATTCATTATAAATGAAATAAACGTTAATGTGATATTGTTGACTTAAATCCTGATGCGGTCTAGAGTAGAGGCCGTAATGTTATGATCAGCAAGTATGCTACAAATTGTTGATATCATCGCTGCAGCTTTAAAATCCTTTGCCATGTTGTTCAGGCATTAACATTTTTTTTATGGTATTATTGTTATTATTAGTTTTATAAGCGCAGGCTATTATTGTTTTAGGCATCTGCATAGGCGCCTACACTCTGCACAAACATTCTCTCAGCTCAGATAAACCACCACACCAGCTTGACAGGATTGAGATCCGAGCTCCTATTAAATGATAATTGTAACCAATGAAATGAAGACACAATGGAATTGGCCTCTGGTGAGGGGGGGGGGCAGGAAATGGACAAGGTTATATGGGAGGGGGACTGTAATCGGGTTGAGGCAAACGATCGTGAGAATTTTGAAGCGGGCCTGATAAATAATAACCATAATCAGACCATGGTAGTTGGTACCGATGATACCGGTCGGCAGTACCATTTCGGTTTTAAATTGATATCAATCTATTTCAATTAAATTTTAATGCATTTTGACTATATAGATGTATTTTAACCGGTTTCGATTAATATTTTTAAATTTTTTATCTTAAGCACTTTAATTTTTCTATAATTATATTTAAAATTAAGTTATTATATTAAATTGTTGAACCTAATTAATAATTTTAAAATTTATATTCACTTATAAATATATTTATGTGGATATAATTAAGATATTGTTGTATGTATATATAATATATGATAATTTATTTGTTATCAAGGTAACTATATATGTGAAAATTATTTGAATGTATATATAATTTATCAATAAACAAAAAATGAGACAATAAATATATATACATATGTATATGAAAATATTTAAAAAAATTGATAAACACGAAAAGATGCACTAAAATATGTTGATACCAATCTGTACCATTACCAAAACAAAAATGGAACACCCACCGATACTGATACCGTTACTATAGTGACTACTATGGGTATACTCCCCTCAATACTTCTCGTGTACAGATTTTAAATCAAGTAACCCGAGAAGGAGTGTTAGGAGCTCCCATGCCTATGAAATCTTCGTCTGCTTGACTGCGATCAAGGAAATGGTGTAGGTATCATGAAGAAGAGGGGCATAGCATAGGAGTGTGTGAACCTGATAGATGCCATAGAAGGAGCTGTGAGGTGAGGCCAATTAAGGCAATTTATGGAAAAACAACCTAGAAAAAGAAGGTGCCAAGAGGAAGAAAGACCTAGGCAACAGGAGATAGGAAACAACTATGGGGAACTAAGAACATGATAGTGAAAGGGACGGAGGAGTGGGCTACTGTATTACCCAACCTAAAAACCTATAATGTCGAGGGTAAGTAACTGACCTAGCTTGTGTATTAAAGGGAGAGAAAAACTTAAGCTAAAAAAAAACAGAAAAGTTATCATCAGATTTCAGTAGAAGCAAATAGAGAAATAAGAAGAACCCCTAATAGATATCATGTATCTCAACATGATTGGTTAATATGATTTTTTAATAAAGATCACTTTTGAAAGAAAAATAGATACTCGAAAAAAGTGTTATAATTTGGGATAATTTTTTTATTTAATCTTTTTTTAAATGGAATATATTATAAAAATTAATTCAGGGTTAAATATGATTGTCATTTTAAAGAACTAAAGATGTTATTTCAATAAAAGAATAGCTAGTCCAAGGCATCAGCCTACAACTTTTGCTTCGTGCAGCAAAAGAAAGAAAAGCCTACAACTTTCGCATTCTAAAGAGGAACATAAAGGGTGGGAAAAGGGTTGATTGGAAGAGCCCGGCATTGTCTGTACTTTGTAATCTGAATATAGCTGAGTAGCATTGTTGCCATTAATGTTGCTTTTGTCAATGGTAATCTTGGTGATGAAGTGGTGTAAAACATGGTCAAATTCCTCCCCATGGCTCCATTCGCAAACTTCAGCCTTTATTAGGCTCCTGTTTTTGCAAACCAAGTCCCAAACTGGGAAATCTTTCGTTGGCAACATATGGTCTCCATCTCCAAGCTTCAAACTGGGGCAGAAATCACCCAATCCATCCCCCATGTAGATGATTGTTTTCTTCTCCTCCACCGCGGATAAAGATATTTGGATCTTTTCGATCACAATACCCTATTCAAAAGGAATCGAAACATAGTCAATTTGATAACAAGAAAAATGACAAAGCTCCACGTACCTAACAGCTAATCGTGTTTTGTATCTGATTACACGTAAAATTCCCCAGAAGTTATGTTAATAAAATAGTATACAAATGTGGGGGGGGGGGTGATAATCTATTTAAATAATGCATTTGCTTATGTCCAAATCCAAGGCGTGACTGAGAAAACATGTTGAGAGCTTTCGAATTTATTAAAGAAAAAGATTTAGAGGGTATGGGTACCTTGCACATGTTTGGAGGGCAAGGATGAGAACATCCGTGGGGATGTTTAGTGAAATCATGGTAAGGGAAGATCCTTAACCTGCCTTCTTCATCCACGAAGCTTGGGTTCGTATTGATTTCTGAAAAGCATTCCTTCAAACCATGATGTTTTAAAATTGTGTCGATGAAGAACACGTTCGCATCACTAACGATTTTCAAATCACATCTGCAAAAATAATGCCATTGCACACCCTAAACTTTTGAGTATTTTTCTAACGAGAAAACCAATAAGAAAATTAAATAAAACCAAGTGAGAAATATTATATGCCCTAAAGCAGTGCAGATTTAATGGCTTGGATGATTCGGGGATGAATAGGAGTTCTTTTTAAAACAGCTACAATGTCTTCAATTTTGGTTCCTTGTATATGAAGTTCTTTCATCATTCGGTCCTGAAATATATATTTTGTAAAAGCAACAACAACACTGATTAAACACTAGTTCTTAGATTTGGAAAAATTAAAAGAAAAAACTAAATAAAAGAAAAAAGAGAAATTACCATGAGAGAGTTCAAAGGCATAGTAGGTAAGAGCTCGTTGAACAACTCAGTAGCACCCAACTTGTCCACCACCCAATTATCGCTATCGCAATCCAGAATCGTCTTATCGAAATCCATAACCACAACTACGTTTGAAGCAGCCATTTTAGAACGTGAATCGAAAGAAAAGGTTCTGAGAGAGAAATGAAACACAGAAGAATAAAAATATAGTAGGAAAGAGAAGGAAGGTAATTTGACTGAGGTTGAAGGGTTTTTTGTTTGATTTGGGTGATGGGGCTTAGAATGAAGAGGGTATTTATAGGGAATGATGATTGTTCTGATTTTGGAAATATTAAACCTATAATTACTTTGTTTCCACGAAAGTGGATAATGGGGGACTTGATTAATTTTTATGAGAACAAATTATACTCCTATTACCAACTCAATTTCCTATAGATATAACTAGAGTGTAAATTATCTATATTAGTATTTAGTCTTTACGTCTCTATTAAATAAATAATATTTTGTATTCTTTAAAAATATTTTTAAAATATTGATATCATTATGCTTTATTATTTCTAACTTTAATTATATTAAAATTTTGTGTTAATTAAATATATAAAATTTTTAATCAATAATGATAAATTAAGATTTGAAATTTTACAGGATTTAAGTATTACAATTTGACCTAATATTTGTGTTAATTAACTAAAGGTTTGAAGCCACATAATTTTATGGTATGCTTAAAAAATATTATTTTAAGATCATTTTAAAGATAAATTTTTTATTAAGATTTTGCTTGAATTAATATCACCTATTAATTGGGTCTTAATTCAATTATAAAGCTATTAAAGTAATAAATATTATTTTGAGGATATTTTTATCTTTTCATATAAAATCTAAAACAACACTTACCTATAATAGAATTTGAATCCAAAACATTATGATTTTTAATCTCTACCTTATAGTTTCAATAAAGTGATATTTGATTATTATACAGAAATTATTATTATGTTAATGGAAATTTGGGTGGTAGCGGAAGTAGAGAGAGGAGCAATTCCATGAGTTGGAAAAGTAGTGCACTTTGCATGATCAAGAAAAACAATGAACCCTTTATAAGTACAAGGTGATGATAACCAAAACACGTTGAGCGAAATCATCTCCTTTTCTTTATCCACTGTTCGCTGTAATTTCTATCGATAAATAACACAAGTTTCTGATTTTTTTTATTTTTTGTCGAAACAATCAGAACTACATTAAGGAAATTCCATAAGAACCAAACATGAGAACAAGTGCTCGAGTAAAGAACAGCCACATCCGACAAAGAGAAAATAAGCACAACCTGCCTAACACAAAAGGCCACAAGAGGCCAACAAGAGACAAAATAGACTAAAACGGACAAAGCTTCAACTTTGTTCCAAACACCAAAATACAACACTAGTCCTAATCTCTTAGTCTTCGTCTTCACCTCCAAGGTTCGGTCAGGATAGACATTGCAACCATATGAGACCACTTGGCGATGTAGGAGACCAAGAATGCTCCAACCACGAAAGCCTTTAGGCGGAAACATACACCCTGGAACTGTTCCTTGAACTTGGATCACTAGAGGATGGCCGAGATTACTCGGTACAGAAGCCAAATACCTTTCTCCGAAGGAGCCCATCAAGTCAACCCATGGAAAAGCTAGGATGCAACCAAGATTCATACTTAAAACAAAATAAAAAGCAAACAATAACGGTAAACAAGAGCAAAAGGAAGAAAGGGGGGAAGGGAGAGCCCATGGTGGTTTGAAGCTTCTTTCCCATATAGCATTTTTTTTTAAATTTGAACATATAATTGTATTGTATTTTACTTTTATGTTCGGATTATAGAAATACCGTTGAGTTATACTCAACATACAGTTTTGTTTTCCGTGCGTAGGTTAGGTACTTATCAGTTCGATAGTCTACTTAGTGTTATGATATAAAAAGCAGTATTAAATAGGCTTAGTCTATTAGTTTGTTAATGGTAGTTGTTCTGTTGATTCTGTTGTAAAAGTAGTTACACTACCTCATTAAATACTCAGCTGATGCTTTAATGAATGCATGCAATTCTACTTCTTCTTACGTTGTGTATCTTAACATGGTATCAAGAGCTTAGGGTTTCTTGGTATAATTTTTTTTTCATGGCTACTGATGGTGTTCCCACCATTGACACATCGCCCCGATCTGTGAATGCTGGTGAAGCAGTGCATCCCCTGGGTTCGGGTAATCTTGTATCATCGAATGTTCAGTATTTCACTAAGCATGATACTGTCAAGCTTAATGAACATAATTTTATGTTATAGAAACATCAATTGTTGTTAATCCTTGAAGGTTATGGTCTTGAAGGGTTTGTGTTAGGTATGGTCCTTCCTCCTTCTTCGTTCATATCTGATGATAATGGTCATCTTCTAGAGAATCCGGCATTCTTGGTGCATAAGAAGCAAGATAAGTTCTTGGCTTTCTGGCTTCTGTCCACAGTCACGGATGATGTTCTAGTTCATCTGACAGCAGCTACAACTAGTTTTGAAATCTGGACGACCATTGGCAGACGATTTGGTGCAAAGTCCAGCATTAAAATCTCGAGTATATGACATACTTTGTACTAAATCAAGAAATCTAGTCTTTCCATCAAAGATTATCTGGCTAAGGTTAAAAGCCTAAGTGATACTCTAACTGCTGCTGGCAGTCTTGTCACTAAACAAGAACAGGTCAGCATAATCTTGGCTGGTCTTCCCATTGAGTTTGAGTCTATTCGCATTTTTGCTTCTGCTACTCCCATGAGTCTTGATTTAGTTACTGAGATGCTTCTAAATTGTGAAGCCCGTCAAATGGCTATGCTAACTGATGTTCCTTTGCAAGCTAACTTAGTCTCTCAGCAAGGTGATCATGGCAGTATGAAGTCAGGTTCGGGATTTAGTCATGATTCACATCAAAGTCACAGAGGATCTGGTCGTAGCTCGTCTCGTGGTCGTAATCGAGGTTCTGGTCGTGGGTGGTCGAGATCGAAACCACAGTGTCAGTTGTGTGGTAAAATAGGTCATATGGTACAAACGTGCTATCATCGGTTTGATGAAAGCTTTTCTGGTCTTGGCTCGAACGCTTCACCACCAGTCAATTATCATCATCTCAATGAGAATTCTTCATCTTCCTACTCATCGTCTCAATGTTGTGGTCATTTTTTTCGCAGCACTCTTTGACTCCCTCCCATACTGGTCGAGCTCCACAACCTTCACTGGCAACTCAGCATTCGTATCCAGATTCGGGTGCCACTAATCACGTCACTCCAACAATGGCCACTCTTACTGATGTCTCTCCCTACACAAGTACAGGCCAAGTCTCCATGGGCAATGGTGAGTTTGTTTCTATTGATAATATAGGCTCTTCTAAGATTTTGGCTGATTCTCGGTTGTTACATCTCAAGAATGTGTTGCATGTACCTACAGTATGTAAAAGTTTGATCTCTGTAGGGCAATTTGCAAAAGATAATAATGTCTATTTTGAGTTCCATCTTGTGCTGTGTTTTGTGAAGGACATTCAGACAGGGAGGACTCTTCTAGTGGGCCGCATGCATGATGGCTTATATCGTTTTGATTTTTCTCGAGCTAGAAAGTGTAGCCCTGGTCCTGCTACTGTTTTGGATTCCTCACTGGTCCACAATGTTGAAGCTTTCTCCACTCTTGATCTTTGGCACAATAAACTTGGACACCCGTGTACAACTGTTCTTGCTCGTATATTACGTTCCTGTAATATCCCCTTCAAGAATAGTGATTTGCCTCTTAAGTGTACATCTTGTAAGATAGGCAAATCTCATAGGCTGCATTTTACTTCTTCAAAAACAGTGTACTCGAATCCTTTTGAGTTAGTAACAGTGGATGTTTGGGGTCCATCTCATATGTTGTCTAGTGGATACTCACATTATGTTTCATTTGTTGATCAATATAGTAGGTTTACATAGTTGTATTTTCTCAAGGCCAAGTCAGAGGTTTTTCGGCGCTTTTCTCATTTCTATAAAATGGTTCAAGTTCAATTTGGCCAGCAAATAAAAATGTTACAGACTGATGGCGGTGGAGAGTTTCGTGTTCTCTCTACTGAACTTGCTCATCTTGGTGTTCATCATCGCATCACATGTCCACACACCTATGAGCAAAACAGGGTTGTTGAGCGAAGACATCGTCATATTGTTGAAATGGGGTTGACTCTATTAGCCAAAGCTTCTATGCCTTTAGACTACTAGTCTGACGCCTTCTTTCATGCTGTTCATTTAATCAACAGGCTTCCTACTCTTGTGTTGCAACATGTTTCACCCTATGAAAAACTCTACAAGGCTCAGCCTGACTACACTAAATTGAAGGTCTTTGGCAGTGCATGTTTTCTTCATCTCTGGCCTTTTCAGAAGCATAAACTTCAGTTTTGGTCCAGCAAGTGTGTATTTCTTGGTTTTGGGACTCATCAGAAAGGGTTTCAATGTCTTACTTCTGATGGTCGTGTGTTCATTTCTTGTCATGTAATATTTGATAAGATCCAGTTCAGTCTCACCGATCTCCTGTACCTGTGGTTACGATACCTAGTTCTGGCTCTGGTGTGCTACGTTCCAGTACAGATTCTCCTGGTTCAGCGTCCTCCTCTCATGTTCCTTCTACTGACTTGAGGTCTCCTAGGTCATTCTCCTCTATTAGGAGTGGTTATGCGGATCTGGTTGTACTTTCACCTAATCTGTCTGAAGCTGTCAGTGCGCAACCACCTTCTCTTGTCAACTGTCACCCTATGCAAACACGGTCGAAAAGTGGTATTTTCAAACCAAAAGTGTTCGCTTCTATCCTAGATGAGAGGGAGCCATCCACGATAACTGAAGCTTTCCAAAGTCCTGCTTGGATTGCTGTTGCGAAGACTGAATCTGAGGCTTTACTAGCGAATCACACATGGGATCTTGTTTCATTACCTGAGGGCTAACGAGCTGTGAATTGTAAATGGATTTTTAAGATCAAGCGACATGCAGATGGTTCAATCGCTAGATACAAGGGTCGACTTGTTGTACGGGGTTATCTTCAAGAGGCTGGAGTAGATTTCTTTGAGACTTTTAGTCCCGTTGTTAAGCCAACAACTATCAGAGTGGTGTTGGCACTAGCTATCTCTCGAGGGTGGTCCCTTCGACAAGTGGATGTCAACAACGCCTTTCTCAATGGCGATCTGCATGAGGAGATATACATGACACAACCACCTGGGTTTGAGCAACATAGTCTTGATGGGAAACAACTTGTTTGCAGATTAAGAAAGGCACTTTATGGTCTTAAACAAGCCCCTCAAGCTTAGTTTCACAAGCTGAGGGAGTTTTTGCTCGCAGCTTAGTTTGTCGCTTCTAAAGCCGATAGCTCACTTTTCATTCGAAGAACAGGTACTCAGCTTCTCTATGTCCTCGTGCACGTTGATGACATAATAGTCACTGGTAATGATTCATGTGGTATTGATAGTTTTGTCAAAGCTCTTGATGATAATTTTTCTTTAAAAGGTTTGGCCCTTTGAGCTATTTCCTTGGTATTGAAGTCACTCATAATTCAAATGGTATCTTCTTGAGTCAAAAGAAATACATTCTAGACTAACTTCAACGTGCTTCCATGGCAAAGTCGAACTCCTCTCTTACTCCAATGATGACTATATGCAAATTGTCTACTCATGATGGAGCTCCTGTTGAAGATGACCGACTGTTCAGAAGCATTGTAGGTGCCTTACAGTATGTGGTTATAACGAGACCTGACATTGCGTTCTCAGTTAACAAAGCGTGTCAGTTTATGCATAAGCCTTTGGACACAAATTACAAAGCTGTGAAAAGGATTCTGCGATATTTGCAATGGATACTGGAATTTGGTTTGCATTTCACCAGGACCTCGAGACTTCTACTTAAAGGATATTCTGATGCAAGTTGGGCATCAGATACTGATGATCGTAGGTCGACTTCAGGTTTCTGTGTCTTCTTGAAAGGAAATCTGATTTCCTGGAGTAGTAGAAAACAGTCAGTGGTGTCTCGTTCCACAGCAGAGGCGGAATACAGAAGCCTAGCTCAGGTCACTGCTGAAATGGTTTGGGTTAAATCATTGCTATCTGAACTTGGTATTCCAGTTGTTAACAAAGCGATGCTCTGGTGTGACAGCTCAGCTGCAGTTGCTGTAGCCAACAATCCTGTGATGTGATAAACCGTAAAAGTAACATATTTTAATCCCACATTTAGTATGCTTTTGGATGATTTAAGCCTCGATTTATGTAAAAAGGTGCTATTAATCCTTTCTTTTCATGTCTTATACCCAGGAAAGCACCCGAGGATGAAAAGAACATAAAACGAGCCCAAAACGGAGTAAATGGGCCATATCATGAAATTGACACGACCTGAACTTAAGCCCATACGGCCGTGCTGCATTGATCATCTAGAACACGGCCTTACCCCCGATGCACACGGCTGTGCCTCATTAAAGAAGTCCTAACACGGCTTGAAGACTAGTCACACGGGCGTGTAACATGGCCGTGTCCCTGTCGTGACAAAGAGAAATTTCATTCGAATTTGGATACTTTGGGGCGAAGAATCACATTTCAAGAGCCTATATAAACCCCCTAAGTGTTACCTGAAAGGGGGCGGTTAGCTAGGCCAATGAGCCAAGCCGGAAAGGTCAGAGTTGTGGGAATTACTCGAAGATATCCAATTGATCCATCTCAAGAAGCCGGAATTCTACTCAAGACGGCGTATCTCTCCTTCAATTCCTTCAGGGAGTTTTAGGGATTTCTTATGTTTTGTTTTATCTTTTCTTCTGAGATGTTTTCTTTATTTGATATGAACTAAACCCTTCAGATACCTGAAGGGGATGAAACCTAGATGAATCTTGTTATTGTTTTCTGAACTATAAGATAAATACTTAATTTGTTCTTAATTATGTGTGCTTAATTCTTATGTTAATGTTTCCGGGATATTGATTCAAGTTAGATGTTCTTAGGTGGAGGAGCAAAAGTCCCTGCTTAAGAATAGATCTAGCATAATTAAAGCGGAGTCGTTCGCGCGCCTAGAGATAGGGTGACGAGATTTTGCCGGATTAGGGTGAAACCTAATATGGGAATCCATAGATCGAGCTAATGCAATTCTAGGGGTTTTAATTAGAAAGAGATTTCAATTAATCAACCTAGGGTTAGTTATTATTCGCTTCGAGAGAGGGTTTAATATAACTTAGGGAATCCTACGAATCAAGTCAAGTGAATAAATCGTATGGTTCAGGGTTAAATAACAAGTAAAGTCTAGGTGGATTCTTCCTGAGGGTATCGTCTTAAATCAACTGAGTTTTTCTTCAAGTTATTTCCCAATTCATTCTTTTTGTCTTTGCGTCTTTAGCTTAGTAGTAGGTAGATTAGATTTAAACAACTTCACTTATTTTAGGCTAGATAATAAAAAGAAGGTTAGTATCAGTACTTTTAGTTCCTCTAGGTTCGACAATCTAATCTTGCCTAAGCTATACTACTATTCGACAGGTACACTTGCCTTTAATCGTTGTTAGAGTTAGTTTGCAGGTTCGATCATTCTCTTTATAAATTTTAAGACTCTGATTCCAGCGATCATGATGCATTCAAAATTTAAACATGTGGAGTTGGACTTGTTTTTTGTAAGAGAATGAGTTGCGAATGGTTCCTTTCAAGTTGGTCATGTATCGGGGCAAGATCAAATTGCTGACATATTAACTAAGCCTTTGTCAGTTGGCTTGTTTGACAAATTCAGGAAGAAACTTCGAGTTGTTTTCAAGGGAGAAGTGAGTACACCAGATGGAGAGATCGATAAGCATGGGGCATGTTATGGTATAAAAAGCAGTATTAAATAAGCTTAGTCTGTTAGTTTGTTAATGGTAGTTGTTCTGTTGATTCCGTTGTAAAGGTAGTTACACTACCTCATTAAATACTCAGCTGGTGCTTTAATGAATGCATGCAATTCTACTTCTTCTTTCGTTGTGTATCTTAACACTCAGCATCCAACGACCATCTCGAACTCAATGGTTAGTGAAATGTTCTTTGATCTTGGCATGTACCTAGGATGTTCTAGATATATGTAATGTTCATTTTGTGTCTTAATGGTATTTGAGTTCTAAGTTTGTAAGTATTGTGTATATATTTGTGGTTGATAGGAATGATCATTTTGAAGATGTCTTGCTAGAGTAATATGGTGATATGCATGATGATTAGACAATTGAGGTATTGATATATTGAACTGATTTGTACATGGATAAAATGTTTAGATGATGATTTGCATGCTTTTATTTATGTTTAGGTATGTTATTTGAGTTTAGGCAAGTTTTGAGCATTAGTGCATCTTTCAAAAATTAGTTTTCATCATTTCTGAACTCAAGTGTCAATATTTTTACATCTAGTATCAATACTTAACCAAATTAACAGTTTTAAAACAAACAGAATCCAAAAATGGTATCAATTTTTATAAGTACTGATCTTTTTTCATAAAATATTGATACCATGAAATAAATATTGATATCCTTATTTTGCAAAGAAAACATAATTGAATTTTGGTATCGATTTTCAATAAGGTATTCGATTCGGTATTGATACCAATTGTGGAACTTCAATATTGATTTTTAAACTTTAAAATTTTACAATTAAAATCCTATTACATGCCTGAATTTCACAATAGGTCCTTGTAGAATTCAAAATTTTTAATATGTCTGATTATACGTTATTTAATGATAAATAATTGAGATCTTCTTTAGTAAAGTATCTGTTGATTATTAGATATTGTCATAGCATCTTATTACTCGAGTTCGCTGACCGGGCTGGATAAGGGGTTATACAGCTCGAATAAGTCCAAACCAAAAATATTCATACTTGAAATAATTTGAATCTGAATAATGCACTATTCTAACCCATCAAAAATCGTTCATTTGCCACCTTTAATAGTGATATTTGTATCTCAATATTTTATGTTTTTAAGCACATTTTGTATTACTATTTTTTAAGGTTACAATATATATATATTTGAAAGGAAAATTCATTAATTCATTCCATGAATGGGATCATATAGTTCGGGGGAGGGGAACAACAAACACTCAACGTAGGCAATGAAGGAAAAGCTTTATCAACACAACAAAGGCTTCAACTTCAGCATCAATAGAATATTATGCCACATTTAAAATTGCCTCTGTCACAACTCAAACACAGCATATTTGTAGTGATTACAAGTACTTAATACGATAAGGAAATTAGTCCTAGCTAGTCCAAAGCGATAAGGCAAAAATTGACAAAAGAACCAAGTATCCACCAAACAGGAGAGAACGATAACAAAACCATCCCTAAAATCACTTGCAAAAGCAAGACTAAAAAATGTTTTAAAAGAACACACAAAAACTTCTAGAAGTGAAGACTTATTAAACAATGGAAAACAAACAAAAAAAACATATAAACCTTAAGACAACACGGGTTCAAACTGACTCGTGAAATCATTTATTATTTTGAAATACTCTCAACACACAAAAAAAAAATATTAAGAAGCTGACGAAGAGCCACCTACCTTCCAAGAGAAACTATTAGTGGCTGATGTAATTTCAGCAACAACAGGCATTGTCATCTATCAATTACAACTTGTGGACAACAAAGTAAAGATACCTACAAAATAGATCTGTAATCTGAAAAGAGAAAATGTGCATGAAACGAACGATGAGAGGAAAGAAAGAAAAAATTGGTGGAAGGGATAAAAAGACAAGTGGTAGCTAACCTAAAGGCTGGTACTGTCACTAGACAAAACAAAACAAAAAAGAAAAAAAAAGAAAAAGCAAACAACTTGGGAAAAAAAAAGGGTAATATGTATTTAAGATCTCATTTTCCTAAAATGTTAAATATAAATTATGATATCCAAATATATTTAAAAACCTTATATATTAATTCTGATAATTTTTTATAAAATATAAATTATGATGTTGTGATAAGTTATGTTCCAAAATCTTATTTTCTTAAAATGTTATATTTTATATCCTAAAACCTTATTTTAAATCTCAATTTAATAAATTATACATAAATTATGATGTTGTATTATTGGAGTTACAAGTGAAATTTGGATCCTCAAAAGTCCAGAAGTTACAAAGGGTCTGTTTGAAGCCTTAATTTGTGGGCTCTGTCCTATACTGCTAACTTTTCAACGCAATTTCATAATTTAAAGAGAATGTTGTCAATTTTCCTTTTAAACATTTCAAACCCAAATTAAAGCATTTGATTTTGTCCAAATAATGCAGAGCTTTTAAGTAGGTTTGATAAGGATAAGATGTCCACTAGAGTTTCATATATTCCTTTAATATATAATATTATTTAAGTGTGCCAATTCAATTAATTTAATAAAAATAATTTTACATATTTTTAAGAAATTATATATGATATTTTTATGTTTTTAAAATAACAAAAATGTTACATGTTTTGATCTCCCTCAGTGAGCAAGTTGGAATTTTGTTTCTTTCAAAATGATAAGATCTTTAAATATGTTTAGGGCCTGTTCTGCAGTGCTTAAAAAAAGCACTTTTGATTCTAAAAGCAATTTTGGAAGAAAATTTGTGCTAAACAAGTTATTTTTAGCTGAAATTTTTAGCTTTTCAGAAGTACTTTTCCTCTCCCAAAAGCACTTTTAGTGCTTATTAATTACTTTTTCATCCCTCTAATAACATACTACTTTCCCTTTTTTTTTCTTAGTGTGTTAAAATCATTAATTAAAAATAAAAAAATATTTTTAAAATACTAATTATAAATATTTAAAATATAGTTTATATATTCTAATTAAATTTTATAAATAATTAATATTTATTGCTTAAAAATATTTAAAATTTATATTTCATAGATTTATTAAAATATAATAATATTAACTAATTTAAATGTATATTTGTTACTTGATAATAACATGCCTAAAATGGACATTTTATTTCTCAAAAACACTTTTCAAAAGTATGAATAAAATTGTTGAGATTGTGTTTTGTTTGCATGCATAGAAATTGTAATTGCATTCATAGGAGATAAATTTTGTTTACAACAGCATTATACTTGCAATGCAAATACTATTCTTGTTTCTTTCACTTTTATGATTCGAGAGAAGATTGTATATTTAATTTATCATTTATTGTGATGAAGCATATCCAAATGGAAAAGAATTTTGATGGTGAGGAAGAAAAGGCAGCCTCAACATAATAATTAATTTTACTCTTTTAAACAACATATATGTATATTGTTGTAATAATTCCGAGCATAAGGGCTTTTTGTCGTTTCAGGATAGAAACCTTTATCAAAATCTTATTTATACTCCCCCGGATTCATTTTTTTATTTCCTTTTAAACCTAACTAATTACCATTTTAACTCATTATTTACGTACTGATTCAATTATCAATATTAATTTTACAAGTATATGATATCGCAAATTCAACATAATTATTTTAAGCTAAATAAACCTACAAATAAATCATTTTATTTTTTTAAAAAATGCAAATAATTTAATGTTTTATTTAAATTAAGTTTATGCTATTTTATTAAAAAATTTATTTTTTAATTTTTTTAAAAAAAAAACTTATTTTCTTTCGAGTGAACAATGGATAAATACTAAATCGAACTGCATGGATTAACTCCATTAAATACATTATTTAAATTTTTTTATGAGAATTTATATTAGATTTGTTATTTTGTTTGTAAAGTTAAAAAGCTTAAGTGAGAATTGATAGGATAATATTCCTAAAAGCAAACAAATAAAATAGTTTGTAAGAAAATCAATGATGGATTTCAATCGGCTTAAAAATAGTTTAATTTTGTTCTCAGTACACGTACTCTTCCAGCTTTTATAATTTAATTTTCTGCTTTTAATTTTAGGAATTTAACTCGTATTTAAAAAATTAAAATCTAATTGGTAACACTTTTATTTGATTTATGTTGATTTTGAATAGGTGGCATTTTAATATTCAAAGGTTTAGTTTAAAAATTAAAGTTCAATATATAACTCATATTAAAATTTATAAATTTTATAATGTTACTGATTAAACTTTAATTTTTTTATATCAAACAAGTAGAGAGGCAAAATTCCTAGGATTAAAAGCAAGAGATTAAATTCTATAAATTAAAAAGTACAGGGAGTAATGAATAATTATACCTTTTTCTCTCCCTTACTTGATGACAAAGAAAAAAAAAAACAGCTGTTGACGTGTCAGCATTTAGAAGCTTAACTTCTCCTCCATGTATGTTGTTTTAGGATTCTGGTTAGATAAGTATCACCACTAGCCCGGTTAGATAGGTTTGGGTTTAACTTCAATTATTATTTTAATAATTAAAATAGTTTTATTTAAATTTAATTATAAAACATCAATATGTATAAATTTTATTATTTTAATGAAGAATCGACTTTGCTTGAGCTTGACATGCACCAAATCTTGGTAAGCAAAATAGATTAGTATTAAGCTGCAACCAACTCTTTGAATTATACCTTTAATGTCAATAATATTTATATCTATGTTTTATAGACTTATATATAAAAATATTTACACCTAATCCAATAAATCTACTTGCATTTTCTTTCTTACACTTAATTTGATGATTTACTTGTAAGGAGTTAAGGATGATTTTGTTTGTTAATTTAATACAAGTCATCATTATATTCAATGTATTTAAACCCTAATTGTGAAGGATTTTTTATTTTGAGAATATGGGTTCTTAATGGATATAATTGGTTGCAGAATAGAATAGGACTCTCCTTTTTGTAGACTTTTTTTCCCCTCAAATCCGCTCTTATGTATGCACCGCATCATGGATACGAATCAACTAATAATCTATCATAACAATAAAATTATTAACGACCGTCTTAAATTTACTTTTTATAATTGGAAAAAAGGATATTTTGTAATTTATCATAACAACTATAAGCTATTGCATTTAATATTATGTTACTTTTAAAAGATACCCCAATGATGCTCATTAGCATAATCCATTGTTTAAGAAGAAAAAAAGCTCTCAATTTATGATGCTTGTTATCAACATCTTGCTTTTTGGTTCGCAACTTCATGCTTCTAATAATCACAATCATGATCATAGGCTTTTATTTTATTTCTTGGTTACTTTTAGTTTATCATCCATTTATTTTGAGGTTTTAAATGTTTCCTTGGTGTTATTCACATACAAGAATTAGGATGATCCATTTAGTTTTATCATATAGTTAAAAGTAGTAAAGGTTTTTATTCAGAAAATAGATAAAATAATCCTTATACATTAAAATAAAGAGTAAATTGATCTTTTTATTAAAGATTCCATCCATTCCTACTATTTAAAAAATGGTTATTATACATCAGTGTGAGATACACGCGGTGTGCCTGTGGTTATTCCGTCAGTCATTTCAACTTTTAATAGTACAAATGGATGAAATTTTTAACGAAAAAGGACTAATTTGTTCTTTGATTTAATGTATAAGGATTACTTCACTCATTTTTTTTAATAGAAAAGACTTTCATGGAAATTTTACCCTATCCCTAATTAAAACATATATTTGTGAGGAGGGTATTGATTGGTGGGGCATTTAGATGAAAGGGTGAGAGTGAAGTGGGATATAGATATCAATCCCAACAAGTGATATTGTACATATATACTACATTAATAGCGGCGCATGAAAAATGATATGCAAAGGGAAACAAGACAAGACATAAATGAAACCCCATTATAAACACACAGTCATAAAGCAATCAATGGAAGTGAAGAAAATAACACAAATCATTTGGGAAAGGAAGGGAATGAGAAGCACATTTAGGTGCCTACGAAGCAAACTTCATATACATAGTATAATTGATTCATATAATTAATAACCCTTACAAGTATAACATCCAACATCAAGTTTGAATTAGGGTCAAAAATATCATTTTAGAATTATATATATATATATATATATATATATGGTACAGGTTTGCTGTTTTTGTGGCTATTTGAGAAACATTATTTCTTTCTGTTTTCTTTTAATTAAAAGGAAAACACTTTGCCAGGATTCGGATTGGTGTTGATCTCTTATTGTGAGTATGATGATGGTTCTTGCTTAGCCCATATTTATCTTTTTAGGGGAATCTTTCATGCTACAACTTAGCTTTAATAGTGGGAAAAGATACCCAAAATTTCTCAATAATAAGATATATTTAAAAAAAATTAAATTCAATTTGTAAACATAATTAAAGAGATAATTACAACTTAAAATTGATGTTGTTCATGAGTTTATTTTTATTTTTATTTTTAGATATTGATTAAAGATAAAAGATCATTTATTTTTATTGGAAGAGATGGCATCACAAAATAATAACATAAATATGAAATGCATAAGCAACTTAAAATTTTATAAAAGGTAAACTATCAACATATTAAAGAATATAATATATATTAAATATAATTCCAATATGATAAAATATTGTAAAAAAATAAATAGAATGTCGGTAATGATAATATATAGCAAAAAAAAAAGAGAAATAAAAATAAAGAACACACAGATTTTTACGTGAAAACCCTTTCGGGAAAAACCACGGGTAGAGGAAAAAAAATGCATTATGTCGAATTTGAATCATTACAAGAGGAATAGAATCAATATAAAATAGATGGAGTTTAATAAAGTTTAAAATAAAATAAAAAAAAGTATAGTTTTATATGGATTTTATTTTTATTTTATTTTATTTTACCACTGTATTTTATTTAAATAAGAATTCAGGTCACTTAATTCTAACAAATATATATATATATATATATGAATATACAAACTATAAATTTTCTTTCTTTCTATCTTTGTACATAAATTACCAGAATAAAATTTATTAATAAATTCGCATGTCAATTAATCAAATATGAAATCATGGTTACCATGTTAATTAATCACGAAACGAACCTTGAGAATAAAATAGCAAAAAAGAAATTATATTTTGAAAGATGGGCTTTTTCTCGAAATAATATTGAAAAAATTAATATGTGAAATAATATGAATAAAAATTTATTAAAATAATTTGAACTCCAAACTAGCATGGCGACAAATAATTGGGGATGACAATGATTCATTTATTATATCAAAATTAACATGACAACATCGTGGATTCAAATTGATAATTTTCTTTTTCTTTGCACTTGCATTTTCATCGCGTGATTTCTATTTGGCCAACTCATTAAGATTTTTGGATTAAGAGTGTGTTAATGATAGTTTTGAATGGTGATAGATTTTAAGTAATTTTTTTATTTTTTTATTAAATTTTTTTCATAAAGATAAACAAAGACCTACAACAAAATTAATTTCAAGCTATATATCTTCACTTGAAAAATTGCAAAAAGAAAAATCCAAGAGGGAAGAAAATATTTTTTGTGTTCTTCATTTGGGAAGAAAATGTTCTGCGTGTTCTTTATTGGGGAGGAAAATCTTTTTTTTTTTTTTTTACATTTTTCGTATTTTTAATTATATATTTTAATTTTTAATATTATATATTTTTAATCTTGAGAATTGTTTTTTTTTTTTTTAATTTCGTGATTCATACATGTATTTTCTTTAGTTTAAATAGTATAATCTAGATTTCTTTCAACAAAAAAAAATTAATTATTTAGAATTTTATGATTTTATAAAAAATATATAATGGTAATTCAAAAAAATGTAATTTAAAAAAAATTATGAAATTTAAGATACTTTTAAATTTTTAAAAATTATCATTAAGAAAAGAGAAATTTTTTATTTAGTCTTTAAATTGTAACATGTGATTTAGATTTAAGATATTTTAACAGAATAAATGGATTGTGGTCTATTTAAATCATCAACCGTTGTATCGATTTAAATTGTTATATATAATCTATATTATTCAGGTAATTAAAAAAGTTTTCGTATTATTTCATAATTATATATATTTTATATTATTAGGAAGAAAAGCCTAAAAATGTTGATGCTGCTGACTCCCCTTGATGGTCCCAATTTCAATCACAAATCATGGCCAGAAATCGGCATCGTTAATCGACGGTGAGGAGTATCCCATCAAAGACAGTACCATGATTAGACGGCTACCTCTAGTGCGCCTTATCTGATTTCCAATTAATTTAATTTAATTTAATTTAAATCTACTTTTTGTCATTTATATATATAATTTTCTAAGTAGTATAGGACCATGATGACCACCACTGACCAAAAAGCTTAACTTGTTTTGACATGACGTTTACTCCACGGGATGTTTCCCTTTTCCATCATCACCGTTGATATTGGAATCAACGGATGTAGCTGATTTCTATGACCTTGGACACTGTGCTCAGACCATGAAGTATGATGCTGATGTACGGTCCTGATGTCTGTTTGAGAATGTCGGGAACTGAGAATACGTTGAATTGTTTGTAATACCTAATGTACTTGATTCAACTAAAATAAAAAGCTAAGATTCCAGGTTCCACCATCCACGCGCCTCCAACGCCATTTTGCCTTAAAAATGTGTTATTTAATATCGCTATTTTTTTTTTTTTGAAAAAACCCTATAAATATCACATTTTATATATTTCAAAAACCCTTTAATAGCTGTTGGTAGGATGAAATATAGAAACTTTTTTAAAAATTTAATTGAAAAATAATTTGGTATGTCAATTTTTTTTAGATTTTAGATTTTCTTGAAAGTTACTTTCTCGTTAACTTAATAATTGTAATGTGATTTTCATGTAAAAAGGTGGAGATGGAAAGTTTTAAAAAATATCAAAATAAAATTTATCTTATTTTATATTAGGTTAGGATATTAATCTACTAATAAATGTAAAAGAAGAAGAGTTCCTTCTTCCTTGATTTTTTTTTCTACTACTTTAACAAATACTTCGTAAGTAAGTTTTTCCCTAATTTTATTGTATGCTTATTTAACTAACTAACTATATATATATATATATATATATATATTATTTACATATTATATTATTTTTATTGTTTTTCTCTTTTCTTTTCAGTATTTTAATTAAAAATTCAATTTTATTATAGCATTAAGAATCCTTACGAGCAAAAGAAAAAAAAAATTTAAAGCTTAGCCTTAACTCAAAAGTTTATTTGATCATAGCCTTTTTGCATGATTTACCTTTGAATTATTGTTTGTAAGAATTCTACTGGAATAATTTTCTTGAATGAGTAAATGATTGAAGCCCATTTAGAAATAGAATAGATAAGACAAATAATCAAACAAATTTCAAAGCAGTTATATATTATATTCAAATAAATTATGTTTTTCATTAATATCCAAAGTGAATTATATTTTTTTTTTCAATATCTAAAGTAAATGATGTTGCATTGGATATTTGAAAAAATAATGTAAAAGTATCAATTAAAATTTAATATTAAATATTTAATCCAAATATTTGTTAAGAATAAATTTTATTATAAAAATTAAAAACATGGTTATTTTATTTTATTTTATTTAATAAGGTTACAATTCATAAATTATCATTACATTTCTAGGAAAATACTTAATGAACCAAAAAGTAGTGAAAAATTTCAAAACAGGGGTCACACAACAGTGTGTCCAGGCTGTGTAACAGGTTGTAACCATGTAGAGTTGGACTCACACAGCTGTAGGTTTAAGCCGTGTAACTCATTGTGGTCGTACGGGTTAAAATGCAAACATTCATCAAAAGTCACAAGGTCGTGTGACTAAGCCATGTAACAAACTAAAACCATGTGAAAAAATAAATGACCAAATCTAGAGTACTCACACAGACATTTGGCCAGCCCGTGTGATAATTGGGAACCGTGTGCTTCTTCTAATCTTTTCTATTGTCTAGTAGACACACGGTCATGTGTGACACACAATTGTGTGGTGTAAAAAATAGGTCACTTGTAGTTTATTTTCAAAACCAATTGCTTTTTATGGTTGGTTTTGAAAATAAACTTGATATGTGTTAGCATGATTTGAAGTTCATTCTCTAAACATTAACCTAATATACCGTTCAAGGCACCTTAACTTGCTCATTTCAAGGTGGCTAAACCAACACTTACCAAAACTTAACTATAACCAACAATATGCAATCAAACACCAATTCCAAACACATATAAGTAGCCACATCTCTAAAGCCAAACAACATGCCAAGTTTGGCATCAATGCCATTCCTATCCATCATACCATTTCCACATCAAAAATCATTTTCAAAATGCACTTAAAAGCAACATATAATCCACATTCAAAGTTGGCATTCATCTAAACAATCATGGCATATCAAAATAACCACATACGCATTCATAACCATTACAACCATCTTATTACCAAATGTCATATAGAGACTAAAATGACAAGTCTCAAAACCAACATATCCACAACTACACTTATGTACAAGACATGTAACCATTCAAGTGAACTTATACAACCACCTAAGTACATGCCACATATAACCGAGCCAAAATGACCAAAAGTCTACCGAATCAAAAGGTGGATAGTGTGAGCTTCGATGTGATCCACTCGACGCGATCAACAACCAATGAGCTATAGAAAAGAAAAGCAGAATAGTGGTAAGCATTTTTGAATGCTTAGTAAGTTCGTACATAAACCAATTTAACTTACCTCAACATTAAACAATATAAGTAATTAAAATCACATAACATAAGCATGATTTAAAACCTGTCAACTTTACACAATTTGGCACAACAACTAACTTGGTTAGTTCATTACAAAAAATACCATCCAAGCATACATAAAACCATAGCATTTCATAAATATAATCATTGATTTCACATTCAATCTTACCATTCGGTCCAATTTCATTTGGTTACTATTTTCGCCCGAAGAACTATAATAAAATGACCTTGAATACATGACACTTAAATTGCTTACATGATGTAACACCCCAACCTGACTCGTCCACCGGATCCAGGTATGGAGCGCCATAAATGGACCGAGTTCCTATATTTAATTTTTCTTGCTAACTTAACTACTATAAAACAATTTAAAAATAAAACGAATAATAATTATTACAACCAAGGCTTTAAGCCACTGAATATTTAGTCTTTCAAATTTCTGTCTCTATTCTGGCCGTTTAATTACAATGAAACTTTTACAACTCTTTTCAGAGGCTAACTATCCGTATCCCAAATTCTAAGGGCGTTATCTGATTTTGACATAAAAATTCCTGAGGCAAAGCCTCCGATGGTACCCCATTCCTATGTGCATAACTCTGATCCCTCAGCGATCCCCGTTCTCCACTCCATCTGATTTGGTCCCTCCTCAAAGTCCTTGATCAACCTCGCAAATCTTGCGAACATAAGCCAACCACTTGTAAGTTCGAATAAACTTAGTGAGTTCTTTCATTAGGCCACTCACGAATAAACCCTATCGCACTAAGGTAACAAGTGTAAAATAAATTAAACTTAAATTAACTCACTGCTTATTCAAGGCGAATATTCTTTATCAGGGTGGCGAACTCCAGCCAATCCTCTGAGCTACTCGGCTCAATATAAGATATCTCTCTAGTCATACTTTCCACTCGATCGTATACCAGATACCTCACCATATCAGTGAGTCCTACCCTTACTTCTTGTCTTTCCTTCCTTTCATACACCACACATATATGGTGTTTGTTGATCTCTAACTTACTTGGTTGTACGCTTATTTTCCCATATTGTACCTTCGTATTAGCTTTCTCGTCTTCCCGTCGAAGGGTCTTAGGGCCTACCTTCCTTGGTGGACTTCCATGGGTGAACCAATCCTTAGTGGACTCCCTCTTTCCATACCATAGTCCCGAATAACTTATTGACATTTTTGTATTGTACTGTCTTGCAGCGGAACTTGTGACTCTGGTGAACCCATTCTCATTCCATCCTACTAGTAATAGTGGTGAGACTACTCCCAGTAACCGACCTTATGTACAAGACTAACTTGGGACCTCACCTGACCAATATGATGAACCGCTAACTTATCGTCCTGGCAAGCCATCACTCATCAGACTATAAGAGTTTGCTTCCCCTTTTACATATTCATAATGAGGTCAACTCTTGCACAACCTATCTTCCTCTAATTCTTATTAGGTCTTCTTCCTTGCTTGGTCAGCGTTCACCTATATCCTTACCGCTTTCATCATTTTTGGCGGATTCCTCATGATTTGCTTGCCATACTTATGCTTTCTTTTTATTCTCCTTCCACTTGGTTTCTCATACTTGGTGCACTAGTATTATACCCCTTTCTTAAGGTCTTGACGAACTTTTTTGCGTCTAGTTCCTGCGAACTCTATGGGTTGTCGTAGCTGAGCTATGGTCTTATACCCTTCTTACGTCATTGCTTATATCTCGATGGACTTACCTCGTGTTTACTTTCCTAGCGAACTTAACCTGTATTTACTGTCTTGACGAACTTTATCCATGTTTACTGTCCCAATGGACTATCTCTTCTCTGTGTTTATTGTCCTAGCGGACTATCTCTATTTTGTTTTTACTGTCCCAACGGACTTTATCTATTCTATGTTTACTGTCCTAGCAGACTATCTCTATTTTGTATTTAATGTTCCAGCGAACTTTCTCTATGGATGTCATAGAGTCTTTTATCCATGGTCTTACACTGACTCGCCATCCTAGCGTACTATCTTATGATTCCATGGAGTCTTTTATTCATGGTCTTACTCATCATACATGGCTGTAATATCATCTTTCATCTATGGTCTTACACCATATACCTTATACCTTGTACCATGCTGCCATGACATCTTTCATCCATGGTCTTACCCTGCATACCTTATACTAGACTACTATAACCTTTTTCATCTATGGTCTTACGTTATATACCATTGTCACGGTGTCACCCTAAAGGATTAATCAATATCGTCGTCGCGATAAATACCTTCCTACGATTTTATTTCCTAAATCATCTTCTCATTACCTCTTTTACACAACCTAACATTGATGCTTGAACACCGTAGTGTTCCCTCAGCAAGGCCCGGAACTCCCCCGAAGTGATATTTAACAAGGCCACTCCCCATTTCCCTTCCTAACTTCATCTATCTCATAGAGGTTTTCCCACAGTCTTCATGCAATGCATGCGCATATCATCCTATTTCATGTTTGTATTTCATGTTTATGCAAACATTAAATACTTAAACAACATAGATCATAATAGTAGGTTTGGAGTCTGGAACTCACCTGAATCTTTATCATTTCCATAACTTAGCTTTCTCGAACGCCAAAGCTTCCATTCTCTTGCCAGCAGTTTGTTGGTTTTCCTACTTTTCTATCTCCATTAAGAACCTTTGATAGCTATTCCTTTTTCAAGCTACCGAAGAAGGTGAAAAGAAAATGAAACATAGTCGAGAATAAAAATCATCATTGGGAAGCCATTTCCAGTTATTTATAACCCTTCCCGCGCTATTTATCGACCTTATAAGAACCATCCATAGCTAATTATTATGTCTCCAACTAAGAAACTGGCAGGCTTTATTCTAACTGAACTAGGTTTGGTTCTCAACCATGTTTAGTTTAGTTTCCAGTTTTCCCATTTCTTTTAATAGAGATTGTCAACTTGCAGTCTCTTTCAATTTAGTCCTCCAATTATTTCAAATTTTTGGGTTATTAGAAATCTAGGTGTTACCAACAACCTGTAAAATATATTGCTCATACGAGCTATGGATTGAGACTTTGAACTTTATAGATGCTGCTCACAAGATTTGCGGAGAATTTGTAACACATGCAGGATTTCAGTCATCGGTAAAGATATCCAAACCGGTACGTGTTACTTTTTAGACCCTAATGGCATGCCATTCGTATCCTGATCGTTTACTAAGTTCACACGAGCCTTAAATCAGTTAATGTATCCTTTCCATCATGATAACATTACTATATACATGAAAATAATCAGATTAACAATCCATATTTGTTCCATATCGTCTAGTTATTACTCTAGGCACATATACCGTACTTTGCAATTTAGTCCTTTCAATACAAACAATTATCATTTTAAAACAACTCAACTCACAAGTAATAATTAACACAACAATAACATATACTAAAAATGTAAATTGAATGCAAACTTACCTAAACAAAACAACAAGTACGACTCCGGAGACTAATCTGCAATTTTTCCTTTTTCCATGTTTATCTTCCGGTTGATTTAATTCTTTATCTATATAATAATTCATTTCAAGATTTCAGTTCTAATTACCTCAAAACCTATTATACTATGCATTTGACAACTCAATTTCATTTTTCACAATTTCTCTAAAGTTTTATAGTTTATTCAATTTAGTCCTTAAAACTGAAACAGTTATAACTTTCACATTTAAGCTTCATTTTTCAAAACGTTTTCAATTACACCCTTATATAGCCCTTCAAATTCAAAAATTATAGAATTTCAAGCCCAATTCAATTAGTTTTCATTTTGGTCCCTAAACTCAAAACTAACAAATATCACTTTACAAATTAGTCCCTGTTTCATCTCTAAGCTTATAAACTAGCATATTGACTCTAAAAGCTTCAAAATTCATCAATGGTAAATTTTATAAACTTTAACAGTTTCACAAAATAGTACTTGAGCTAGCTAAATCAAGCTCACGGGATCTCAAAAACATAAAAATTACAAGGAACATGCTAGTATAAGCTACCATGCACCAAGGCCGAATGTTGCAAGCTCTCAACAATGGCTTCCCTTCTCTTTTTAATGGAAACGATGGTTAAGATGATAGAAGAAAGATGGCCACTTTCTTTTGTTTTATTTCTTTCATTTTTAATTATAAATTTTAATTATAATTTGACATAGAAATTCATTTAATATTAAGCATTAACACTCTACCTATTTTCAAAATGGTCTAATTACCACAAAAATCCTTGAACAATCACTATTTAAGCTTTTAAAGAAATAAAATTCAACAACGATTAACTTTTACGATTTTTACGATTTAGTGATTATACCTTAATTTCTAACCATTTAATAAAATTACCGGACCAAAATTCAACATAACTATATAATATACTCATAAATATTAATTAATAATATTTATGGACTCAATCATAAAAAACGGAGTTCCGTAACCTCCGTTTTCGACACCATGGAAAAATGGGTTGTTACATATACCAAACATTGTAAAGTAACTTCCTAACAATTACACTTCGATAGCGTTTGGTGTTTTACCATGTTATGATTCCAATGAAATGTGATTGGTAGGAAAGTTATTGCCAGCAAAGTTACTTTACAATGTTTGATATACATTGGAAGGTATTGATTAAAATCCTAGGTAAGTTACATTATCACATTTGGTTCAATAAGTATTATCCCAAGAATGTAATGATAATTTACGAATTTACCCTTATTAAATAAAAGATAATATACATGTATTTAATTTTTATAATAAACTTCATTCTTAACAAATATTTAGATTAAACATTTAATAATAAATTTTAATTGATATTTTAAAAAATTACTTTATAATGTTAATTGGAATAAAAAATATTTCAAATTTGCCCTACATATATTTTCTAAATATAATAATGCACATATAAATTCATGTATATATAAAACTTGTTTTGGAATAAATTAAAAATTTTATGTATATATAATACTTGTGAAGAATCCGTTGAAAAAATAGAAAAAATTAAGTAGTAGGACAAATGAAGAAGACAATAGCTTCTCTCTTTTAGTTTATTAGTAAACTAATACACTAAACCAATACAAAATAGAGTTAATTTCGTCTTTATATTTTTTTAACTTTTCAATTAATTAAATTCTTTAGAATCACATTCCACTAGAATCATAACAGGGGAAATGCTTTCCTTTGTGTTAAGGAAAACAGGGAAATTCTAGGGAAAGCTCATTATGGTGAGCTTCATAAGCTCCCTTGTAATAACAAATGGGATACCTAGTAAACAGTTAAAAAATTTTGAAAAATAAATTCTTTCATTTTTTTTGATATTCTCACGTAATTTTGGGGTGGCTTTCATAATAATCTCTCATAATTTTTTATATACTTTCAAAATTAAGTTTTGGCATGAGAAATTAGTTTTTTATATAAAAGAAATATTTTTGCATACTAATAAAAATAATTATATATACTAATAACTTTTAAAATTTAAAAACTAAATAAATAAAACAAATTTTATAAGACGAACCAATATTTGGTAGGCCCTCATAATTTTTGGTATTCCCTTTTTTTTTTTTTTTTACTTCATAATTTTAGGTACTCTCCCACATGTTTTGGTACTCACCTCATAATTATTGGCATTCCCTTTTAATTTTTGGTACTCCATGTTTTTAGTACTCCTTTATTATTTTTGGTATTCTCTAATAGTTTTTTGTATTCCTTTATAATTATTCACAATCTCTCGTAACATTCTGTATTCTCACATAATTTTTATATGCTTTCATAATTTTTGATATGCTTTCAAAATTAAATTTTAGCATAAGAAATCAATTTTTGGTATAAAGAATTCATGTTTGCATATTTATAATTTTTACTAATAAATTTCAAAAAAAATAAAAAAAATATTTATAAGAAAAACGAATATTTAGAGGTCCCTCATAATTTTTGGTAAGCCCTCATATTTTTTGGTTGGTTATATTAAATCTCTTTCATTTATTTAATTTTTTAAAAATTAAAAATTATCATTATATATAATTTATTCCGTACCAAATATTAGTATAAAAATAATAATTTAAAAGTTACCAATTTTTCCATTACAAAATCTTTAATGAAATATTTAATATTAAAAAAATAATATTTTTATACACAACAATTATATTCCTAGTTTCAAGTCTTTATTTCAAAACCATACAGAAAATTATGAGGGTGTACCAAAATTTTAGCATTAAAAAATTATCCTTTATTTACTCCAAAAATTTATCTGGTACCAAACCTTCTTTCTGAAACAATACAAATAATTATGAGGAAGTATCATAAAATACGAGGAAGTACCAAAAACTATGAGGGAATAAAAAAAATTACGAGGAAGTACAAAAAATTATGAGAATGTATCAAAAATTACGAGGGAATACCAAAAAAATATTGGAGAATACCAAAAAATTGAAAGGATTTACTAAAAAACATGAGGAAGTACCAAAGAATTAAAAAAGATTTTAGGATGTATTTAATAAAGAATTTTAATGGTGCTAGCACTTTTTAAAAATTCACATTATCGTTTTAATTAGAATGAAATATTTAGATTAACTAATGATATCATAAAAGTTGAAGTATCAAATTATGTCAAAATTAAACTATATAAAATAAATTTCAAATTTGAACGAAATATAGGGAGCAAATTAAAATTTAACCATTTTTATAGTCTAAAAATTAGAGAGACTAGAATTAAAATTTACCCCTAATATTCTCATTTAAAAAAAAAAAACAAATGAAAGAAAAAAAATGCACAGTTGTCCATTGTGGAAGGCCTTAATGCCTTCATTTTATATTAAGTGGTAAAGATTCTGTTTTTTTTTTCTTTTTTTTCTTTAAAAGTTCTTCTTCTTTTTTAAAATTCTATTTCTAAGATTTGTATGTATTTTTTTAGTATAATAGCCTTCAATCTAGTGATGATGGATAATATTACTGCTCAAATTCAAAATGAGATGTAGCAAACACAATATTGTCAGATTGAAAAATGATTACAAGAGTTTTGTAAGGAAATTGAAAAACAATACATTTTCTATGCCCTTATGATTTTTTTTATTAAGTTATAATCATTTGCCTAAATTGTAACAAAAAAAAAAAGTTTAGCTTAGTAGTATCTAAAACTGTGAACATTTAAATTAACCACTACTTTATATTAGGCTAATTGTTATTAAGGAGCGACCAAATTAGAAAGAAGATACAACAATCCTTGAAAGCATATAGTCCATCCTCTACCCCATTTAGACACCTATGATAGTTTCCGAGATGTATAGTGTGTTTGTTGAATAAGGTTTGTTTGATTGGAATGTAGTTGTTGAAAATTCTCCACATTGTGTGTAGAATTTTAGGATGAAGGCTTATACTTCATAAGTGTTCGTAGAATTTTATACATGAAGTGTCTACATTTGTCTATAGTAGTCTTTGAGCACATTGTAAGCACTTTTCATGAAGATTGCCCAATAGTATCAAACATCCACACAGAAGAATCCAAAGTTGAGCAATTAGAAAGGGGAATTGTTAATACCAATTCAACTGTTAGGATTTTATGCCCTTAGTGTAATGATTTGTCATTATACTTGTATTTTTTTTAAAAAAAAATCTTAATTGATTATTCTAAGATTTATCTACCTAATTAACTTAAAAAAATCTCAAAATATATGGGGCTTCACGTATTTCAATACCCTCTCTCAAGTTGGTGCATATATATCAATCATGCCAACTTGCTTATAAGGAAATCAAAGCTTGTCTTAAAGAGCCCTTTGGTGAGTATGGTAGCAGTCTATTATTTTGAAGGAACAAATGACATGCACATTTGGACTTTTTCAATCTTCTCCTTGATAAAGTGTCTATCAATCTCATTATGTTTAGTTTTGTCATGCTGGACTAGGTTGTGAGCAATGCTAATGCCAGCTTTGCTATCATAGTACAACTTCATTGGTAAATTTATTGGATTCCTCAACTCTTCCATAATTCTTTTTAATCATATCATTTCACAGATTCCTTGAGCCATTGATCTAAACTTAGCCTTTGCACTACTTCTTGCTACAACACTTTGTTTTTTGCTTCGCCAAGTCACAAGGTGTCCCCAAACAAATGTACAGTACCCTGATGTAGATCTTCTATTTGTTACTGAGCCTGCTCAGTCTATATATGTATAAGCTCCAATTTCTCTTTGTTTAGATTTCTTAAAGAATAAGCCTTTGCCAGGTGAACTCTTCAAGTATCTCAGAATCCGAAACACTGCTTCTTCATGTTCCTCCATTGGGGAGTGCATAAATTGACTCATTAAGCTTATTTCAAAAGCTATGTCTGGCCTTGTATGTGATAAGTAGATTAACTTACCAACTAATCTCTGGTACTGCCCTTTATCAACTAATCTTCCTTCTTTATTTCTAAATTTTACATTTGGATCAATTGGTGTGTCAACTGGGCAGCAACCACTCATTCCAGTCTCCTTTAAAAAATCAATCACATATTTTTTTCTGAGAGACCACAAGACCCTTCTTTGATCAAGCAACTTCCACTCCAAAGAAGTATTTTAAAGGACCCAAGTCTATTATCTCAAACTCCAATACAAGATGCTCCTTAAGACGCCTTATTTCATCTATATCATCTCTTGTAAGAATGATATCATCGACATAAACTATAATAATTGTTATTCTACATCTTTGTGAGTGTTGGTAGAACATTGTGTGATCAGCTTGCCTTTGTGAGTAACTTTTTTTTTTAACAACCTGAGTGAACCATTCGAACCAAGCTCAAGGAAACTGCTTTAAGCAGTACAAAAAATTCCCAAGCTTACATACTTGAGTTCCAAATTTTTCTTCAAAACCTAGAGGAGGATCCATGTAAACTTCTTCTTCAAGTTTCTCATTTAAGAAATCATTATTCACATCTAGTTGTTGTAAAGACCAATCAAGATTAACAACAATGGATAAAAGAACTCTAACATAATTTAACTTAGCTATTGGAGCAAATGTCTCATGATAGTCTATCCCGTATGTTTGAGTGTACCCTTTAGCCAAAGTCGAGCTTTGTATCTGTCTAAAGATCCATTCAGTCTGAATTTGACTGTGAATACCAATTCACAACCCATTTTTTCCTACAAGTAATTTAACTGTTTCCCATGTACCTATTTTCTCAAAGGCATAATTGAAAAAAAAAAAACCTCAATGTTTGGGGGCTTTTGGTTTTGTGCCCTTAACCTTTTTATTTTTTGATTGACACCCTCAACGTTACGATTTTTTCAAAAATCAGCCCACTTTTAACGGTGAACGTGAGTTGACCGTTAATTAAACTGTAGGTCAACATAGTAGCCCATTGGCATATGACATAAGCATACGACGTCATAAATGACGTCATCTATTTAACAAAAATTTTTCTCTCATTTTCTCTCTTGCCAAACACCACTTTTTTTCTTATAAACACATGGCTGTTGCAATTTTTTTCTCTCATTTTCTCTCTTGCCAAACACCATTTTTCTTCTTCAAAACATATGGTTGGTTCATTTCATCTACAAGAATATCCATTTCCATGATTATAATCATGCTTTTGTGCAATTTTTGTAAACCCACACCACACTTTCAACTTAAAATCAATACTTTTTTCCCCACTGTCGACTGCCATTTTTTTTCTCTCATTTTCTCTCATGCCAAACACCATTTTTCTTCTCCAAAACACAACATTCTTGAACATGTTCTGTCGTTTATTGATCTTCATCTTCAAAATTTTCATTATTGAACATGAAGATTGATTAAACTTGATGATTACTTAAGCTCATCAAATTAACACCCTATTTCGAAAAATACAAGGAAATGGGATTACTGGATTAACAAGCATTAAATATTAATGTTGTACTACTCTGTTTCATGATTTTAGTCTTTAGATTCTCTTCATGTGTGTAATAATATTGAACAGGCGAAAGTCTTATGCGAGATTGTGGTACATAGAACCACTCAGACTATTGTCCGCCAAAACTGCTACACTCAGGTATGGATAGAGCTAACAATTTACGCATGCGTGTTGAGTTTCGTTTTATAAATATTGTACTCTATTTTATAAACTTATTGTCAATTTGACCCTCACATAGAAATGAAGTTGGAATCGATGGGTACGAGGAATGAAGTGGAATAGATTTGATTGCTTTTATTCAGGAACCTATAAAGCATCTTTCACATTTTTGGGTATTTTCACAGTATCGAGACACGAAACAAAGACTGAAAATGTCGAAAACAAGGCTTTATAGGACACAAATTTAGACATGGGATATTTAACAGCATTTCTAATACCTTTTCTTTTAGCAATTGGAATATTTAGATAAAAAAATTTCATTGGCCAGTTTACGAGTTTTACTTGGACTTTTGACAAGATCTTGTAGGTTGGATTCTTGGTGATGAATCTAAAAGATTCCACTTTCTTGATTTCGGTTTTTTCTTGAGTAATCCAACAACTCCTTTATTTGTTCTCTATTCTCATGATCAGACTCTACAGATTCATACTCTTTTTTATTAACAACATTAACATCATTCAAGTCATTTTTATTAACAATATTAACATGATTAATTTCTATGTTTATCATAAATTTGCCTTCCCCATTATTAGAATCCCTATGTTGTATATTTTTAGTCTTTTCTTGATTAATTCTTAAACCTTCCTTGCTATAATTCCCTCCATGAAGATTAGAATCAAAATAAGATTGTGTTTTAACAAATGTGACATCTATGGTAACAATAATCTTCCTAACAATCGAATCATAACATATGTAACCTTTTTTATTAGAAACATACCCAACAAAGACACATTTTTTTGTTCTAGGATCTAGTTTACACTAGTTGTGAATATGAACAAAAATGCTACACCCGGAAACTTGGAGGGGTAAATCTGTGATCAATTTAGAGTTAGAAAAGTTATCTTTAAAAAGATTGAAAGGAGTTCTATAATTTGGAGTTTTACTGCGCATTTTATTAATAAGATATGTAGCTGTTAATAAGGCCTCTCTTCAAAGATAACGTGGTACTTGACTAGTGAACATGAAGGCTCTTGTTACTTCCAAACGACGATAGTTTTTTCTTTCTGCAGTCTCATTCTATTGTGGTATATTTGTACAAGAGCTTTGGTGGACTATTCAATGTTTGGTTAAAAAAATTTCTAATTGGTCACTAAAAAATTCTCTACCATTGTTACTTGGAAATATTTTTATTTTCACACCATATTGTGTTTCCACCATAGCATAAAAAGACTGAAACATATTTTTAACTTCAAACTTATTTTTTAATAAAAACACCCAACATATGCAAATATGATCATTAATAAATGTGACAAACCAACGTTTTCCTGAATAACGTTTTCCTGAGGCAACACTAGTTGTGGCAAAGCAATTATCAGACATTAATTTAAGGTATGCCAATTTAGTTCCTAAATTGTTAATTTACTTGTAGTTATGACATGTGATGTTTATCTGTGCTGTAATTCTTTAGGATGCGGAGTTTGCAATTTGTTATCTCATCTTTGTGTGGATTCAATCATTATCTTCCTCTTTGCCTTCGTATTTACTTATGATTATTGATGTGGTTATCTGGGTATTTTAGCCTTGATATTGAAACTTTGAGTTCCCCTTCTTACTTTTTACTACTTGCTGAAGCACACTGCCTAGTTATTTTATCTAAGTTTGTTGGTGGTTTTGTTTCTATTGAATTTCTTTACATTTATAAATGTTTTGTTTCAAAACTGTTCACTTTGAATCCTTTTCTTTTTGTTATGTTTTCAAACAACTTCTCATGTGTGATTACAGCTCTGTCATGATCAATTTGAAGCAACTGTCACTGGTTAGTGGAAAAGCTGCTTGGATGGCATATTTGGTACTTGATTGTGGTTTTAAAATGTCTTAATTATCCATCTTAGGACTTTCAAATTGTGTAAGAGTTTGAACATAAGCCATCTAGTGTTCATGCAAGTTGATATGGAAATTCAAGTAATACCATAGTGCCTTTGTTCTCCTTAAGTTTGGAAATAACATAGTATTCTGTTTTTTCAAGACATATATTGTTGGCTGCTATTAAAATAGAGGTCATGACAAGTAGTTTGGCATATATTTTGTTTTTTCTATGTAGTTTGGTATGACAATTCCATTTCATTTTAATTTGATTACTTATAGAAATGTCCTCTTAATTTTGCATTCAATCAAATTTTGGTAAGGTAGTTTGGCATCCTAGTTTTACATTCAATCAAATTTTGTTTGGCAAGACCTTTTGGTATGACAATCTCCTACACAAAGTTTATATAAATCCTATCTCATGCAATGCAAAACAATCATCAACAAATAGAATCAAATATATACATAATGGGGGGAAAATCAGGGGTGTTGATGTTCTGTTTGCTGTTGGGGATCCTCGTTAGTCCCTCAAATCAAGTTGTTACAGCACTCATCCTAATTGGGTTAAAGTATACGTTTTTCTTTACTACCTGCGTCGCCAACGGATCCTTCCCTGAAGACTGCATTCAACATTGCCTAGTGTAGGAAGCACTGGTGGAGATTCTAGAGGACAACCACCACACTAGTAGCTCAACATTCTGCACTTGGATGTGCCACGACCATGTGTTCAAGGCTAAGCAACTAAGGGAAGCCTGGTAGTTTTTCTTTTTATATTAATATTTGATGGTAAGTAAGTATGTATATGAACCTAACGATTTGTTTTGTTTTTATTAGCTGCAAGAAAAGTTGCAGGCTATGTCAATACTTGCATTGAGAGATGCGCCATGAAGAACTGATGATCATCGCCTATGAATGAAATAATAAAAGGCCTTAAATTACAATGTTTTCTTGAAAAATTTGGGATTCTTAAAAGTAGTGATATGAAGAAGGAATTTTATTTTTAAATGGATCAGGTAACAAATGTCTTAAATAGTAAAATTAGGGTGTCCAAGCTTATAATGCCAAATCATAACCTTACTAAAACTAGAAACAAAGTTTAAACACAAGTAGTTGATGGTCGACTTAGATGATCGTCATAAAAAAAGTAAATTCCACCATATTATTTAGCACTGCTAATCATCCTCCCCGAGATAATGTCCTAAAGTTTACACATAGAGGAGTCAAATATAATACGACAAATTGAGGACTGAGATAATTTACTAACAGGTATGAGATTACAAGCTAGATTTGGCACATGTAAAACCAAGGAAGGTGAAATTTTAATAGTCCTTTTTTGGCTATTGCCGTGAACAAGGTGTGTTTCTTGCACAAGGTGTGAAAGTCGAGAAAAGGAAATGACTACTAGTCATGTGATCATAACACTAGAATCAACAATCCACGTGTTTATTTTACAAGGCTTGACACTGAAAAAAAATAGAAAAATCAGTTGTGTAGGTGAGTTAGGAATAAAAGAAATCATCCAAAATTGTGGTGATTGAAAAAGCTTGTATAGATGCTCTAGTTGTTCCTTAATGAATGGAGACTCTTCCAGAGAACTTTGCTGCTCATGATTTTCATTAGTCATTTGGAAAGCTTTACTATCCCTAAATTATGAACCACGACCATTGTCACTCTTCTTTCTCCCATTCATCGATTTTTCATAGGAGCTTCCAACACGTTTCTTGATTGTGCCAATATTTTTTGTAGTGGTCACACCAAGGTTTCTTCCTTTTTCACTGTCATCATCACTTTTAATAGTTACAATAGTAGAATTTTCATCATTAGCTTCAAATCCTGGCCTTAACATTACTTTTCTCTTAGTCTCCTCTCTTCTAACCTTAGAAAAAATCTCACAGAGTGTTGGAAGCGGTTTTTTTTCTTAAGATTCGAGATCTCACTTCATCAAATTCTTTATTTAAACCAGCCAGAAATAAATAAGCTCGCTCATTCTATTCTTTTTTCATAACTTTTACACTATCTCCAAGACACTCATATTCATAATTATAACATTGATCTAGTTCTTGCCAAAGAGACATCCTCTCATTATAATAAAAAGTAACTTCCTTTTTCCATTACCTAGCCTTTCAAAGTTTTATTTTTAACTTAAAAATCTGTGAAACATTTTCTAAATTTGAACAGGTGTTTTTTACAACATTCCAAAACATATTTAACAATCGGGAGAAAAGAAAAGGTTTACTTATGGATGCTTCAATGGAATTAATAAGCCATGCGATTATCATAGAATTTTTTGGCATCCACGTGTTCATCCTTGGATCACCAGTCTATGGTTGCTTGACTTCTCTAATTAAATGACCTAGCTTGTTGCGCCCATCAATTGCTAACTTCACGAACTACGACCTTCGAGGTAATTCTTGCCATTTAGCTTGTGAGATGTCAGCTAAAAAGAGAGGTGAGACGCCTCTATCCCTTGAGTCATTGCACTCTCGATTGTTGTTCGGACAATAGAACTTTCTATCTCCGTTTGGTTGCTGGATCACTTATCTCCAGTGAAGGCTGTTTTAACCATGGTTTTCTTAGAGATTTAACCTAGCTTTGATACCTTTAAAATTTTCAAGAATGTATTCAACAAAACTATTCTAATTTTATTAAGTAAAGAACTAAATTTAAATAGAAAAAAAACTCATAACCTAGTTGGGAAAATAATTCTCTTATTCTAGTAAACTACTAAAAGATAAAAAAAGATATTCCTAAAAGATCCCAATTGATTATTCTAAGGCTTATCTACCTAAATAACTTTAAAAGCATTCTAAAATATATGGGGCCTCACGTATTTCAACAAGTTGCATCATAAGGAAAGGATTGTGATACAAGAAGAAAATTTATATTAGTAGGTAATCTAAAATTGCTAATAGTCCATGATGTTTTTTAAACTGGATTGATGGTTGAACTGGTCAAGCCATCGATTTTTCAATTCGACCAGTCAAACCAATCTAATTAAAAATTATTAAAAATAAAAAAAAACTAATTTTTTAAAAAAACTCAGTTCAATTGATTTTTAGCCGATTCAATTGGTTCATACTGATTCCCGATCTAATTGGTTCAAAGTCACTCTTTAAATTGTTACCCCGGTTGATTTTTGATCCAATTGGTCCAACCAATTGATCCGGTTTCGCTCTAACATCACTGATAGTCCAAGGAATCAAAATGAGTAACTGATTCAGAATGCTATGATGTTGTTTATTAAGTTTAAATTAAAAGATACAATTTATTGGGTATCAAAGCAGTTGACTCTAAAAAAATACAAACATATATGTGTTTGTCTGGATTGATAATACATCGGACTAGACCTAGATAACATTTATCCTGGATTCGTTTATGTAATTTTTTCACTTGTGATGTTCATGATGTAACTTACTTCAATCTTGATTAAGTGATTGATCACATTTACCTAACTCATATGCTTTGATATATTGAAAGCTTGTGTTTCATTGGTATCGAAGCTAAAAGTTGATATGTTGGCTATATGGCTTATGTATGACATGACTACACTTACAATAATGGAATTCATAGTGGCAATTATGTAATTCATAGCCTAGTTAAAAAGTAAATAACATCCTCTCACTAGTATTTCATGTATTATAAAAAAAGAACGTGATCATGGGTCATTCATCGCTTAGGAAAGGCTCTATTCTCATGTGTACCTAATTGCCCATGTACACTCACTTACTTAACATATATATTCATCACTTTCTAGCACGAAAAAACTGCAAGCATAATGGTCTCAGGTTGTAATATAGTTAGTATTCATTTGCAATGGAAAACTTAAGCAAGCATTCCAATGATTGTTTTCCGCTAGGATTACTTAGTAAACTACGCAATAGTTATTCACTTCACTAGTTAGGCAATTACCAATGTACTCAACTTAAGGATTATTAATACAACTCAAATCAAGTTGATACAAAACTAACCTAGAGTATTTGCAAAGTAAGCTAACCTAAAAATCCTTTTTCTTCTCGCGACTAATGCAATTAAGAAGGTGATGGTCGATTGTTTAACTAGTTACTAATATAGCCACCATACACATTTTAGATTGTATCAATTGCTATTCTTAAAAAGAAATCTTCTTTCAGACTCATTTGTACTTAAGAACTACTGCCTAGGATCCCCTTTTGGGCTCAACTAGTTAATAGCTCACCTTTCGGCCTCACTATTTGACATGATTGTATTAAGGTTCTATGCGATAAAACTCTCCTCTCGGACTCATCTAGCTAAATCTTCAACTAGAGGCATCAATTATAGTTTACTAAGCATATTAACACATTTAAACAATCAACCAATCATTATGTATCTTAACTACATTAGCAACTAGTATTCCAACCAACCATCAAAGAATTTTAGAATATCATGGTATTCAAAACATAAGTAGTCATTTTAAACATTAAAAAAGTTAAAATGAACTAAAGTAAAGAGTTTAGAATTGCTCGTTCATGGATAA
Source organism: Gossypium australe (assembly GCA_005393395.2). NCBI lineage: Eukaryota > Viridiplantae > Streptophyta > Magnoliopsida > Malvales > Malvaceae > Gossypium > Gossypium australe. The sequence goes on along the minus strand of CM016623.1, from coordinate 10,215,923 downwards.
GAATCCATATTCAGAGTTGGAGCTTGCTTTGATCTCTATATTACGTTGTCACCCATAAGAAATAGTTGTGATATCTACAAAAAAATATGCTTTAAACAAAGTCTTGGCAAAAGTCTACACTTCAAAGTATAAAATTTGAAAAGTTTCAGAAAAGATCTCTAAAAAGTTTTCAAGTCTCTTTAATTATGATACAAATCAATTATTTATAGTGAGGAGCTAAATGACCATATTTTTACCTATTAAAAATAGCTTAAATAAAGGATGGAGACAAAATTTCCACTAAATTTCCCTTTAGTAACCTTCACAACTTCTAACTCTGCAGATAAACATCGTAGCCTTTATCCATCATCGCGACGTTGACGAAGGACTTCTCACTTGTTGATGTCTGGGCATTAACGTCTTGACTTGAAAGACCAACATATCTCGACATAACAGGCTGACGTCATAGCTTTAGCACTTCCTATGTTGCAATGAAACTCACTGTCATTTTCTCCTTCAAGCTAAACCCAATTAATGTCGTGCCCTTAAATCACTCGCATCCTGACGTTACATTTAAGCTTCATCTCCTCATTTCAAGTAGTTTATCAAGTTGCGGCCTCTTTTCTATCCATGTCGCAACATCCCAAGCTAAGCATTTCTTTGCATCCTAAAACAACAACTCACATTGTGACATTGCCTTGTTTCAACCAATCTACCAAGCCTTGAATGCCATGGTCCTCTTAACTCTCCTATATAGCTAAATTAAGCACCACTTGAGTATCATTTACTACATAAAACTAATGTAGTATTAAGAAAACACTAAAATTGGCATAAAAACACAACTAAAACTAAATACAACATGTCTAACCACTAAACAATTAAAAGATTCAATTTCACTTAAATATAAGCTGAAATAAGCATGAAAATGCCCTAATTGCATATGCCAAATTATAACATATCGGTATCAACACCCTCTAAATTTGAATAAATAACTTAATCCCTGAAAATAGACTACCATGAAGATTTAACTCTATATTCACTTATTCAAATCTCAACTTACTAGATTATCATGAAGCAATCTTCATCTTTTATATTTTTTTACAATTTTTAACTCTTTTAACTCTAATAATAAATGAGTTTATTCAACTTCAATTTTGTTATTTATAAGCTTGAGCACAAGCTTGAGTTGATGTTCAAAATAATAATTTTTAATATTAATTAAAAATATAAATATATAAAAGCACTCAATTATTTATATATGGCCGGAGTTGTGATTAAAAAAAAGTAAAAAATTTATATAAACTTTTAAATGTATAAGTTTCACTATTTCTTTTTCTTACAATAATTCACGGTGAATAAATATGCTATATATATTTCTATGTAATAGCAGCATATTTCATATTATATTTGAATAATATTCAATTGCATGCACTGATTGTTGTATATCATTTGTGAAATGTGCATCTTGTCCTCCCTTGTCTAAAGAATCACGTACCTATATGGAGTCCTAGAAAGAGATAAAAGGGAGGGCAATGAAGAACCCACTAAAGCGTGCCCAAAAAAAGGGGAAAAAAACTCTTATCATAGCTCTCTCTATAACCTTTGTAGTTTTGAGTTGTCAATAAAAACACTTTGTTCTTTTGGGTGGTTTCCTTTCACTTGGTGGGATTTCTCTATTTCAAAGGTGGCTTTTCTTAATATATATATATATATATATTATATTTATAATATGATATGGAGTTTTTGGTCTGATTTTCCTCGTTTAAAGGTGTCGGTTTGTAAAGATTTTAATGGTTAAGAGGCTCTATAAGCTGGACAGTTCTTGTTTTGTCAGCTAATATCTTCACAAGTTTAGAGTTGTATCACTTGTTCCTTCTTTGCTCATAGTAAAGATTTGTTGGTTTCATGATGTGGGTCTTTTCATTATTTTGAGCTCTGGTTGAGTGAGTCCTTTTAAGGTATACCTGCAACTTCCCATCTTTGCATGGTTTTAAATAACCATTAGCTCCTTTTCATTTGTTCTCCACTTTTGTTTTTATGGTGGTACTTGGCTTCTAAACCTGCAACACTTTATAAACATATATTTTCAGATTATTGCTAATTGTTGGTCTTCAAAGTAGTTGAAGAAAGGTGATCATATTGGTGTAGTTGGAGATCATATCTGGTGTGTGAAGGAGATGGAGAGTGGTTGCTCTAAGAATGTTGAATCATGTCCTAAACTTCTTGATTTAATACCTCAAGAAAGAGAGTGGCATTTGAAGAGAGAAGAGGAGAGAAGGGATGGATCCTCAGAGGAGAAGAAGCTGGAACTGAGGCTTGGTCCCCCAGGTGAGAACAACTGGTCCAACAAAAACAACACTGAGAGAGATGAGTCTTTACTCTCACTAGGGTACTTCTCTTCCATGAAGAGCAATGGAAAACAGACAAACAAGTTTCCATGTCCGGAGGACCACCCTGTTGGGTCAGTTTTGTCCACTCCATGGGCCAAAAACCACCATCAGCAGCAGACAATGCCTCCATTTCTCCAGTTCCCATCAACAACAGCCCCACCACAGACCTTGCCTGTTATAGCTAAGGAATCGTCACAGCCCTGTTGCAATAAAGCGGTAGACTTGCAGGAAGCTGAGAGAAAGGCATTTAAACCTCCTGCAAATACAGCTGTGCCTCTCAATGGTTCTCAGAAAAGGTACTCCAGCTTTTTACATCTCTCTCTCTCTCCCTGCACCTCTTTTAATTATATTTTTACTTTTTAAAATCTTTTTTTTTTTGACAGAGGATATTCACTGCAAGTCACAAGTGTATTTACCATTCTTGATGTTGTATGTGGTCCAGCATCCATGCATGCTTGTTACTTGGTTTCATTTCTTTATGTCTCTCATGTTAACCTGAAATACTTCATTAAATCTTTCGTATGTAGTATTAGCGCAATATTTTACTTGTTATTATCTTTCAGATGTTCTTAAGAAACCTTTTTTCCCCTTTTTTTTGGGGTCTAATTATGATCATGGTAAAACAGAACTGCTCCTGGTCCAGTTGTTGGTTGGCCTCCAATTCGTTCTATAAGGAAAAATCTTGCCAACAGCAGTTCTTCAAAACTAGCTTCTGAATCACCAACTCACAAGGCTGCTAATGAAAAACCAGCAGCTGAACCTAATGGCAAAGGCCTGTTTGTGAAAATCAACATGGATGGAGTTCCCATCGGTAGGAAAGTGGATCTCAAAGCCTATGATAGCTACGAAAAATTGTCAACTGCTGTCGATGAACTCTTCAGAGGCCTCCTTGCAGGTAAATATGTTATGAAATATACAAATATACAGCTGAGATTATTTTTTTTTCACATGGATTAGGTAACTTAGATATGATAGTACTGTCCATTAGCCACTAGGGGTGAATTTGTTTTATTCATTGTTTAATATCGGCATCTATATCATCATCAACTCATCTAGTATTCGACTACCCCATCATTTTGTTCAGTGTATTAGAAGCCTTTTGTGTTGTATCTGGGTTACTATAATGACCCATCAATTCACATCAGTGTTAGTTTTCAACTGTTTAGGTGATGGAAGTGGGGGTGGGATTGCATATTTCAAGGGCCAAAATTTTGGACTCACCTGCTTGTTGTTATTGCAATTAAACTCGTAGCTTAAATTAATGGGATCCTAATTGACAGATATGGTTTGATCTCATGTGTTTGTCTTTTGCTGCCATCCATGTAGCTCAAAGAGATTCCTCTGCTGGTGGAATAGTGAACAAGCAAGAGGAAGAGAAAGCGATTACGGGCGTATTGGACGGAAGTGGGGAATATACACTTGTTTATGAGGATAACGAAGGAGACAGTATGCTTGTTGGGGATGTCCCATGGCAGTAAGCATCTTTATCTTTATCACTGTTGATCTTTGTTGCAATTTGTGATTATACTATACCATATTATATTATATTCCCACAATTAGTGACGGAGCATATAGTAGAATACCCTTTATATTTTGCACCTTTTGTCCTCTAGTTTCCCCCTAAAAACAGCATTAGATTCCTCATATCTTCACCCAAATTATGGTTTCTTTAATGTTGGCATGTTCTTTCTTAACCTACGTATTACCCAAACACTAGAGAAACCAGTTGTGTCTTTTTATGGTTATTTATATGTTGTACTAATACATGCATAAATTTGTAATATCTGGTTTTTTTGCATTGGATGTGCAGCATGTTTGTGTCGACTGTGAAGAGGCTGCGTGCGTTGAAGAGCTCCGAGTTATCTGCCCTTAGCCGTGAGTGTCGGTTTTATTATTAAAAAACAACTAATCATTAAATGTTTAATTATGTGGTGTTGTTGTTTCACAGTTGGAAGCAATAAGCAAGGAAAGCTACAGGCTTGAAGCTCTCTAAAGATCCTGATCACAGTTCAAAGAAAGAGACTTTGAATTATGTTTCGCGTTTTCACAATTTTCTCCCCTATTTTGGAATGCAACTTATTGCACTCAACAGTATAAATATAATATATATATATATATATAGTGGTTTTATATGTAAGTTTTGATGTCTTTCCCTTAAATGCTTAATAGCAACTATCTCGAGTTTGTTATGTAAATTTTATATTTTTAACTTTGCATTGAAGTACCCATCTTGAATGCTGAAAAACCCAAATTGAGGCCTATATTAAGTTCAAGTTTAATAATTTATACAACAACCAACAACTTCAAAGGGAAAATTGAAAGAATGATGGGTTGTAAAGTTGAAACCATTTCCTTTTATGTTGGATTCCATTGAAGTTTTCACTACAACCGAGAAACAGTAGCCTAATTCAATACAAGGGGTGTGTTGTTTAGGGTTAAAGGAGAAAGTGGAGGAAATAAGTGGCCTTTTTGTTCAAAGTGACAGACAAGACAACGCAACAAAGAGCTAAATCTATATTCCCTTTTGGAATTGAATTTTGACCATTGATGCAGCAAACACTAGTCAACCAGATATGCTTTGATTTGGAGCAGTGTGTGTAAAATGTTCAAGTGTATGGGCGGTACCAAGCTCAATGAATGAATGTGTGGGAGGGGACAATAAATTTAGCTTTTAAAACAAAAAAGGGGAAACAAAGAGGGTTTGGGGGGGAAGGGTTGAAGGGTCATTATCGTTGAGAGTTGCCTAACTTTGGGCCCTAAAATTAGACTGGTCGGGTCTCCTCTGATTTGGTCTAATTCCTTTCAAACCCCTCACGCGTCAAAATGTTTGCGTGTTAACACACCTGCCACTAGCTGCAACTTATTCATCACTGCTCGCAACGTAGTGCCTGAAACATTTAACACTGGTCTTACGCATTGCTTTTGCCATGGCTCGAATTTACTTGCAAATATCATTTTATAACAACAGTTTGTGTATAATATGTTTCTTAATATATTTGAAAGGCAATTGGTTTTGGAATTTTTAAAAGAAAAAAAATATCATTGTACAAGCTCATTTTTCCCGGCCCACTAAGACCCATACGCAAACAAAACAGACCCAAAACTTAACCCAAAAACAACAAGCCCACTTAACCCAAAAACAATTAAATCCCTAATTCAACCCAATAACCCAATTTGACCCTAGCCCAAAGATAACACAAAAATACAAACCCTAGGTGCGCCGCACCTAGGGCCACTTGCTCTGCCTTCTGACCCTGTCAGCAGCCACCTGTTCCACCACCTGCCCTCTGCCATCGCCACTCCGCAAGTTGCACCTGCAAGAAAAGAAGAGAAAAGACAGTAAAAATAAAACAAACATGTGTAAATGGCTATAAAAACCAACCCAAACCCATTGTAATGTGGACAGACAGATGGAATCGAAAACAAAAACAGAGATTTGAACAGAGAAATATACAATAACATCAAATACAAGAAAAGGATTGAAAGTTAAAATTAGATTTTTCTTACCTAGGTATCATTATTTCTTTTTTTCTTCCGCATGTTTATGATTTATAACATATATACATATATTTTAAAAAATATATTTTACCTTTTTTTGCGATTTCGGCCTTGGATCGGAGTTTCACGTCGGACGGGGACGGGGTTCAAAATGGTGATTTTTCACCTTTCCGGCCACAGCGCACGGTGGTCGCCGGCGGTGGTCCGACGCCGGAATCCCTGTCGGAGTATGGCCAGAGTCACAGGCGGGGAGGAGGGCTTCAGAGAGTTTTTGTGCTTTTTTTTTCAGAATAGGTTTAAAATGAATTTTAAAACACAAAAATTGGCTTTTATAAGGGGATAAAACGACGTAGTTTCGTTCCCCTCCCCCAAACGTCAAAACGACGCCGTTTTAAGGCGGGTCGGACTGACCCGACCCGAACCACAAGGATCCGCGTGTTTTTGTAGTGGAAGGGCCATTTGCGCTTTTAGCCCTTCCGCATTTTTTACTTTTTTAATTCAGTTCTTTTTATTTGCAAATTTGCCCCTATAGATTTTCTCTGGTTCCATTTTGGCCCATGACAAAACGCTGCGTTTCGTGGGACGGGGATATTATCCCTCCTGGTCCCTCTTCGTTTTCGCGCATTACACTGGGGCCCTGATTCGCTCTTTTTTAAACTTTTGGACTTTCAATTTTATTTTTCTTATAATTTAGTCCCTTTTAATGTTTTATTTATAATTTGAGGCTCCCATTTTTATTTTAATTGCAATTTAATACATCACTCATTTATGGATTCGTCTTTATTTTATTCTTTTGTATATTATTTTATTTATTATTTATTCATTTGTTATTTTATTTACTTGCTATTATTTATTTACTGTTTTTTTTATTTTTTTAGCATTTAAAAGCATATTCTTTTTTATTTATTTTGTGTATTTTACTCCATTTCATTTATATTATTATTATTATTATTATTATTATTATTATTATTATTATTATTATAATATATTTTAATTGCCATTATCATTACTATTATTATTTTATTTTTTCTTTCTAGCATCAATATTATTATTTTATTATCGTTATTTCTTATTTTCACCATTTTTATTTTATTATTATTATTATTATTATTTGTTGTTGTTGTTGTTGTTGTTGTTGTTGTTACTATTATTTCTATTTTCATTATCATTCTTTCTATTACTATTATTATTATAAATGTATTATTATCATTCTTTATTTCACTACCATCATTGCATTATTATTATTATTGTCATCATATCATTAAATTAGTTAACTTAGTATTATTACATACATCATTTTTATTTTTTGTTATGCAACCTAGCTTCGTATTTTATCTTTTTTTTATCAAATCGTATTACATTAACCTTTACTCGGTGCATCAAGTCTTTTTAAATAATTGATATTTCGTATTTAGAGATTCGAGAAAGTCGTGCCCTAACTTACTAGGTTCCGGCTTTTTTCATTTAATCTAAATAATGGAATATCGTTTTTAAAATCGCAATAAGTTTTAAATAAATAAAAGCTTATTCTCGAGAATTCGAGATGTTGTGTCCTAACGTATTGGATGTGACATTTTGTTACCTCGGGAAAAGATTTCTAAAGAATAAGGCAATATTCTATGTTTAGAAATCCGAGAAATCGTGCCCTAACGTGCTGGATTTCGGTTTTTTGCTTGGCCAAACAATCGAATATCCTTTTGATATTTTCAATGCATGAGTCTCGGGAATCATGAGATGATCTTGGATTCGAGGATTTAAATTATCGTATCCTAACGTACTAGATGTGATATTTTATTCCTTCGGAGCAAGAGAATACTAATATTCAATTCGAGTAAATTCAAATATTCTTAAAAGAGATCGTATTTTTAATCTTTTTTTTCAAATTTTCAACTTTCGACATTAAGACATTAAATAATCAATTAGGTACCAAGTTTGGGAGTGACGAGGGTGATAACCCTTCCTTGCACTTAACCGACTCCCGAACCCGTTTTCTAAATTTCGTAGACCAAAACTGTTGTTTTAATAAATTAAATTAATTATTAAAATGACCAAATTACGAGGTGACCCGATCACACTTCATCAAAAAAGATTGGTGGCGACTCCTGTTCTTCGTTTTCATTTCCAAAACCCCAAGTCGATCTCCATTTTTCAAAAAATAGTTTCGACAGCTTGGCGACTCCACTGGGGACATATAAGAGAGTCAAGCCGTAAAATTGATTATTTTCTATGTTATTATCGAAAATTGAAAATTTGATTTGAAAAATTACGATCCTTTTATTGCATTCACTTGCGTCACCTCATTTGGTTGCCGTGGTTCGAGTCTTGTAGAATACTTTTGCATCATATTGCATAACCGTCGGGTCACACCTTTTTAAGTGGGAGTGAGAAGCTACTCCTTCGTGAGGTTTTCACCTCCGTGCACGATAGTGGATCGCTTTCGGGATACATCCGTACCTATGTCTTCGTGAGATTTTCATCTCCGTGCAGCCATAGGGAAATATATTCCCCTGAACTAAACTCGGTTTATATGAGCCTATAATGGGTGAAGATCGAGGAATCTACCGGTTTGGGTACCTTTACTTTAGAATCGAACCTCATATAGCATGCCCTAAGAGCCCACCTTAAGTAGAGCCACGCCAAACCCTAGTGGTTACCTGAGTAGGTGCTTTATTTCTTGCTTGCTTTAAGCTGTGTGTGAAATACTGACTTGTTTTGTTTTATTTTGATCGAATGGCATTTTCATCACACTTAGTTCACTTTCGCGCATTATATTGCATAATCGTCAGATTTTTACCCTCTTAAGTGGGAGTAAGAAACTATGCCTTCGTGAGGTTTTCACATCCGCATGGGCTAGTGGATTGCTTTCGGGATACATCCGTACCTATATGATTCATGAGATTTTCATCTCCGCATGGCCATAGGGAAATGTATTCCCCTGAACTGAACTCGGTCCATATGAGCCTATAATGGGTGAGGATCGAGGAATTTGCCGATTCGGGTACCTTTACCTTAGAACCGAACCATATATAGTGAGCCCTAAGAGCCCACCCTAGGTAGAATTGTACCAAACCCTAGTGGTCACCCAGATAGGTGTTCTATTTTGTTCATTATTTTTGTACTAACGTATTTTGTTTTGTTTTGTTTATGATTGCCTTGCATTTTCATCATAGAAAGGAGGTGTTGATTCATATTCGATTGCTAAATAGAAGAGTTTGTCATAAGGAAATGGGTTACTTGATAAAGTGGATTATAATACGATCGTTCGAACATAGTCCAGGTAAACAACGAGAGAGGGCTGATAGTCCGCAGAAGAATACAAGACTTTGCCCGAGGATTCAAGCCGACAAGGATTATTCGAGAGTCATCATGTCTCAATTTTCTTAAAAAAGCTTATGAACATCGCGGAGGATAAGTGAGTGAAGAGGTACGGCTTGGACCAAGCAACAATGAGCTAAAAGAGGCATCTATTGAGAAAGTTCACGGGACACGACCATAACATTCGGATACGAAGAAAAGGATTGGTGTTTTCACCTGGACTATGAGGACAAAGCCGCATATGCAATCTGTTTTATGTAAAGAAATTTATTTTCTAGAAAAGTTCTTCTAATGAAATTGAATTCATAATTAAAGCCTCTCTTTCTTTTTGTATTCATTCCATGCATTTGCGTTGCATTTCATGCATTTGCATTACATCACATCATATGCATTAAAATTTGTAGAAAGACCCTAATTAGGTAAAATTATTTCAGCTAACTGAGAAATTGACAAAAGTCTATTGAACCGAGCATCGTTACGATACCCACGTGAGAACAAAGGCCATGGACCAAAGGTTGGAAAGAATAGAGAAAATGCAAATACAGATGCAAGAGCAATTGACCAAAATTCAACAAGAGATGTGGGAACAAATGCTAGAATTCCAAAGGAATATGATGGGCCAGTTACTAACCAGAGGACTTGAAAAAAGGAGTGGCCCAGTGGTCAACAGTGTGGATGATGATGAAGACATCGTTTATTCCCCAATAAATGTCCCAACTCAACCAAACACGCATTCGCATGGGGTACCCGTCATTATCGAACCCTAATGTTAGACTAATACCTCGGCCTTATTGAACTTCCCGATGAGCTCATGTTTAAACCCTGAGGACGATCGAGCCAAACCGATTGTTCTGGCAGAGATAAAGGAAATGAGAGAGTGGATTTTGAAGGCCCCGAAGAAGAAGGAAAAGGAAGCGGGTAGTACGAGTAGGTATGATAAGGGCTATTCGGAGCCGATTACAGTAAGCCAGCTAAGGATGGTGACTACCAACCATCAAGGCTCCCTAGGCAAAATTCCAACCCAAAGCCTAACACGGGAAGGCTTCAGTTCACACCCATCCCGATGACATACAAGGAGTTCTATCAAAATTTATTTGATGTGCATGTGGTGTCTCCTTACTACTCAAAACCAATGCAGCCTCCATACCCCAAATGGTATGACACAAAAGCTCAATGTGAGTATCATGCGGGGATTATAGGGCATTCAATAGAAAACTGCCTTGCTTCAAAAAGTTGGTCGAAAAGTTCATTGAAATGGGAATTGTGAAGTTCGACGATCCTTCAGAACCTAATCGCCCTGACAAAGCAGTAAATGCAATAGTTGAAAGTGGGGACAAAAGAGTTGTGATGCCTTGAATAAGACAAGAGCCCGGAAGGAATATTGGGGAATCTGAATGATATATCTAAAGAAGAAACCGGGGAATAGAATTTTCCAAGCGTCTACCCTTACATACTTGGGAGTGTTTTGAACAATGGGACTGTGGAAGAGATCCCTATATTTTTAGAACTTATTTAGAGTAATATTCGGAACTTGCTCTAAGTCTAGAAGCAATAAGATTCCCTTTTGTGAAACATGGCTTATGTCTAAAATATTGTCATTTTCAATGAGCACCTCCGCTACTTTTTGAGCAAATCTTCTTCTATTCTTTTCACTTCATTCATCATCATGATTATTCTTTTATTCTTTAAATATTCTTTTAAATATTTTCATTCTTCATTCATAATCATACCATACCAATAAATATGCTTAGATTCTTTTGTTCTATGGACTTTTATTCATCTCCATAACAGGTCCCCAAATATCAATGATTTGAGTAACGCTACCAATGACTCAGAATGTCCTTTCGAGCAAGATATGGGTACGGAAGATTTGCAGGATTTTGAAGATGACCAAGGTTGTGATTTATCTCCTGAACTGCTAAGAATGGTAGAACAAGAAGAGAAACAGATCCTACCTCACAAAGAGTCAGTAGAAATAGTGAACCTGGGAGATGGACAAGAAAAGAAAGAGGTGAAGATCGGAGCTTGTATTACCGCAGACACCAAGCATGACCTCATTGAGTTACTCCAAGAATTCAAAGATGTCTTCGCATGGTCGTATCAAGATATGCCTGGGCTAAGCACTGATATCGTGGTACACCGGCTGCCCATAAAAGAGGAGTACAAGCCAGTCCAACAGAAACTTCGAAGGATGAGGCCCGATGTTCTGCTGAAAATAAAAAAAAAGAGGTCAAGAAGTAATTTGACGCAGGCTTCTTACAAGTGGTTAAATACTCGGAATGGGTAGCCAATATCATCCCTATCCCTAAGAAAGATGGGAAAGTGCGAATGTGCGTAAAATACAGGGATCTAAACAAGGCTAGCCCAAAAGACAATTTTCCGTTACCTCATATCAACACCTTAGTGGACAATACGGCGGGTTATTCGCTGTTCTCCTTTATGGATGCCTTTTTAGGATACAACCAGATAAAGATGCATCCTGAAGACATGGATAAGACCACGTTTGTAACCATGTGGGGAACGTTTTGCTATAAGGTGATGCCGTTTGGACTAAAAATACGGGAGCGACATATCAGAGAGCCATGGTAACCCTATTCCATGACATGATGCACAAAGAAATTGAAGTTTATGTCGACGATATGATCGCCAAATCCTGAATTGAAAAGGAGCATGTGCAAGTCTTGATGAAATTATTCTTGAGGTTGAGAAAATTTCAGCTAAAGCTTAATCCAACAAAAGGTACCTTCGGAGCCAGGTCAGGGAAACTGCTAGGATTCATAGTTAGTGAAAAGAGGATTGAGGTTGACCTAGACAAGGTCAAAGCTATACAAGAATTGCCTCCGCCGCGCACTCAGAAAGAAGTTCAAGGTTTCTTAGCAAAATTAAATTACATTGCCCGGTTCATTACACAACTAACTGAGAAATGTGACCCCATATTTCGTTTTCTTAAGAAACACAATCCAGGTGCATGGGATGAGGAATGTCAGAAGACCTTTGACAAAGTAAAGCAATACCTGTCCAATGCCCCAGTGCTGACACTACCTAATCTAGATAAGTCATCAATCCTATATTTAACGGTACTTGATAACTCAATGGGATGTGTGCTTGGTCAACACGATGAGTTAGGAAAAAAAGAGAAGGCAATATACTACCTTGGTAAAAAGTTCACTGAATGTGAAACAAGGTACTTACCAACCGAGAAGCTGTGTTGTGCCTTAATCTGGACGACTCGGAGATTGAGGCAGTATATGTTGTATCATACAACATGGCTCATCTCAAAGCTAGACCCTCTGAAATATATGATGGGGTCAACTGCTTTGAATGGAAGGATGGCCAGATGGTAAATTTTGCTTTCTGAATTCGACATAGTCTATGTAAACCAAAAGGCGGTGAAAGGGAGTGCAATAGCGAATTTTCTAGCCAATAGAGCTCTCGAAGATTATAAGCCTTTAGACTTCGATTTTCCTAACGAAGATTTAATGTATGTGGCAACCACTGAAGAAGGTACCACAGAAGATCGTCCTTGGAAATTGAACTTCGACGGGGCATCAAATGTTGTGGGCAATGGAATTGGGGCGGTTCTGGTATCCCCAAACGAGATCATTATCCATTTACTTGTAAATTGGATTTGATTGCACAAATAATATGGCAGAATACGCAGCTTGTATCATGGGTATCCGTGCCGCTATAGAACGCAAAATTAGGGTACTGGAAGTGTATGGATATTCTGCATTGGTAATTTATCAACACAAAGGGGAATGGGAAACAAGAGATCCCAAGCTGGTCGACTACAAAAGATTGGTCCAAGAATTGATCAAGGAGTTTGATGACATCACTTTCAGTTATTTGCCAAGAGACGAAAATCAGATGGTTGATGCTTTGGCCACCTTGGCTTCCATAGTCCAAGTAAACAAAAATGAGGATATGAAACCTATCCAAATAAGTATTTATGAGGCCCCGGCCCATTGCTACAACGTCGAAGAAGAGGAGAAAAATGATCACCCGTGGTACCACGATATACTGCAATACGTGAAAAATCATTAATACCCTGATCAAGCGACTAAGAATGATAAAAGGAAGTTGAGAAGACTAGCTTGTGACTATGTCTTGGATGGAGAGATCCTATACAAAAGAAGAAAGGATCAAGTACTACTGAGGTGTATGGACGCCGCCGAGGCTAAGCAAATCATAAAAGAAGTCTATGAGGGTGTCTGTGGAACACATGCCAATGGTTTCACTGTAATGGCCTAAATTCAAGGTTATCGGAACAATGGTTTCGTAACCATAAATCCGATTTAAAAAGAAATTTATTTTAATATTTTTGCATGATTATTTATATGATAGGAAAATCGTATTAAAATATCGATAGAAAATTTTACCAATTTAGTGGTTAGTTATAAAAAGGAATTATTGAAGGAATTGGGTAAAAACAAGGTATTGAGACCTTGATCTCATAAAATTGAGTAGGAAATATTTTTATAAATATTTATAAAATTTTAGTAATGCGGTATTAAAATTTCGTTAGAAAATTTTAACGTTTGGGTATGTAATTAAATGAAAAGAACTAAATTGTAACAAATACAAAATTATGGAAAATGATTAAATAGTTTAAATGATAAAAGAAAGAGGGCTTAAAAGGAAAATAGACCCAAGGTCTATTTGGGCTGGACGACAAGGGCATGAAATCAGCAAGAAAATAAGGAGAATTAAGGGCAAAATTGGAATATTGCAAAATTTACTTAATAAAGCTAGGACTAAAGTGGAATTATCTAGATTTCTCTTTATTTTTCTACATTCTCATCAGAAAAAACACCATAGAAGGGTTTCCTTAAGCTGGTTTTTCATATTTTTACTGCAAGTAAGTTAATCCTTGCCTATTTCTTGTAATTTTTGTGTTTTTAAGACTTTTACAACTAGGTCCTACTATTAAATTCATTAGTTTTTGATTTCATGGATGACATTGAAAGTTATCATGGTTGAGTGCTGTAAGTTTATGATGAAATAGCATTAAATTTAAGCTTTAAATTGTTTATGAGATGATTTTATTAGGTAATTCCAATAGAAATTGATTTTTAGGATCTAAATTGTGAGAATGTTTGGAATTAAAGTCTATTACTGAAATTCTGATTTCCAAAGGTTATAAAGTAGTTTAAAGTGATAGAATAAAGTTTAATTGAGAGAAATTAGCTCAATTGAGAAGTTAATTGAGCAGGGATGAAATTATCATTTATTGAAAGCTTAGGGGGAAAATGGTAATAAACAGTTTACACTAAAACAGTTTTGGACAGCAGCAGTAGACTAACTTTGAAAAATCACCATAAATTGTATAAATCTAATTAGAAGATGAAAAAAATATGAAATTAAAGCTTATTGAGTCTAGTTTCTCATAGAAGAAACGGTGTAAGAAATAGATATGTAAATCATTAGATATAATAAATTTTGTGAGACAAGATTAGAATGAATTCAGGTTCCCCTATTTTGACTTTATAAAATCATAAAAAATTGGAGAATTAAATTTATATGTTTAGAATCCTTAATGAGTCTATTTTCAATAGAAATAAACGGGAACATCATCTGAATCCTGTATGAAGAGATAATTAATTTTTAGTGAAGAAGGGTCAGAACTGTCAAACAGCAGAACAGGGGTGATTTTGAAGAATAAATTGTACTTATTGGCTAAACCAAAAATTCTGAAAATTTTATGGGAAGAAGATATGTGAGTATAGTTTTAGGGAAAATTAACGAATCTAAATTTCAAGTTTTTTATCTCAAGATAAAAATAATTTAGTGACTATGACTCAAGTAGACAGCTTTGAATGAACTAAAAATAATAATAGAATTATAAAGAATGCTACATGTGAACATGAAATGTATTGAATTGATGATTGAATTTATTTATTTAGATCCGGAAAACTCAAATACGAAGCTAGATCGAGGAAAGGAAAAAGTCCCTGATTAGTAGATTTTATATACGAACTAGTATCGAGGTAAGTTCATGTAACTTGAATTATATTCTTAAATGCTTGAAATGTATGGTATTGATGTGAATATAATTTGAATGTTCATTGTATGAAAATTGATGATACATTGGTATATTTGATAAAAAATAAAAAGAAAAAATCCCGCTTGAATGAAAGGAAAATTCGATGGATCTCTGAAAAGGAATTGACGGTAAAAAGGATCTAGCCCGGACGGGTGATCCTATCCTGATATAGCCCTCCCGAAGAATATGTGGAAAATGGATTTAGCCCGGACGGGTAATCTGAATTAGGGTCTGAATTTAGCCTGGACTGGTAATTCAGATCCAAGCTCATTAGAGTAATTGTTGTTGCAGGGGATTTAGCCTGGACTGGTAATCCCGACAATACTCTATGAGTTTATATTACAGGGGATTTAGCCTGGACTGGTAATCCCACTGCAAAGATGAGGTTCACGGGAGTGTGCTCTCTGAAATGAAAATGTGCTCTTTGACATGAATATGAATTGACGGACCTGGATTTGTACACTAAAGTGTACCCCTGAAAATCCATCAAAATTCCGAGAAATTCAACGGGATAAATATAAAAAAAATAAATAACAAGGAAATGGAAATCATGGTATTGATGAGTTCATCAATCATGGTATATATTACTGATACATGGAAATTATTGGACTAACTTGAAAGTTGAGTTTGTGCATGTTAGGGTAATAGTGCATTGAATGGATATATGAATGTTTATTGCATTGTATTGAAAATATTAGGTAAGTATAATTCTTGTTATATGGGCTTACTAAGCACAAAGTGCTTACCCTGTTTCCTTTTCCCCTGTTTTGTAGTGTTAAGAGCTCGGAGGTCGGATTCGGTAGGAGATACATCACACTATCAGCCTCAAGATTTCGGTATATAAAGAAACTTTATTTTGGAAATCAATGGCATGTATAAGCTAATAAAGTAATGTTAATATGAAATGAATGTAAGGTCAACCATTGGTATGGCTAGCGAACCTTGGTTTGGTATGTGTTGATGTTATCTTATAAATATGCATGAATCTATTTTGAAAATATGTTGAATTGGATTGGTTGATGTGGATTGGTCTCGGTTTAAAATTTGCAGGTAAGGCTAGATATCTATAAAGGGGCTATATTGAAAAAAAAATCGTAAACTCCGGTAATGCCTTGTACCCTATTCTGACAACGAATACGAGTAGGGGGTGTTACATTCACAATGGCTACGCAAATCATGAGATTCGGGTATTATTGGTCTACTATGGAAAGAGATTGCATTGATTATACCAAGAAATGTCATAAGTGCCAAATTTATGGGGACAAGATTCATGTACCACCTTCACATCTACATGTTATGACCTCCCCATGACCTTTTTCTATATGGGGCATGGACGTTATTGGACCAATCTCGCCAAAAGCTTCTAATGGACATCGGTTCATCTTCGTGGTAATCGATTACTTCACTAAGTGGGTAGAGGTTGCTACATATGCTAACGTGACAAAATCAGCTGTCAACAAATTCTTAAAAAAAGAAATCATATGCTGATATGGAATGCCTGAGAGGATCATATTCGATAATGCGTTAAACTTGAACAACAACATGATCTCAGAAGTCTGCAGGCAATTCAATATCAGACACCACAATTTGTCACCATATTTTCCAAAAATGAATGGTGCAGTGGAGGCAGCTAATAAGAACATCAAAAGGATAGTGGGGAAAATGACTGAGACCTACAAAGCTTGGCATGAGAAGCTACCATTTGCCCTTTTCGCTTATCGAACATCGGTCAGAACCTCCACCAGGGAAACTCCTTTCTCATTGGTCTACGAAATGGAGGCAGTTTTACCGATAGAATTCGAAATTTTATCCCTTCGAGTCTTGTCTGAACTGAAGTTGGACGGAGCAGAATGGATACGGGCTCGATATGACCAGTTAAATTTGATTGAAGAAAAGAGGTTGAAAGCCATCCGTCATGGTCAAATGTACCAAAAACGAATGATGCAAGTGTACAACAAAAAGGTTCGCCCAATAAAATTTCAAGAGGAAGACCTGGTATTGAAAAAAATACTTCCCATACAAAAAGATTTCAGAGGAAAATGGATGCTGAACTGGGAAGGGCCTTATGTGATAAAGAAAGCATTTTCTGGAGGAGCATTAATTTTGGTCGAAATGGATGGTAAAAGCTTGCCTAATCCCATCAACTCAGACTCGGTCAAGAAATACTTTGCCTGAAAAGGAGAGGCCAAGGCAAAAACCCACAAAAGGGCGCTTTAAGACCTTTCAAAAAAAAGCCGGAGAGGCCAAGGCGAAAACCCGCAAAGGGCGCTTTGAGACCAAATGGGTTTTGAGTCGAAAACCCAAAAAGGGCAACTCAAAATCTGACAAGAAAAGGGGTATGTGATGATTTTGTCGTCTCAGAATTAACAAAAAAGGAGGAATGTTACACCTCAGGACATCTACAAAGCATTGCAGATCTCCCAACATCTATTCAGCTCAAAATGACCTTCAGAGAGATTGGATAGCGAAGCTCAGACTGCGATATTTGGGGCACCTACTTTTCCTTTTGCCCATTTTTGTATTCCAATAATGTTCGCTTTTGTTGATTAATTCAATTCTATTTTTCATAAATTCCAGTATGGTCCATCATTTTAATATTTTAAGCAGTTTACGATTGAAATAACGGTTAATGGACCCATAATGCTTCCATAAAAGGAGTTTTGCCTATTACTCTGGAAGTCTCTAAACAGCGCAGGAACTTGAAACAGGACTGTTGTCTAGAACCACCACGCCTAAGTGCTGGAAACATTCGAGGAAGAGGAGTCTAAAATCATGACTATCTCTCCAAATTCTCTGTCAAAGATATCTGTTGCATGAAAAGATGAGATATTGCGTCCGTGACATGACCTTGACGAACGAACGAACAATTACAACCCTAAGCATTTAAAAAAGGATCATTCTCATGACATTCTGCATTCATGCAAATGTCATCCCTAATGTCATTCAGTTAGGAGCATTAGATTCATTCCGATCATTACATCCTAATCATTATACAAGGTATCATTCTCATGACATGCTGTATTCATGCAAATGGTGTCCATAATACATTTAGTTAGGAGCGTTAGATTCATTCTGATCATAGCATCCTAACCATTTGACATAAACATGGACTGTAAAAATCGATTCTACAGGACAGGTTCCCTAGAGGACAATGTAGTAACATTGGCGAATTCACCATCCTATATCCCTGACAAGCAGTGGAATAGGTTGAAGATTGTAGATCTTGTCGCCCTAAACAGTAATAGGGCAAGATCGAAGGCAAATCTTGGCTCCCTAAACAGTAGGGAACATGATTTAAGCCACTGTCCTATATCCCATGCCAACAGTGAAATAGGTTGAAGATTGTAGATCTTGTCGCCCTAAACAGTAGTGAGACAAGATCGAAGGCAAATCTTGTCTCTTTAAACAGTAGGGAAACATGATTTAAGCCACCATTCTATTTTTCTGACCAGCAGTGGGATAGGTTGAAGATTGTAGATCTTATCGCCCTAAACAGTAGTGGGGCAAGATCGAAGGCAAATCTTGGCTCCCTAAACAGCAAAGAGCATGATTTAAGCCACTGTCCTATATCCCTGACCAGCAGTGGAATAGGTTGAAGATTGTATATCTTGTCGCCCTAAACAGTAGTGGGGCAAGATAGAAGGCAAATCTTGGCTCCCTAAACAGAAGGGAACATGATTTAAGCCACTGTCCTATATCCCTGACCAACAGTGGAATAGGTTGAAGATTGTAGATCTTGTCGCCCTAAACAGTAGTGGGACAAGATCGAAGGCAAATCTTGGCTCCCTAAACAGTATGGAACATGATTTAAGCCACTGTCCTATATCCCTGACCAGCAGTGGAATATGTTGAAGATTATAGATCTTGTCACCCTAAACAGTAGTGGGGCAAGATCGAAGGCAAATCTTGGCTCCCTAAATAGTAGGGAACATGATTTAAACCACCATCCTATATCCTTAACCAGTAGTGGAATAGGTTGAAGATTGTAGATCTTGTCACCTTAAACAGCAGTGGGACAAGGTCGAAGGCAAATCTTGGCTCCTTAAACAGTAGGGAACATGATTTAATCCACCGTCCTATATCCCTGACCAGCAGTGGAATAGGTTGAAGATTGTAGATCTTGTCACCCTAAACAGTAGTGGGACAAAGTCGAAGGCAAATCTTGGCTCCCTAAACAGTAGGGAACATGATTTAAGCCACCATCCTATATCCCTAACCAGCAGTGGAATAGGTTGAAGATTGTAGATCTTGTCACCCTAAACAGTAGTGGGACAAGGTCGAAGGCAAATCTTGGCTCCCTAAACAGTAGGGAACATGATTTAAGCCACCATCCTATATCCCTGACCAGCAGTGGAATAGGTTGAAAATTGTAGATCTTGTCACCCTAAACAGTAGTGGGACAAGGTCGAAGACAAATCTTGGCTCCCTAAACAGTAGGGAACATGATTTAAGCCACCATCCTATCTCCCTGACCAGCAGTGGAATAGGTTAAAAATTGTAGATCTTGTTGCCCTGAATAGTAGTGGGACAAGAACAAAGGCAAATCTTGGCTCCCTAAACAGTAGGGAACATGATTTAAGCCACCGTCCTATCTCCCTGACATGTAGTGGAATAGGCTAAAGATTGCAAATCTTGTCTCCCTGAAAATACAGCGGAGTAGGTTGAAACTACCATTTCCCACCTCCTTGAAGTTCTAGCAGAGAAGGTCGAAGCTACAAATCCCTTCTCCCTGAAGTCATGATGAGCCAAGTAAACAAATATCATCCCCTTAAAGTCGTAGCAGGAACAAATTGACACTACAGGTCCTAGCTCTCTGAAGCAGCGGTGAAGTGGATCGAAGCAACAAGATGTAATGGATTGGAATGAGGCTACCTGAATAAAAAGAGCACCAAAGAAGTCAGGACTCGGCGAGACAGGGCAAAATTGGTCTTTCTTAAAAGTCTTTGCTCCATTCCTGTTACACGACAATGAGCAAAGAGGGGCAGCTGTACAAGCCCATTTTTTCCCGGCCCACTAAGACCCGTACACAAACAAAACAGACCAAAAACCCAAGACCCAAAACTTAACCCAAAAACAACAAGCTCACTTAACCCAAAAACAATTAAACCCTAATTCAAACCCAATAACCCAATCTGACCCTAGCCCAAAAAAAACACAAAAAAAACAAAAATACAAACCCTAAGTGCGCCGCACCTAGAGCCACTTGCCCTTCCTTCTGGCCCTCCCAACAGCCACCTGTTCCACTACCTGCCCTCTGCCATCCCCACTCCGCAAGTTGTACCTGCAAGAAAAGAAGAGAAAAGATAGTAAAAATAAAACAAACATGTGTAAATGGCTATAAAAGCCAAGCCAAACCCATTGTAATGTGGACAGACAATGGAATCGAAAACAAAAACAGAGATTTGAACAGAGAAATATAAACATCAAATACAAGAAAAGGATTGAAAGTTAAAATCAGATTTTTCTTACCTAGGTATCATTATTTCTTTTTTTCTTCCGCATGTTTATGATTTATAACATATATACATATATTAAAAAAAATATTTTACCTTTTTTTTGTGGTTTCAGCCTTGGATCGGAGTTTCACGTCGGACGGGGTTCAAAATGCTGATTTTTCACCTTTCCCGGCGGTCGTCGGCGGTGGTCCGGCGCCGAAATCCCTGCCAGAGTATTGCCGGAGTCACAGGCAGGGAGGAGGGCTTTAGAGAGTTTTTGTGCTTTTTTTTTTCAGAACAGGTTTAAAATGACTTTTAAAACACAAAAATTGGCTTTTATAAGGGCATAAAACGACGTAGTTTCGTTCCCCTCCCCCAAACGTCAAAACGACGTCGTTTTAAGGCGGGTCGGATTGACCCGACCCGAACCATAAGGATCCGCGTGTTTTTTTAGCGGAAGGTAGGGGTGTGCAAAATTCAGGTAAAACCGAAATTAACCGATCGAATTCGGTTAATCGGTCGATTAACCGAATTTTTTCGGTCGGGGGTCGGTTAATTATTTTCTAATTTTTCGGTTAACGGTTAATTCGGTTCAAAACTGGTCGGTTAACCGAAAAAAATAATAAATAAATTTATAATATATAGATAGCCTATAAGCCCACTATTCACCTAAACCCAATCTCTAAACCCAATCTATACCCAAATATCTAACCCAACCCAACCCAAACCCAATCATAAAAATTACAAATAATTAAATAAATAAAAATAAAATTCTAAAACTAAAAATAAAATTAAACCCAACTCAAGTACTCAACACTAAGTAACAGACAGACACGACAGAAAAAAAATACATATCCTTCTTCAACTTCAAATCCCTAATTTCTCAATCACCAGTTCACCACCCCAGGCCAGCCACCTTCCGTCTGGCACTCCGATGTCTACCAGGTCACCATTGCGAGTTGAGGTACTTTCATCATCTACAACTTCTATTTTAAAACCTGCACTCCCAAGGCTTCTTTCTTTGTAATTAAAATTCCAAGTCTTTTTAAGAGCTCCAACAAATAAAAAATTTCAAAAAATTAAAAACAAAAGTAGCCCTAAGTGCTATCACCATTGAGTACCCTAAATATGTTGACTCTTTCTTTGCTTGGTCTTTGTGCCGTTTGCCCTGCTGCCTCCCTTCATCTCTATTTTGTGTTGTTCGTCTTGCTTTGTGCCGTCTCACCTTTGCTACTCTGTTGTTGTGGTTGCTTTGTAAGGATAAACAAATCATATCTAGATAAAGATAGAAGGCTTTGAGATGAGTTTTTTGTTTGGGAAATAAAGAGGAAATAATGAAATTAAAATGATTTTTTTCTGCCATAATTACTTAAATGCTTTGTATGATGTGTAAATTTAATGACTTAGTCTTTTAGTGGTTTTACTCTCAGTGTGCCCTACAACTTTAATGAATGTGGTTTTGGTGCTTTGAATGAAGTCTGGCTTTTTTGTTTGGGAAATAAAGAGGAAATAATAAAATTAAAAGGAATTTTTTATAATTATTACCTTTTGGTAGCATCTTCCATACATGCGGCCATTATAATTTATAACTTATAATTTATAAGGAATTCCCAACAATAAACAATTTCATAAGATCTGTCACTGTAGCTTTAAATGTTATGGTGCTAACTTTTAATGTTTAATGTTTAATGGCCATTAAGCTGCTGTTTAATGTTTTAAATTGAGTATTATTATGCTATCATAAATTTAATTAAAGTTGGTGTTTTAGTGTATTAAATTTAGCATTTTCATGCTGTTTTAAATTAAATTAAATATGATTAATATTATAAATGTATTTTAATTTATTATATACTGTTTTTCTTGTAGAATGTCAACCAAACCAACATCTATTGAGGGTAGTGTTACACCTTCTACTTCGATAGATTCTGAAAATTCGGGAGTTGGAGCTTCAAGCCAAACAAAGGGGACTGCCGGGAAAAGAAAAGCCACTCTTCAAAGGTCAGAAGTTTGGTCTCACTTCACTAGGATTATTAATAGTGAGGGTGCAAGTAAGGCTAAATGTAATTATTGTCAAAAGGAATTTTGTTGTGATATGAAAAAAAATGGTACGGGGTCATTGAAATATCATATTGGTTCATGTAAGAAAAATCCTAGTAATGTTGTTGACAATAGTCAAGGACAACCAGTTTTACCTAGAAAGGGAGTTGAAGGGGGGGGGGAGGGAATCTTTCAACTTGGAGATTTGATCAAGAAGCATTTAGGAAAGGATTAGCACAAATGATTGTGATTGATGAATTACTTTTCAAGTTTGTTGAAAGTGAAGGTTTTAAGAAATTTATGTTTGTGGCATGTCCTAGGTTTCATATTCCTTCACGAACTACTATGACTAGGGATGTTTATCAATTGTATTTAGATGAAAGGGCCAAGATAAAATAGCTTTTGAGAAGTTCTTGTTCTAGAGTTTGCTTAACTACTGACACATGGACTTCTTTGCAAAGAGCTAATTATTTGTGTATCACTGCTCACTTTATTGATAACGATTGGAAATTGAATAAAAAGATTTTAAACTTTTGTCCAATTTCTAGTCATAAGGGTGAGTCCATTGGGATGGTGATTGAGAAATGCTTGTTGAATTGGGGGATTGATAAGTTGTTTACTGTAACTGTTGATAATGCAAGTTCAAATGATGTTGCTATTGGTTATTTGAGAAAGAAATTTAACCCTCGAGGGGGTTTAGTTCAAGATGGTAGATATCTTCATATGAGATGCATGGCACACATTGTGAATTTGATTGTTGTTGAAGGCTTAAAGGAAACGAATAAATCTGTTGAACGTGTTAGGGGGGCTGTTAGATATGTGAGACAATCTCCAGCTAGATTACAAAAGTTTAAGGAGTATGTTGTGGTGGAAAAGATAGAGTGCAAGAAGATGTTGTGTCTTGATATTTGTACTAGGTGGAACTCGACCTACTTAATGTTAGATACTGCTCAGAACTTTTAGAGAGCTTTTGAGAGATTTGAGGAGCAAGATACAAACTTTAGGGCTGAACTTGAAAGGGGTGATGGTTGGCCTAGTGTGGATGATTGGGATAATGTTAGAAACTTGAGGGATTTCTTGGAACACTTTTATGAAGTGACTTTGTGTATATCTGGCACTTCATATGTCACGTCCAATAATTTTTTTGATGAACTTTCTGAAATTGATATTCTTTTACGAGATGCTCAGTTAAATAGTAATGTTGATTTCGATATTATGGCCATCAAGATGAAAGATAAGTATGATAAGTATTGGGGTGATATTGATAAGATGAACCTGCTTATGTTTGTTGCATGTGTTTTAGATCCTAGACAAAAACTAAAGTATCTTCAATTTTGCACTTAGTGAAATGTCTAGTTCTGAAAAAGCTTGTGAAATGATGCAAAAATTGAAGGAATCTTTGTATGATTTTTTTGATGAGTATAAGCCTCCACTTCATAGTACTTGTAGCCAATCGAGTGTGCCAACACATGCTTCTCTCGGTGAACCACAACAAAAAATGAAAAGGCGAATGCAAGCTTTGTATAAAAAGCGTGAGTTGGAAATTTGTGGTGAGGATAAAACATCTGAGTTGGATAAATATCTAGCTGAGGCTAATGAGGAACTTGTTGAAGATTTTGATATTTTATTATGGTGGAAAGTGAACAGCCCTAGATTTCTCACTCTTTCAAAAATGGCCAGAGAAGTGTTAGCTATACCGGTTTCTACGGTTGCTTCAGAGTCTGTATTTAGCACCGGGGGACGTGTGCTAGATCAATATAGGAGTTCTTTAACTCCTAAAATTGTACAAGCTCTTGTGTGTACTTAAGATTGGATTCGAAAATCATCATCACAAGAAGACATCAAAAAGATTGAAGAACAAATCCAAGAGCTTGACAATATTGAAAATGGTATATTTATTGTTTTATTTTAATAGTTTCAAATTTTTTACAATATCACTCCTACTTATTTAATTGATTCAATGTTTAGACTTTTCTTGGAATGCATCAGAGCCTACCCTAAATTCATGAGCTTTCGTGAGTTGAAGGGTATACTTACTATCTTATTCTTGTTAACTTATAATCTATTCGTTTGTTTATATTATTTGATTTTTTTTTAAATGCGTATATTTCTATTATATGCTAAACTTTTGCACATGTTTCTTTCTTTCCGTAGGTTTAATGCAAATGGAGATTTTTTGGAGAGAAGAAATGGATACAAATGAACAATATTAAAGACTTACATTTCAATTATGTGTTAATTTCAAGACTTATGCAATGTTTTTAATTATGTAGTGATTCAAAGACTTATGTAATATTTTTAATTATGTAGTGATTCAAAGACTTATGTAATATTTTAAATTATGTAGTGATTTAAAGACTTATGTAATCTTTTTAATTATGTAGTGATTCATTTCGGTTAATTCGGTTAATCAGTTAATTCGGTTAATTCAGGTAATTTTTAACCAAAAATTAAAAAAATATAATTTTCGGTTAACTGACCGAATTATCCGAAAAAATTTCGGTTCGGTTAATTTTTTTTGAAAAAATTTTGGTTCGGTTAACGGTTAAAAATTTTGAAAGGTCGGTTAATTCGGTTAATATTATTTTGGGTCGGTTAACCGGTTGGTTAACCGAATGAACACCCCTAGCGGAAGGGCCATTTGCGGTTTTAGCCCTTCCACATTTTTTACTTTTTTAATTCAGTTCTTTTTATTTGCAAATTTGCCCCTATAGATTTTCTCTGGTTCCATTTTGGCCCATGACAAAACGTTGTGTTTCGTGGGACGGGGATATTATCCCTCCTGGTCCCTCTTCGTTTTCCGCATTACATTGGGGCCCTGATTCGTTCTTTTTTAAACTTTTGGACTTTCAATTTTATTTTTCTTATAATTTAGTCCCTTTTAATGTTTTATTTATAATTTGGGGCTCCCATTTTTATTTTAATTGCAATTTAATACATCACTCATTTATGGATTCGTCTTTATTTTATTCTTTTGTATATTCTTTTATTTATTATTTATTCATTTTTTATTTTATTTACTTGCTATTATTTATTTACTGTTTTTTTATTTTTTTAGCATTTAAAAGCATATTCTTTTTATTTTATTTTGCATATTTTACTCTATTTCGTTTATATTTCTCACTATTATTATTATTATTATTATTATTATTATTATTATTATTATTATTATTATTATTATTATTATTTTATATATATATATATATATATTTTAATTACCATTATCATTACTATTATTATTTTATTTTTTCTTTCTAGCATCAATATTATTATTTTATTATCACTATTTCTTATTTTCACCGTTATTATTATTATTATTATTATTATTATTATTATTATTATTATTATTATTATTATTTCTATTTTCATTATCATTCCTTCTATTACTATTATTATTATAAATGTAGTATTATCATTCTTTATTTCACTACCATCATTGCATTATTATTGTTATTATCATCATATCATTAAATTAGTTAACTTAGTATTATTACATACATCATTTTTATTTTTTATTATGCAACTTAGCTTCGTATTTTATCTTTTTTTATCAAATCGTATTACATTAACCTTTACTCGGTGCATCAAGTCTTTTTAAATAATTAATATTTCGTATTTAGAGATTCGAGAAAGTCGTGCCCTAACTTACTGGGTTCTGGCTTTTCTCATTTAATCTAAATAATGAAATATCTTTTTTAAAATCGCAATAAGTTTTAAATAAATAAAAGCTTATTCTCGAGAATTCGAGATGTTGTGTCCTAACGTATTGGATGTGACATTTTGTTACCTCGGGAAAAGATTTCTAAAGAATAAGGCAATATTCTATGTTTAGAAATTCGAGAAATCGTGCCCTAACGTGCTGGATTTCGGTTTTTCGCTTGGCCAAATAATCGAATATCCTTTTGATATTTTCAATGCATGAGTCTCAGGAATCATGAGATGATCTTGGATTCGAGGATTTAAATTATTGTATCCTAACGTGTTGGATGTGATATTTTATTCCTTCGGAGCAAGAGAATCCTAATATTCAATTCGAGTAAATTCAAATATTCTTAAAAGATATCGTATTTTTAATCTTTTTTTTCAAATTTTCAACTTTCGACATTAAGACATTAAATAATCAATTAGGTACCAAGTTTGGGCGTGACGAGGGTGATAACCCTTCCTCGCACGTAACCGACTCTCAAACCCGTTTTCTAAATTTCGTAGGCCAAAACTATTGTTTTAATAAATTAAATTTATTATTAAAATGACCGAATTACGAGGTGATCCGATCACACCTCATCAAAAAAGATTGGTGGCGACTCCTATTTTTTGTTTTCATTTTCAAACCCCAAGTTGATCTCCGTTTTTCAAAAAATGGTTTCGACAATCATTATAGAAATTATACATTTAAATTTTATTGACACGCCCTATAATAAATGTGATATAATCTAACAAATATAATAGGTGTAATAAACATAAAAGTAATATGAAAAAAAAAATCATATTTGTGTATATAGTTAAGGAAAATATATGGTACATTATTAGTGAAGTTTTAAAATTTTATAAATTGGGTTAGAGAATTTTCAGAAAAAGATACATGTCAATTTTTTAAAATTGTTAGTGAAATATATATATATATATATATATATATATACCAATTTACTAAATAATTACCCATAATTTTAATCTATTAAAATGTTTAATTAAAAAAAATTCATATATGAAAGAGAGTTTGGCTTAAACTCGAAGAAGAGAGTGAGGTTTGAAGTTTAAAGATGTGAGTTTGGCTTTGTTTATTTCGAGGATTAGGAAAAGTGATGGAAGAGCAAAATAACAACCATAGGAACAAAAATGAACTTGATAAAGAGTTGAGACGACGATGATAGCCTTTGCCAACATTTAATCAAATCAATTCCGTCATCAACCAAATGCCATTTTCCCCTTTACACATGTACCTCCCGTTAATCCTCAGGTTCATGAAAAACCAAAAACCATGCCAAATCTTAAGTTGAGCTACCCCAATTTATAAGAAAATTTGGAAGTTACGGGTGGTCATAGATTCTGGTTTTTGGTAAAAATGTTGTGCAAGGAGCTGTTTTGGTTTGTGGATTCACTTGCGAAGATAGGAGTGGAGAAACCCCTGTAAGAGTTTGGGTGTTATGTTGGTTTAGCGTAGGGATTAATCAGATTTGTTGTTGGTTACGTAGGTGCAGTTTCCAGAAAGAGCGGAAACAAGCAACTATGGAAGCATCATGCATGAGCCAACCATCCCATAATTAATTTAGATGAAAACAACGAAAACAAAAACAAACAAGCGCTTTCACAATTGCATATAGGTTTTAAACCGTCTTAAGCTTTGGGTTAGCCATATGGTTTTTGGGCCTAAATCTACAACCCCGACTTCGTTATATCATTCATAACCCTAATTTGGATTGCTCCTTAATTAATTAGGAGTTTTGAAACATCTTCGCGCTTATCGATTTGACAAGGATATGGTGCGGCCGAAACTATGATAAACTTTACATAGTTGAGATCATCGCTATTGCACCGCCTTGTATTGGGAGTTTTTAGAAAATTATGATTAAAATGAAATAGAGTTGTAATAGAATAAAATTGTAATTTAATTATTTAATTGAATATAATAGAATAAAATTGTAATAATATTTTTGTATTTGGTTGAATTGAATAGAATTATAATAGTATAAAGAAAGAAACTTAAATGATCAGAATACCCTTAGTAAAATAGATTAGGTAGATAATATTATTATTGTTATTAAATTTTAATAAAATTATTATTAAATATAATTAAATAAAAATAAATAATTTAATCATAATTTAATATAATTATTATTCAATATGTAATATGTATATTCATATTACTTTAATAAAATAGTAAATATTTAATTAATCTAATAATTTTTAATTAATATATAAGTTACTTTCTTTTTCTTTTTTTTATTTAACTTTTTCTCTAATTTAGCCTCTCACTCAAATGCTTTCTCGCTCTCACCTTGAAAGATGGAAGTTCATCTTTTTTTTTTTCTAGAAAATAATCTCTCTAGTTTCCTTTTTTTAATTCAAACGGAATGTTAATTGTTTGGCAGAAAACCTTTTATTAAAGTCTAGGTTCCGACAACGATCGTCACCGCTTCTGCTGCCACCTCGTTTGTGACCAATCCAAAAGAATCATTTGATTCTCCTCTTTTTCTTTCCCATCTTAGTTTTTTTTCTTAAAATTCATCACAAAAGTTTAGATCTACAAAAATTACTTGTGGCTTTCACCATTGTTTTTGCCATCATCTGCTGCTTACATGTCAAAATTCTGCTTGCATGTCATATGTTGCCATCAATTGTCGATGTTCACTCTTCTCTCTCGTGCCTCGTTCTCTCAAAAACCTCGAAATTAGATTTTTTTTTTTCAATTTCTGGTCATCAACTACCATGCCCATTGTTTCCATCCACTATTCACAACCAATCGAATACTTAGAAATTTAAAGAATTTTCATTTGCAATGACTATGAATTAACTTAATAATTCTCTTCAATTTGCCACAAGTTTCCCTCTTGGAGATATGTTGAATGATTTTTGTTCTTACCGGTTTTTCTTTTCCCTCTTATTTTGTGGTAGGTTAATATGAAAATAATAGAAAAATAACTATTTTGAGTTACTTGAAATAGCCATTTAGAGGATGAAGTAAAAAATGATTATTTAAGGACTTTAAGGAATAGTCTTATAATGAACTATTCTACTAAATAGCATTCGGCCAATTAAATTAATTAAAAATTATTACGCTTAGAATAGACATGAAACCGATTAACTATTACAACGAATGGAACTTGGTGTTAGTATAATCTAAGACATTCAAACTTCTCCACATTCTTTCACTTTCACCCCAACACCGACACTCCACACTTGCATTTCGTTTGAAATAAAATAACATTATTGGTAGCAAATTCAAAGTTGCCACCATCAAAAGAAATCAAACATGTCTCCAATAAGCTACCATTAATCAAATGAAATGTCTTTTCAACTTAGGCAAATTCTTGGAAAGTTGGGCCAAAACAAATTTAAGCTTAGCACCAGCATTTTCATTTGGGTTCACCCCAGATTATGTCGAAAGACAATCATCTTTTCAACAAATGTTATTTATTAATAATGTTGGATGTACTCACTGAATTCCATGATGGTAACATCGTCCATAAATTTTAAACTAATTAATCCATTTAATTGGCGTGACTATTAACGCATTAAATATCATGAAAACTAGAAAGGTACAATCAAATACTACAATCATATCAAAATTATTTATTAAATCAACTATATAATTGGGCAAACGCCATATATATAAGGATTTATGTCAAATTTACATAAAGTTAAACTTCACCCTAAGGGTTTAAAATCTCTGTATCTCATAAGGAATTACTTTATAAAAATCACACAAGTTACTTTCTCCATTTTAATATATTAGAAGTTAGTTCAATTACCGATAAATATATAAATTTTAATTGTTGATTTTTATTAATTTTTTGTATTTAAAGTGTTGTGTTAATTCCTTCTATTTTACATTGTGATTTTTTGGACAAAGTTTAACAAGATAATGTAGTTGGACTAAATTCTCATTTTTTATATAGTAAAAAACCAATTTTTGATAAATAAAAATAAAGTGACTAACTTCTTAATTCTTATAGAATAAAGGGATATACTTGAGAAAAAGAAGAAAAGAGTTAAGATTCAACTGTGAAAGTTAAGTTTGAAATGGAAATTGTGATCATGAAATAGATTCTTACAATACTATAGTTCACCATTAATATTGATTCGATATCTTGCTAAAATGAAGTCCCAAAAGATTATTAGTGTTTAACCTAATCAACAAAACTTTAGAGAGGATATATCATATTCTAAAGAACTAAACCAAGAAAGACATAACCACAAACCACTAAATTCTTAGAAAAATAAATCATAAATTAGAAACATTAATAGATCAAACATATTACCATCAAAAGAAACAGAATAAAAACCCATCAAATATCAAAATTACATGATCAACTGAAGGCAAATAAATCCAATAGTTATTCTCTCTTGATATTTTTTAATAATAAATCAAGAGATTAAAATAGGGATAGAAATACAGACATGTTAGAAGAACATGTAAGCTTATAACAGTTATATACCTTTTACTTTTGGTTTCCCTGCCTGGCTTCACCCTGTGTGCCATTCATCTATGTAAGCCGTATAGTATGTATAGGCTGTGTTTTTCACCGTATGCTCCACTGAACCCGGCGGTGGTGTCGCCAACAACGGTGGGGATTTGCAGCTTGATGAGTTGCCATTGAGAGGATGAAAGGTTTCCAGGCTATATAATTTTCTTTTTATATAATTTTCTCTTCTTTATATATAACATGTTCCAGCTGTTTTTTCATGGGGAGAAAAACTTGTTACGTATTGGTGGGGTTTTAGGAAGTTAGGTTTCTCTTATTAGGTTAAAAAACCACAATAATGATATTTGGACATTGATCTTCTAATTCAAACCTTTGGACATTGATATTCTTAGTGGAGCTTAATTATTATTAGAAGAAAGTAAAAGGACTCCAACCTTAATATTTACAGTTCATGTAGTAAATTTAAAGTTGAATCTCGATTTTTTGGTGCATATGTTTAGTTTAACTATGCCTACTATGCTGAATATAACCCAATACAATTTTTAATCCTAAATTGTTTTATGAAGCAATTGAATCAAAACATGTTAAAGTTGAAGCAAAATGCTGAAAAATAGTAAAGGGGTTATTTGTTAGGTGTCCTGAGTGGCCCTTGTATTTAGATTCTCTGTGCACATACCGAAATGGGTGGTTGATTATGCCCTTGAAATGTTAGACTTCTCTCTTTTGGACTCTAGCTTGTAAAGTTAATAATAAATGAAATTATTGAAGGCAAAAACTATAGTTGATATATATATATGTGTGTTAAATTGAGAACAAAATTTGCTAAATAATTTTTTACTAATTCTATTTTGTTATGAAAATTAGGGTAATGGTAATATATTATAGGCTATATGCTTGAGTATATAATATAGTCATGGCGTGTGGAGTTGGAAGTAGAAAATAATCTGATATATAAAATAGGGTCCAATATAAAATATATAGTGGTGAGTGGAGACGACAGGAAATCCTTTCAGGAAATTCAACTCGCGAATTCATTACCATTTGGACTCAAACATACAAAAGAAGGGAAACATTTTATTCAAGGGAGAAGGCAAGTCAAGGCAACAATATATGGTCAGTTGGTTGGGCAGCCTCCACTCATTTTATTTTGGCAGAATCTTTCTTTTTACCCTCAAACTAAAATATTAAATCATTTTAGCTTTTTATTTTCTATGCAGTTTTTTTAAACCTCAAAACTTTTAATTTTTATTAAATTGATTATAATCTGATGGAGAAGTTGACAACAGCATTAACTTATTAATGTAGTATCCATGTGATAATCTATCTGTAATTATTGTCGGTATATGTAGTATTTATTTATCTTAAACATTATGTCAACAAAAAAAACTTTAAAAAACTATGAAATTTTTAAAAAAAATCTAAAGTTAATAAAAAACTTACAACAATAAATCATCAAAACTATTAAAAATTTTAAGAAATTACAAAAATTATAAAAAATTTAAAACCTCGATCAGAAACCAAGTTTTGTTTGGGGTTTCGGATATGTTTGGTTCAACGTTTTCTGGGGACAATTTTTTTTGAGGATTTTGGAAGGAGAGGGGAAAATGGAGGTTAACAGTGTTGGATTGGTAGCCAAGTCGAAGTAATGGCGGTGTCGGAGTGAGGAATAGTTGCTGTAGTTGGGATAGGAGGAGGCGCGGCAGGAGCGGAACAACGTTGGATTTTTTGTATTTTAATAATCTTTCTATTTTGTTTAATAACCTTTTGAATTTTTAAAATTTTATATAATTTTATAACTTTTTAAAATTTTCTTAATAATTTAATAATTTTTTTGCATTTTTTTGAATTTTTAAAATATTTTTATGAATTTTTTATGAATATTTTTGCAATATTTTTACAATTTAAATTTTTTATTTTTAAATAATTTTTGGATTTTTAAATAAATTTTAATAATTTTCTAGACATTTTTTAAAATAATTTTAATTTTACATTTTTTCAAATTTAATACTTTCTTTATAATAATATTTTTTTCGATTTTTATAAAATTTTAATTAATTATTAATGTCACATATAAATATAATAATGAGGCGCTAATAATAAATACAAATAAACTACCACATCAACACTCTAACTTTTTCACCTGATCATGCTTGATATGTTAAACACACCATATTTAAGCCATTTGCATTAAGCCTATCAATTACAAAGGAAGAATTATAGGCAAGTGTTGAAGCCTGTGCCCAAGATGCTGTGGGACGCTTAAGTCGGTGAAGGGGGATGTTATTTGATAATGTTTTATCTGGATTTGGGTCTTCTGAGTGACTTAGCTTTACTAATTAAGTGGTAGCCAATTTTAACAAGAAAAACTACAATGACCATAATTTACGAAATGAAATGATGCATGCGTTTTTGTTAAAAGGTGGCTTTTATTAATGTGAAGTAAACATTATATCGTTTGAAGAAATGGTGTTTAAGCGTAACGATGGGGGAGTGAAAGTTTTAAATTCTTTTTATTGTTATCTAACTTGCCGCAATTTGTTGTGGCAAGATCATTTTGACACTTAACGAGTTTATTTTCGAGTGTTTTTATTGTTTTGGGTTTTTATTATCTTCAGTTCAATTTATATAAAATAAGTATTTTTATACAATTTTAAATAATGTCACGACCTAATGGGTCATTATGGGCCTAGGTATGGCTTAAGGCCTTCATTTAGTGTGTAAGACACTATTTTCAAGCTAAGAAGACGAAGGGCGACTGTAGTGTTGCGATATCGAGGAGTGGTGTTGTAACATTGGACTTCGAAACCACATTTTTTTCACCCGAAAGGTAGTGTCGCGACATCGGTCCTGTGGGCAACGATTAAAATTTTTAATTATGGGTATTTTAGCCCACACAATGTAATGTAATAATACTTTTAGGCTGCTAATCAACCCTAATTAGATCAGATCATAAACTTTATAAATAGGCATGTTTAGCCTCATTTGAGGAGGTTTTGGTCAAGTGAGTCACTTAATTAGTTTTAGGTTTTTATCTCAATTTGTATTTTCTTCCAATTTAGTCTTTAAACAATTTTTGTTGTTGTTTAACTTGGATTTAATTTTGATCCAAGCTTTCAATTTAATAGTTTTTAGTTACTTTTTAGTTTCCAATCGCAATCAGAATTGTCTTCGCAATTGTTAAAGGAAATCCCACTTTTGCGCAAAAATTGACATAGAAACGGATTTATTTTATTTTTCCCTTCTTTTATTTAATTTAATGTTTTGTATGTTGAATATGAGTTTAAGGATTATTGCATCTAGATCCATGAGTGGCTAGTTTCCTTAGGGAGATTAATGAATGGATGTATGACTGATTAACAGATGAATTAAGGTTTAAATTATGTACGATTAACCTTAGGAAGTGATGACCCTAGGAAGTAATTTAGGATAAACGAGATCGAGAGATAAGTTTACCAAGTAAATCATAATTTATCTTGGTCAATAAAGTGAGGTCGATAGATAAGCGTGTATTGGTCGATTAGTTAATTAGTTAGAGACTGAGAGGTAATAACTAGTTATGTAGCACCAACACCCAACTCGTTAGCCGAATTCGAGTACGGAGCGTCACAACTGAACCGGGTTGATGTACACACTTGGAATTCACTATTTAAAATCAGATTGTATTACCTATTTAAAAGACACTCATTTTAATCCAAGAGTTTACTGTCTCAACTTCAGACACTAAGGGAATTTCATAATTACAATGTAATAAACTCCGAGCCAGAGCCTCACATAGTACCCCTTTCCTATGTGCATGACACCACACCGACGCTTAATCCTTGAATTAACTCAGTCTGGCTTAGACTCTTCTCGAGTTCCTTGGCATACACGTTTTGCAGCCATAGGTTACGTTACACGAAAATAGGCTCCATCTTACAGGGGTTAAATAGAAAGAACTAAATATAAATAACTCTCTGCTTGTGCGAGTATATTTCTCTTAAACCCGACATAGCCGACTCTGATTTATTTTCGATCCTATCCATTGGCGAATAGATCGTCAGGCAATTTCCTCCCGGTCAATCCTATCAACCTTCAATCAGTCTTGACGGTTTCTCTTATGTCTCGCCCTCTCTATAGGCTCTATCCTTTCCTTTACGTATTTTCTTTCTTCCACTTATCCCCAAGGTGAATTCTTCTTTCCACCATGTACTTATAAGTTAGTCCCTTAGGTCTACCCTCCTAAAGGTCCTTGGGTATGTTTCCCCTTAGTGATCATTTCAAACCTATTCAATCCGTGACGGATTCCTTATCTTACCATAGCCTGCGGAATTAATTGTTGGCCTGGTACTTTCTCAATAATTTTCCCTTTGAAGAGGAATAGTGTTTACAGACATATCTATCACCCAAGGTATCCCTCTTTGTCAACGGATTCGACTAACCCCTCTTTTCCATATGGACTAACCGACGTGCTTTCGATCAACCACTAGCATACGGGGTTCCTTGAGTAGCCCCTGGAGGCTCTTGGTGATGGATCCTTTTTTAGTGATCCTCGGATAAACCTTAATTTGTTTGCCTGTGCATCAAGCATTACTGGTATGTCATCTCCCGTGACTATTTCTTGCTGGGTCACCACCCATATGCTCTACTAGTTTCCACAACTACTATTTTAGTTGTCTTTTTCCACTTTCACATGCTTCCCATTCATTGGCGGATTCCTTCGCCTCACTGGCTAACTATTTCACCCCATACTTCCACTTTACTTTTAACCCTTTTTCCTTGTTTGCAAAATTTCTCATGATTACTATCATGATTCACCTCTCGTGTTTATTGTTTCGGCGAACTACTCCGTGTTTACTGTCTCGGCGAATTACCCCATGTTTCCTTTCCTGGTAAACTTTTTCGTGTTTACTGTCCTAGCGGACTACCTGTTACCATAACCAAATTTTTATTAGATTTGATTGGGCATGTGTTTATTTTAATTGGTAAATATTTCAAAATTAAACTTCAGTTTTAGAAAAGCATGGGCTATTTCTTTATTTTGAGGTTGTGTTTGGGATTAAGTGAAATAATCTGCCTTGCCTTAACCTTGTGGAATATTACAAGATTTTTAAATTAGACTTGAGTGCTAAATTTTCAATATTACTTGTGGATTAACAAAATCTTATGCTGAGTATATGAAAATATTAACTCCTACTAAGACACCCAAACCAAAGAATAGAAGTGTTGACAATATTTTCTTTATTTTTTAAAATTTTTTTGTTTGAATGTTTCAAAATGATATGATTCAAATGTTGCTTCTTAAACTATATTTGTCGGACGGACCACTGTCATTTTCTGCCAACATGCCCCAACTACATGACACAGCGGTGTCGTTTTCTCTCACACAAGTCTCCTCCACTTAAAGTACATACAATCATTTTATAACATGAATATTTTCACATAAATTTCACCCATGTCCAAGAAATATGCTAACCTATAATAAAATTCTCCCAACCGGGTCACACCTCTCAACTCAATAAATGCATCTTTGATTCATGATTGAATTTACAGCCCTCCAATTTTAGCTAAACACAATAATCTCAATTATATTAAAATTTGCAATTTTCAGATGGATTGAATTTATCTGATATATATCATTCAATCAAGAAATAATTGAATTGTCTAAGAACTCGTTAAACCGGCAAAAATCATATATATATATATATATATATATATGTAAAAAACTAAAAAAATTACATTAAAAGAAATCAAATTTGGACTTCTGTGAACTGAATGCTTGACAAAGAATAAGGATTAGGAATTATTTTCATGGAGCAGCACTAGCCACTTTTAGACCACAAGAAGGAAACACAAATAGTGAATGCCAATAATTTCTCACAAATACCTAGGAAAAAACAATGCAGAACCAGTTTTTACTCATCCGTTTCCAGATACTTTGAATGACAAGCAGCAAGAATAGCAGCTCCAATGCCAGAACCATCATTTGCAAGCTCGAGTACAACGGTTTCAGACACCTCTTTTCCGAGCAATTCATTTAGGGTGTTCTCCAAGCAATTACGGTATTCCGTATAGTGTTCATATAGTCCGCCGTCCATTGCTATCACCGTCCTTTGTTTCTCTCCTTCCCTCATTGTATCTCTTCCCATTTTCTTCAGAATACTTAGTATCCCGGCAGCCGAAAGACGTGCCCCCCGCGTTGCTACAATGTTGCAAAGCTCAACAATTACTTTTCTCATCTTCAGGGAGGTATTTGATATCTGCAATAGTGATGATATAAACAGGCAGTAAAATACACAACAAAAGTTTTGATGATCAAGAATAAAATACACAAGTTTTGGTGATCAATAATCTGAAATAACCTCAAGAATGTCTTTCAAGCGATTGGCTACCACTTTGAGGTCAGGGGAAGTGTCCTGATGCATGGCAGATATGATAGGTGTTCTGCAAGTTAACAAAGCTCAAAAATATTACTATTTTGCAGATCTTGAACACTATAGGAGATTGTAACTTTCATTATAGAAAAGGCAATAATATCTGATAAAATTTTCAAGCAAAACAAAATTATTAACTATGTTACTTGGACTCTTTGTTTTTCTTAAAATAGCGTAAAATGAAATCAGATGTGCCACTAGGGATGAGAGGCTGTGGAAATTGGAGGTCCTATGAGATATTTCATTGCAAGGGCAAAGAAAATGTCTGATACCGGTTTTCTTATTTCGAACATGGAAATGAATAGCATGTGCACCAAGCTATTGCAGGGAAAATGTTAACCAATTTATAAAAATTAGAGTACAGCTGATCAAAAATAACCAGAAT
Organism: Gossypium australe; assembly: GCA_005393395.2. Taxonomy (NCBI): domain Eukaryota; kingdom Viridiplantae; phylum Streptophyta; class Magnoliopsida; order Malvales; family Malvaceae; genus Gossypium; species Gossypium australe. The sequence continues at coordinate 10,178,287 of CM016623.1, read as the reverse complement.
CAAACAAAAGGTGTACCTGGAGTTTGAAAGAAAAGAAAAGATCCATAAAAAGCCAGAAGAAATTACCCCAATATAAACGGCACTTTAAGTTTCGGTGGAACTGTGTCACCAAAAAAAGCAGCTTCCTCAGCCATCCTACGCAAGACTTTACGGACTATTTCTCCCAAGTACATACCAGATGTTACCTTCTCATAAATCTATAGCAAATCAAAGGAATATAAGATGAACAAATTCTGTTATAGAGAAAGCAAAAGCTAAAGGAATCAGAAGAGTATGAAGTTATGAACTTACCTGCTCACCAGGGTGTAAAGTCTCAGCATCGAGTTCATGATCGTACTCTGTTAGTGGAAGATGCGACGACTTAAAGTTACCCCACTCCGTATTAATGACCTTCACAAAAAAAACAACAGCAACTTTAGTTAACCTGAATAAAGATTTAAATTGTGACATCAAGAAAGAAAGAAAGAAACGATCTCGAAGCTATACAAAGTTTACAAGAGAAATTAAAAAGATCAGCTAACCATCTCTCCTGATTTGAGCGGTAGACCATGCCATTTTGGTATCGCATGGGCACGTTCAACATATGCGGCATTTGATCCAGTGCCGAGGATCACAGCAGCAACAACATCATTGTTGGTGAAACGACCTCCAGCTAGTGTCCCAACAGGATCATTGACCTGGTTTCAAAACGGTTGCAGTAAGGCATGGGAATTGGGAGGAGGCTAACAATTAAGAAAAAGCAAGATGCTGAAACTCAAGCATGTAAAGGTCCACAACATGAACCTACAAAAGCTGAAACACGCATGTTAAGGCCTTGTTTTTCCATGGCTTTCGTCAATTCTGCTACCACATCTCGGCCGACCTGTTAATTCAGCACCCAATAACAGTAAAGAAATATAAGTCAATGACAAAAAATTGTACATTCCTTAAATTTGAGAAACATTAATGCATAATAATTATGAAAAGAGCGAATGAGCAATTAGCACCGACTGTTTCTTCTATAGAGAAGCCTTTTGTCCACCTAACAAGTGTTCCAGAAGAAATGGATGATTGCAACACGGGAAATGAGAAAGTGAAACCAAGTTCCCTCTGCCTACCGGGACGTAGTTCAAAATCCATGCCTTCTTGAACTACAAATTTTGCAAGTTCTGCTACAATAAAGTCAAACAATGCCTGAAATCAAGATCACCTATCATACATTAGAGACTAGACCTCCATATGCCTCAACCAGTTTCCCTTCATCTATCGAAAAACAGAGGCACTTACATCTGAAGTCCCTGTCATCAAACTCCGAGGAATTGACACCTCCTCAAACTGTTTACTGACGATACCACGGCCCTTCCCTCCCAAATGCAGTCGTAACACACGGAAGTTAGTTCCACCGAGGTCCACTACATAAAACAATCCCTTTTCATTCCTTATTTAGGAAAAGAAAACATATAAAAAATATTTACAATCTCAGATGAAACATAAATTTCTAGATGTGCATCTATGTAGAGACTCCAACATGAACTTGGTCCTACAATCTCAAACCACAGACAACCTCATATTAACTGATTCGACAAAATTCCATCTAAGACTTGGCTTGGCTGATGCAAAATACTCAGGCGTATGTATATAAACACACACCTTTATAGAAGCAATATATGAACGAACATTGATATTTTATGCATGTTATGTTAGATATAAGTGAGAAAACACCCTATATTTGAATCCAATCAACAGCAGTAAATAATACATAACCATTGATGTTTATAAACGAAGGAAAGAAATTGAAATACCCAGTAGGTAAATTGTCAACATAGCTGATGAGCATTTTGAGTTTGCTGCCACCTTCAGAGGCAAGGCCCGCATGCATCTCTACAAGCATGGCATCAGCCACTTGTCTCAGTTTCGAAATCGGGGTCGCGCATTTCTCTTCGAAGTCTTTCACTATCTCCATTGCTTTCTCCCACTTCCCTGACTTCTTCATTTTACGATGAACCACCACCGCTGCTGTCACTGCTACCGCTACCCCGCATACCACCGCCACCCTAACTGCAACCTTCCCCATTTTCCCACCCCAAAAAAAGGAAAAAGAGAAGATCTTGGAAAAATTAAATGGGAATTCTGGGTGTTTTCCGATTCAAATCAGTGAATGGTCATTGAATCTATATTGGTTTACAATCCGAGCAATGGTGAGTTGGTGACCTCCAGTTCATTCTTTGAACTTCAATAACAAACAAAAGTCCGTTCATTGATAGAAAACAATTCTTTGACTAATTCTCTTATATTTTAAGGAGAAAACAAACCCTTTTACAGAATGTCATGAGTACACGTGTGTGTAAAGAACAAGATAAAAGAGTTCAGTTGCTTAGTCAGATGTTAGATTCGGTGGGCCTACTTCGTGTTATATTTTATATTTTTAATCTATAATATTCAATGGGATTATATCATAAATAACACCTGTATTTTGGCCAAATGTTCAATATTGTACCATTACTTTTAAAATTATTTATTTTGATACCTAAAGTATTCACAATTTAATGCCTGTTAAAAAGTAGCAAGACAATCAACAAAATTTTGATACCTTTGTTATCTAAGTTTATTCCTTTTTAGATTTTTCTTCAATTAAATTGATGCTGGTCTAACTCATGACACCATATCGATTAGAATGTATAAATCTACACTATTACTTAAACTCCTGATTGAGTTGGTGTCATACTTAATCGGATCACCAACTCGAATAGGGAAATTATGAAAATACCCTTCTATAAATAAAATAAATTATATTATTTAAAGGTACTTTACTAAAAAAGTAATAAGAATATGCGTAGGATGAGAATTAAGCCCAAACAAATTGCATTAGTAAATGCTTTAATATACCACTAAACTAAAGTTTTATTTTGATAGTTTTATATATTTTAATGTTATTATGCACACTTTATTGCTATTTATTAATAATATATTTGATTGAGTTGATATCAAAAGTTAACTCGACACCGACTCAAGATTTAGGACAACACAATGATAAATAATTTTATTTATTTATTTTTAATTTTAACATCATAAATATTTCATGTGTTATTATTAATTAATTTCAAGTTATACATTTCAATATTTATTGTATGTTATTTTTAAACACACGTTTGTGTTCTATATTTATGGTTTCCACCCGCATATGCGTGTAGTATTTATTTATTTATTTATTTGGTAATTGAAACAAAGAGATACAAAGATTACTTCCTAGACATATTATCGAGAGTACAGTCTTCCTTCATAATCCCTTTAATCTCCAAAGGGGGTTCCTCAAACATGTGCAATGTTTCGCTCCTCGTTAAAACCATTTTCGCTAAAGCATCTGCTACCTGATTGGACTCTCTTGGAACATAATTCAAGGACCATTTCTCTTCAAAGGCTAGAATTTATTGAATCCTCTTTATTAGAGAGCTCTTTGGGCCATCAAGCTTGTATGCGTGTAGTATTTATTAATAGGTTAAAATGTCTTGTGAGTATAGGTATTCATAAGCTAAGTTGATCTTAAATTATTATTATTTTTTAAATCCAAGCCTCATGCCAGCGAATAGTTCATTTCAATATTTAAAAAAATAATAAAAATATCGTTATATTTAGATCAAATCTAACATACAACAAGGTTTATGTTTGAGCCTAAACAAAGATGATCATAAAGGCAGAACCATCTCAAGCTTAGGTCAACATATAAAAAACCCTTCAACTCTAAGAACAGAGGCAAGTAAGAGACTCTACTAAGATAACTTCCAAAAAACCATCATCCGTCAAGATTAACAGTTGTTCGTATCTTTCATGGAAGATTAACTTATTTGTCTACTAAGATAACTTCCAAAAAACCTTAAAATGTGAAGCACACTAGTCACCATGTCTTTCTACACCCTTTATGATAAAAGAAAAACTTCATAACTTTATTCAAGTAAATTTTATATTTTTATTATGTCCCAATAACTTTTTAAATTTTTACTCGGATAACTCATAATAAATAATTTATTCCTACATAAGCTTTGCAAATGAAAAAAAGAATTCCATCTGAAAGAATAATAAAAGACTAACAACTTGGATTCAATAAAAGTATAAGGATTTATTTTGAAAATAAAAAGAGCTGCAAAATCTTAGTCTAATAAAAGAATAATAAAAAACTGCGTTTATACTAAAGCCCCAAAATCTGTCTCAAATGAGTTAAGAAGGGCTGCAAAACTCACATGTCCAAACCCAAAAGCGAAAGGGAAAAATATATAGAAATGGCCCATGGAGGTTTCGAACCTGTGACCTTCGCATTATTAGCACGACACTATAACCAACTGAGCTAATAGGCCATATTCTTGGGTTACGATTTTTTATATTAGTACTCTAAATAATCTTGGTTTATGCTCATCCATTGTTGTAATTTTGAAAATTTAAAAACGTAAAAGAAATCTTGTGCGCAATTAAGTGAAATTATACTTAGACCAGTATCCTTTCACAAATTTTTATTTTCATTTATTATTTATTTTTTGATAATCAAATACATACATTCTATGTAAAACACAATTGTGAATCGGCAAAAGGGCATAATTGCAATTTTGGTTGGGCAGAGTCAGGTGAGCTTTGCCGCAGGTGGCTCAATCACAAATAATATTATAATTGTTCAGGAGATCATTCATTCAATGAGAATCCGGAAAGGGCGAAAAGGATGGATGACCATTAAAATCCACCTTGAAAAAGTTTTCGACAGAGTTCGTTGGGATTTCTTAAATGACACTCTTCGTGATGCAGGTTTTCCTTGTCACTTAATTACTCTAATCATGCACTCTGTTTCTACTTGTACTATGCAGATTCTATTGAATGGTCCTATGGATGAAATTGTTCCTTCGAGGGGTGTTCGTCAGAGTGACCCCTTGTCACCATGTTTTTTCATTGTGGGGATGGAAAGACTTGCTCATAGGATCAATAAAGCGATTACCGAGGGCTTTTGGAAACCTATTAAGTTGTCCAATGATGGGCTTAGTTTATCTCACCTTTTTTTTCACAGACGATTTAGTTCTGTTTTCTGAAGCAGATATCTCTCAGGCTAGTTCTATTATGGCTACTCTTGACCAGTTTACCTATTTTTTGGGTCATAAAATCAACAAGCAGAAAACTCAACTTTATTTTTCGTCTCATACGAGTATTTTCATTCAGAATTCTGTGAAAGAGATTCGCATGTTCAAGCAAATAAATGACCTTGGGCAATATTTAGGTCTATCGCTTTTTCACAAACGAATAACTACAAGTACTTACAGTTTCTTGGTTGATAATATCAGAAGCTGCTTGTATGGTGGGATGCCCGCTTCCATTCTATGGCGGCAAGAACTACGTTGGTGAAGTCAGTCCTATTAGCCATCCCAAACTATTTTATGCAAGTAAGCATGCTTCCCATTACTATTTGGAAGCAAATTGAAAAGCTTGCAAGAAGCTTCATTTGGGGGTCAAGATTGGATAAGAAGAAATTAGCACCAGTGAACTAGAATGATGTTTGTCAACCATGCTGGAATAAAGGACTTGGTAACCGTAGACTAAATGAGCAAAATATGGTTTTTTTTTTTTTTTTATAAAGCTTGGTATGCAGTTGATCACTAAATAGGATACATTGCGAGTCCAAATTCTGAAAGCCAAATATATGATGAGTGAGAGTTGTCCACAAAGCATACATCGCTCATGGTGTTCGTTTTACTGGCGCTCAATTTCAAAGGTTTGGGATATTGTGCAAGCTAATGTTTTATGGTTGGTTTGTGATGCCCGAATGGTTCGTTTTTGGATTGATAACTGGGTTCCTGATATTAGACCTCTTTATTACTATGTTTTGAATTCGGATAGCTTAATATGGATGCTCGTGTTTGCGAGTTGGTGACGAATTTGGGGGAATGGGATTAGGAAGCGGTATCCCACTGTTTGAACCATATTATTCTTAACTAGATAGCTAGTATTTTGCCACCAAATAAGGGTATTGTGTGTGATCAAATGATTTGGAAAGGGACCAGTAATGGTCAAGTTACCGTTTCGAGTGCTTATAAAGTTCTTAAAGGCCATAACTGGAATGACATCATTCCTATTAGTTAAGGCTTATATAGCTAGGCTGTTAGTCAGTTAAAGAAGTCAGTAAAGTTGTTAAAAATAGTTACCCAAGCTTATATAAACTCTCATCAAAGAATAGAAAGGCAGAAATCAAATTCAAGAATTAAAACAGAGTTCATTTTCCAGTTATAGTATTTCTCTTCTAATTCTTTCATCTACAAAAGTCATTTTAAGCGTCAACCTTACCTAATTCCTAATATGGTATCATTCGCCGGCTGATCTTGGACCTATGACCACCATAAATTCCACCGATTCCGCCTCGGTTGAGTCGAGTTCTGCACCGCTCAGTGGTGATCGTGTGATAACTTTATTTCCACGTCATGAAGTTGTTAAGCTCATTAAAGAATCCTACATGCAATGGTAGCAACAAGTGAAGTTAATACTTGACGGTTATGATCTTCTTGGCTTACTTGATGGCACCTTACCTCCACCAGCTCGGTTTGTTTCGAATATAGACGGCTCGTTAGCTCCAAATCCATTGGCTCAAGTGCTCAAACAGCAAGATCGTTTCTTAACCTCGTGGATTCTCTCCACGATCGGTGCATCTCTACTGCCGTCTTTCACTGATGCTAAGTCGACCTGCGACTTTTGGATCATGACAACAGATCTCTTTGCGGCTGACACTGGGGCCAAACAGTCACGTCTGCGACATGAACTACATTCACTAAAGAAAGGTAACATGTCCATTAAAACTTACGTTGCTCGAATCAAGAATCTCTGTGCCTTGTTGGAGACCTTAGGTTCAAGGATTTCAGACAAAGAGAAGATCGAAATCATGCTTGCCAGATTGCAGCTGGAGTTAGAGGCCGTCGTCTCGTCGACCTCACTGTCGACCGGTCTCCTCTCCTTTCACCGTCTTGTCAACGCTCTTGTGGAGTGCGAAAGCTGCCAAAATCGTGCGGTCTAGGAGCTCTCTCTTCATGCAAACCTTGTTGAGCCCGCCCTGTCTCCGGCGGTGGAGAGTTCGTTCCGTGGCAAGCGTTCGTCCCCTTGTTGTCGTGGGCGGTCATTTCGGCTCCAAATTCAATGCCAAATTTGTAATAGATTTGGACATCTCGCTCAACGGTGTTACTACTATTATTACAGGGATTCCGATCTCTCGCCGTCGACGCCTTCAGTGATGCACCAAGACGGTCCGAACTCGTAGCGTGGGTTGCGATCTGACGTGGCTCCAGCGTATGTGGATGACGAGGGTGCCTTGCCTAGGAGACGTGTGGGTACCGAATGAGGGTTTCATCACGTCAAATTCCCTAGGGTGAGTTCTTATCCAATGTTGGTCAAAATCCCTTTAATGTTGGTCAAAATCAATTGCATGTGGGACATGTCGTAACCATTTTTTTGACAAAACAGAAATCGAACTTGGGTTTTGAAAATGAGTAAAAACGGGAGTCGCCACCGACCTTTATTAGGTGTGATCGGATCACCTTTGTTTTAATAAAACATTTCAGTTTGCTAAAACGGGGTTTTTGGTCTACGAACATTCGAGAAAATAGGTTCGGGAGTCGGTTACGTGCGAGGAAGGATTAGCACCCTCGCAACGCCCAAAATTGGTACCAAATTGATTAATCGATGTCCTAATGTCGAAAAGTTTGAAATGATTTTTGAAATCTTGCTCTTTTTATTTTATTATTTTTTTTTTTAAAAAAACAACTTGATCGAACGATGATATTCCCTTGTTCCGAAGGAATAGAATTTCACATCCAGCACGATTGGACGCGATAATCTAAGTCCTTGAATCCAAGATCGTCTCTGAAATTCTCCAAGTAACCATTTTTGAAATTTTGGAAAGGGTATTTGCTCTTTGGGTCATGCGAAAGAAAACACACCCAGCACGATTGGGCGCGATCCTTCGAACTTCCAAATACGTAAATATCACCCCATTTGAAAATAGAAAAAATTTTTGAAAGAATATCCACTTGTTCGGTCAAACAAAAAGTCACACCCAGCACGATTGGGCACGAATTTTTGAATTCCCCAATTCACGAATATTACTTTCATGAAACCTTTTATTTTATGAATTTAGTAAACAAAACGAAGTGTTAGATTGTGATTTTAAAATTGATGATCTACATAGAATGACAAAAAACGAGACAACATATAATGAAAAATGCAACAGTGAAAACAAAATTAAGGCAATAATATTAAAATAACAATAAAGAAATTTAAAACAACCCTATACTAGTGATAATAGAGGTAATAATAAATACAATGATAAAATAGTAATAATAGTATAATAATAAGTAAAAAATAATAGTGATGCCAAATATATATAACATAATAATATAGTGATAATAATAGTAATAGTAATTAGTATAGTAATAATAGTAAAGTAATAATAAAAATATGTACAATATAAGGACATATATAGCAGTAATAATAACACTAGATATGTGTAATATAATAATATATAATAATAATAATAGTATTACTAAATGTGCACAATGTAATAAAATATATACTGATAATAATAATAATACTAGTAAATACCATAATAATAATAATAATGGTAATAATATACATGATAATAATAATAATAATAATAACAATAACAATAATAATAATACTAATAATAATAATAATGATAATAATAATAGTAATAATAATAATAATACGAGATGTATATACATAAAATAATATAAGTGCGAGAATAATAATATAATAACAATGATAATATAACAATAATAACAAAATAATAATAATAAGAGTAAATATATACTCATGGCTAATAATACTAATAATAGTAATTAATAATAATAATAATAATAATAATATTACATATAACGAAGGTAATGAATTTAACTAAAAACAATTAGAAATGGCTAAAATCGAATGAAATCCAAATATTTGGGGTAAATTCGAAATAAATAAAAAAGGAAAGGGATTGATTTGTATCGCGCGCGGAACCTAGGAGGACCGAAACGGTAATAACCCCTTTTACTGAAACGGTGCGCATGGGGTGGGGACTCGATCGAAACTACAATAAAATTTCAGGGCGAAATTTTAAAAGAAAAGAAACTCAATTGTGCAGTCTCAGAAGGACGAAGGGGCTAAAGCGCAATTAGCCCCTTTGAGATAATACACGCGGACCCTGGGGGCGGATCCGGGTCAACACGCGGATCCCCCCCTTTGTTGAAACGGCGCCGTTTCTTCATGTTTTAAAAGACCCCAAAATCACCCCAAAAATTCATTTTTACATTCTCTTAAAAAAAAACTTTTAAATACTCTCTCTGTTCTCTCTCACCCTTTCTGCCGATGCGCAAAAGGGCGAAACCCGGCCGCCGTTGACTCGCCGTGCTCCGTCGCTCCGGCAACCGCGCGCGGTGGCCGAAAAAGGTAAGATCCTTTTTTATTTTTATTTTTTTATATATTTTATCTTATATATATATATATTATATCTTTATTTATAAAAAAAGGTGCGAAATGGAAAAGAAAAAAGGAAAGAAAAAGAACCTTCGAGTATTCAGATCTGGCTTTTGGATTTTGATTTTTTTGTTTTATTGCTTTGGTAATTCGGTTTGTGAGAGTATAGAGCTTCGTGTTTTTTTTGAATCTGTTCCTTTTGATTGTTTTTTTTTTTCGAAAAAAGAGGTCCTTGTTACAGAGGCCTAATCGGCCTTATATAGCCGAATATTAACAAAATACAACGTTTTTTTTCTTTTTGTTCTTTTCTGCCTTTGTTGCTGTTGTGGTTGTCTTCTTTTGCAGGTTGTGGGAGACAATGGGAAGTGGAGATCGGCGATGGTGCGCGCGTGGGTGCTGCGGCGCTGGTGGAGGAGCGCGTGTCCACACGCGCGCGGCGCTGCTAGGGTTCCAAAACCCTAGTTCTTTCCTGATCTTCTTTGGTTTCGGGCCTATTGGGCCTTTCTGATTTTTGGGTTTTGTGGGTTTTGTAAATGGACTGTTTATTTTTTATTGGATTTTGGGCCCTGGGTTAAAAACCCGGGCCAAAATTGGTGCTTACAGGACAAATTCAAAATTATGGCATGGCTGACTACTGTTATGGGCAATCGGCACGTGGGCCATAAGTGGCATTGGATAATTTGCCCAGGCCGCATGAGCCACCTGTTATTGGGCGTGAATTTGGCCAATTTAGGCCTGAATTTGGGCAGCAAATTGGGGCGCACTCTGGACAAAGGTTGTGCAATAACGGGCCGAGTGTTGCAATGCAGGTGGTGACTCGGTTTCATGGTACACGAAACCACGAGCCTGGGTGTATTCAGGCTCCAATCCGTGCATTGGGCTTCTCCGACTAGGTGATCTACATGCCTCTGATTATTCCGACACATTCGGGTCTTACATTAACATTGCTCAAGTCGGTTCTAATGATGGTGGTAATGATTCTTATATTTTTATGCCTATCGGTACCACGTCCTGGTACCCTGATTCGGGTGCAAGTCATCATGTCTGCCGGGATCCGACAGCACTTCGTGGCACCACACCATACTCAGGTATGTCTTCTCTCTTAATGGGCAATGGCACTCTTGCTCAAATTTCGTCGATCGGTAATGGTACTTTACCCACTCTATCTAGATTGCTTCGTTTATCAAATGTATTGTGTGTGCCAAGTATACGAAAGAATATCTTTTCAGTATCACAATTTGCTAATGATAATGAAGTGTTTTTTGAATTTCATCCTACATATTGTGTTATCAAGGACATAAAGACTGAGGTGACCTTACTGAAGGGCCACATACGTGACGGGTTATATCACTTTCCAGTGCCTGCTAAAGCTCTGTTCACTACTCACATGAAGGTCCAAAATAAGGTTGTGGACTGTTCTGTGTTTGACCTGTGGCATAATCGTCTTGGCCACCCATCTGTTTCTGTTGTTAAGAGTGTATTAGAAAAATGTAATATCAATTTTAATAGAGGTTGTGCTGGTCGTATCTGTACTGCATGTCAAAAAGGCAGGTCACATAAATTGCCATTTACTATGTCTACTACAGAATATCAACCATTTGAATTGATTGTATTTGATCTTTAAGGTCTCGGGGCCGTAGCCAGTGAAAATAAATGGTACTACGTGTCATTTATTGATGCATGCACTAGGTTTACATGGATATATCTTTTAAGTCAAAAGTATCAAGCATTAGAATGTTTCGTCCGCTTCCCACAAATAATTAAGACGCAATTCGGCAAGCCCATCAAATAATTTCAAAGTGACTGGGGTGGAGAGTACTGGGCATTTACGTCTGTTTTGGCGTCTCAAGGGATTGTTCACCGATTAACTTGTCCTTATACTTTTGAACAAAACGGAATTGCTGAACGCAAGCATCTACATATTGTGAAAATGGGCATCACTTTATTGGCTCAAGCAAATCTATCCATGGAATATTGGGGATACGCATTTTGTTGTGCCGTGCATCTCATCAATCGTATTCCCACTGCGGTTCTACAAGGAAAGTCTCCCTTTACGGCTTTGTATGGTCATGATCCTACCTATGATCATTTACGGGTGTTTGGCTACTGTTGTTATCCTTACTTACGTCCCTATACGACACACAAGCTGGAGTTTAGATCACAACCTTCCATTTTTTTGGGTTACAGTACTCAACACAAAGGATATCAATGTCTTCTTCCGAGTGGTAATATTGTTGTGTCAAAACATGTTGTTTTTGATGAAAGTAAATTCTTATCGTCTAACGATAAATTCGAAAGCCCGAATTTGGAATCTGGGGTGACTGTTTCAACTACTATTCCTCTTGTTTGAAAAGTCTCCGCCTGCCCTGTGGAACCTTTAACAGAGTCATTAAATTTCTCTAGTTCGTCATCAGCTGGAAATATATCATCTTCGTCTGACTCGCTTTCTACTGGCCCTACTGATATGCCTGAACCTAGTCCTCCAACTGCTGGTGATATTGTTGATTTTCCCCAACTTACGGGAAATGTTGACACACATCCGATGGTGACTCCTCCACCTACTGATGATATTGTTGATTTACCCAGACTTACGGGAAATGTTAACACTCATCCGATGGTGACTTGAGCTAAGGCTAGAATTTTCAAACCCAAAGTTATGGTCGTTGAAGCTATAGAACCGTCCACAATAGAGGAGGCATTGTCCTCTGCTGAGTGGTGTGCTGCAGCCCAGGGCAAGTATGATGCTTTTATTCGCAACTCTACCTGGGAGCTTGTTCCTCTTCCGTCAAATTGCAAGGTCATCAGCTGCAAGTGGTTATTAAAGATTAAGAGAAATCCTGATGGTACTATTGCTCGGTGAAAGGCCAGATTGGTAGCCAAAGGCTGTTCTCAGGTACCTAGTTGTGACTTCAAAGAAACATTTAGTCCGGTTGTCAAGCCTGCTACTATTCGTATTATTCTATCCATTGCCATGTCTAGAGGGTGGTCTCTTCGACAAGTCGATGTGAACAATGTTTTTTTAAATGGGGAGTTGGATACTGAAGTGTTTATGCAACAACTTCCGGGTTATGTTCAGTCTAATTCGTCTGGCAAGCAGCTTGTGTGTCGCATGAAGAAAGCCTTATATGATCTCCGTCAAGCACCTTGTGCCTGGTTTGAAAAGCTGAAGCAGTTCCTTGTGTCTATTGGATTCTTCATTTCAAAGTCTGATGCGTCTTTGTTCGTTCAAATCCAGTCTGACTCTACTCTCTATGTCTTGGTGTATGTCGATGACATTATTGTTACTGGGAACCTGGCTACCACAATTGATTGGTTTGTTCGATTGCTAAATGACGAACTCTCGCTCAAGGATATGGGTGATCTACACTATTTCCTTGGGATTGAAGTCAATCGAAACACCTTAGGGTGTCTCCATTTGTGTCAGTGATGACGTCACGAACTAACTAAAATACGACAAAGGCAAGCGCACCTATCGAACAGTAGTATAGCTATGGTGAGTCCAGAATATTGTATCCACGGGGATTAAAAGTACTAGTAATTACTATCTTTTTATTATTTAGCATAATAATTAGGGAAGTGTTTAATCTAAAATTTAACTAACTAATTAACTATGAGCCCGATAGAGATAAAATTGTGAAAATATTCGAAGAAAACTAATGAGAGAGACAATACCCAAGGAGAAATCCACCTAGATTTCACTTATTATTATGATTCCGAATTAAATGATTTATTCACTTGCCTTGATCCGTAGAAATCCCTAAATTATGTTAATATCTCTTTCGAGACTAAGAACAACTGACTCTAGGTTTATTAATTGAAATCTTTTTCTAATTAAAACCCTTATTGTCGCATTAACTTGATTTATGGATTCCCTTATTATATTTGACTCTAATTCGACATATTTATATCGTCCTATCTCTAGGATTGCAATCAACTCTGCTTAATTATGCTAGATCTACTCTTAAGCAGGGACTTTTACTCCACTGATTAAGCACATCAAACTTGGATTAATATTCTAAAAATATTAAAGCAAGGGTATAGAACACATAATTAAGAACAAGAACATGTATTTATGTAACACCCCCTACCCGTATCCGTTGCCGGAATAAAGTACGAGGCATTACCGAGGAGTACGGAACACTTACAGATAATTTAAACCATTTATCGCTCAAATACCGAAATTGATTATAAAAGTTCCTTTAACGGACCCTCGAGGTCCAAATCATGCATTAGGATCGGGTCGGGACTAAATCAGAATCGTATGAAATTTTTCACAAAATCCCAAAACTTATCTCATTTACAAGGGTCCCACGCCCGTGTGACTGGGGACACTCCCGTGTGGCATGGCCGTGTGGCTCACATGGCCATGTCTCTGGGGTGTGTAACTCTCTGACTTGCATCTATGAAGGAACTCGGGTCACAAGGCCTTAGTACACGCCCGTGTTGCTAGGCCATGTGGTAAAGTTATTTTTCATAAATAAGGCTATTTTCCAAGCCATATTTCTTACTTAGTACTTAATACCATTTGTTAGTCGCACACTTCATATAATTAACAAGAAACGTATATGGGCTCAATTCTCATTAAATTTCTCTTGTACTTATACTTTTTCACATTATATATTCATATAACATATAACAATCATATCTCTGTATTTCATATACATTTTTATAACAATTTGTCTTGGTTTCAAACTACTTCATATTTGAGTTTTACTTATCAAATCATTTGAAACATCATCTTTACACATATAGTGCACTTGAGGTGCACAATTCTATAACTATAAATGAACAGATTTATCAAACATATTTCATGTTTTTATGTATATCATAGTCTCATATTTCCATGTATCAATTTCTATCATTTCCTCGTATTTTGACAAATACGTGTAATAGTTCATAAACATGCAATTACTAACTCTTCCTGCCAATCACAATTTAAATTGACAAATCACTTATTGAGCCCAATTTTAATGTTCACTAAAATCTATCATATAAATTTGGATGTACGTATCCACCAATAAATTCCATGTACAGGTATCATCATCTCATATTTCCACATACATTTACTTTCCACATTATGAACTCAAATAACATATACAAGACATATCAATATATTTCAAGTACGTTTTCATAATATTTCATTTAGAATTCAGACTATTTCATATTAGAACTCTTCTCATTAACTCATTTGGAATACCAATTCATACGGGTAATACACTCAACGGTGTACAAATATATAATCACAAATGAACTCATTCATCAACCAAGTTCTATGTTCATGTCTCATCAACTCGTATTTCCTTATATCACATAATTCTATGTAACACTTACCAAACTTTGTCAAATTAGTGAACGTCTTACGAAATTGGTCTGCACCGGTATGCACTGAATTTTACTGATAATCACTGATGCCATAACATAGCTATGGTCTTTTCACTAGAATGCCATAGCTCAGCTATGGTCTTACATCCACACTATCATTATGCCATGATACTACTCAATCTCTTTCATTTGGTTCACTCCTCTCTATTACTTATTATCAAATTAGGAAACATCTTACGAATTTGAGTACGTCGTTGCTCAGTGCCACGTTTCACAACTCAATATGGTTTTCCTCATTGAAATACCATACCTACATTTCACAACTCGGTATGGGAAATGTCATACCTACGTTTCTTAACTCAATGTGGTTAATACCATACATACGTTTCACAACTCAGTATGGGAAATGTCATACCTACGTTTCTTAACTCAATGTGGTTAATACCATACATACGTTTCACAACTCAGTATGGATGATACCATACCTACGTTTCACAACTCAGTATGGTTAATACCATACCTACGTTTCACATCAACCATGGTCTTATCTGTCAATTCATCACTTTTCACTAGAATGCCATAGCCCAGCTATGGTCTTACATCTTAAACACATATCACACCGATGTCATATCCCAGATATGGTCTTACACGGAAATCACTTGTCACTTGTAGCTGAAGCTACCACTATTCACTGATCAGGTAGCTGGAGCTACCACTTTTCACTTGATTAGGTAGCTGAAGCTACCACTTTTCACTTTCACTTGTCCTTGATCAGATAAGTGTAGCCGAAGCTATCACTTATCACTTGTTGCCATGGTTCAACCATGGTCTTTTTCGTCAATTCATCTTGTCACTGAACTGAAGTTCTCAATTTGATCATTTATTCAATTTTCATGCTTTTACATTATTCAAGATTTTATCATCAATACATAAAATAACACATCATAAAGTTCATAAAATTAACAAATGATCACCAAAATTTAGCCATATAAACTCACAAGTTCAATTTTTGTATTATAACGATAATAATAATTTCATAATTAATATTCCAAATAAAACATTATATCATTTCTAATTCAACATTTATCAATTATAATCGGCATGTTATCAATTTATACACAAGTCGCTCATATATTCTTCCTCCTCCTCCTCTCCATCCACATCCTTAGTATAAATAACACACTTGTAAGTAACATTATCTATAATTTTTCACTATTTATTTATGTGAATATTCAAGCTGTCCATCCGTGTCATATTCACTAAATTATTTTTATCTTGAGCTACAAAAATCCAAATTAAAATATGCTATTTTTTCCTAAAACTAGACTCGCATATCTTCTTACCATAAAATTTTTAGAATTTTTGGTTTAGCCAATAAGTACAGTTTATTCTTTAAAGTCACCCATGTTCTGTTGTATGACAGTTTCGACCCTTCTTCACTAAAAATTAATTATCTCCTCATACGGGATTTGGATGATGTTTCCGTTTGTTTCTTTGAAAATATACTCATTCAGGGTTTTAAAAATATAAATTTAAGTCTCTAATTATTTTTTTTTCCAATTTTTTATGATATTCCAAAGTCAGAACAGGGGAACCCGAAATCATTCTGACCTTGTCTCACAAAACCTATTATATCTCATGATTTACAATTCCATTGCTTACACCATTTCTTCTATAAGAAACTAGACTCAATAATATTTTATTCCATATTTTATTCATCCTCTAATTTGATTTCTACAATTTTTAGTGATTTTTCAAAATTAGACTACTGTTGCTGTCCAAAACTATTTTAGTGCAAAGTGTTGATTTCCATTTTGCCCCAAAATTCACAGTTCATACAATTCAGTCCTTGTCCAATTAACCCCTCAATTGGGATAATTTTTCTCAATTAATACTTTATTCTATCATTTTAAACTACTTCATAACCCTTGAAAATCAGAACTTTAGCATTAGACCTTAATTCCAAACTCTTTCACAATTAGGTCCTAAATCCAATTTCCATCAATTTTACTTGATAAAATCATCATATATCAGAATTAAAGCTTCAATTCTATGTTTATTCATCATCTGCTTTCAGTACTCATCCATAGAAACTTTAAAAATTAGCCATAGAATCAAAAACTAATGACATAGTAAGTTGGACCCAATTATAAAAGTCCAAAAACATATAAATTTCAAGGAGAAAGCAAGATTTAAACTTACATGAAGCTAGAGTATGAAAACTAGCTTGAACCCTCTTCCATGACTGTTTTTCTGCTGATGAAAATGAAGAGAAATGAAGAGAATTCTAGATATTCCAATTTGGTCCCATTTTTATTCAACTAATTTTGGCAATTTTCCAATTTTGCCCTTATTTCACAAATTTCCTAATTTTAGGCTTATTTTCACTTTAGGTCCTTCCTCATTTGACAATTGAGCTATTTAATCCTTCTAGCAACTTTTACACATGTTTCAATTTAGTCCTTTTCATTTAATTAACCACCCGAACGTCAAAAATTTCTAACGAAATTTTAATACTGCCTTATTGACACTCCATAAATATTCATAAAAACATTTATGGCTCGGTTTATAACACTGAGATCTCGATACCTCTTTTCTCAATTTCTTGACCAAATAAATCATTATAAAACACAATTTACTATTTCAAAAATATTTTAAAAGCTACATTTGGCTAGTAAATATTAAATAATATAATCTACAAACTTATTTTTCAGATTTGGTGGTCTCGAACCACTATTTCTGACATCGCTGAAATTTGGGCTGTTACAATTTATCATGTAATTTAATTAATTAAATAATAAGATTCATCATAGGTTTCATCCTCACTAGGTATTTAGGGAGTTTAGTTCATACTCATAGAGGAAAACATCTCAAAATAAGGAAAACAACAAGACATAAAGAACCAAAAATCTTCTAAGGAACATGATGGAGATCTTCAATCTTGAATGAGATCCTGCTTATAAAGTAAGGGTTTAGAACACATAATTAAGAATAAGAACAAGTATTTATCATGTAATTCAAATAATTGAATAATAAGATTCATTATAGGTTTCATCCTCCCTAGGTATTTAGGGAGTTTAGTTCATACTCATAGAGGAAAACATCTCAAAATAAGGAAAGCAACAAGACATAAAGAACCAAAAATCTTCTAAGGAACTTGATGAGATCTTCAATCTTGAATGAGATCCTACTTTTGAATTGATTCCGACGGCTTCTTTTGAGTAATTTCTTCGTTCTACTCTGTGTGTCCCTTTAGGTCCTCTTCTAGTGTGTATTTATAGAATTTAGAATGCTCAAAAACCCTAAAAATTGGGTTTTTCCGCGTAACAGGGAAGCAAGGTGCGAAATCGACACGGGCTGGCACATGGGCATGTGGCCAGCCCGTGTGGAATTGCCTAGGCCATGTGGATCTTGGAAACAGCTCTTTTTGCCCAATTTTGGCTCATTTTTCACTCATTTCGCTCCCCTATGCTCACCTAAGTATAGAAACATGATTTTTGTAACATCCTAGATTAGGGGTTATGCGGTTAGTGCATAATCCATGTAAGAGAAGGCTTAGTATGTAGTTGGGAGTGTTTTAAGGGTTTTGAGAATCCAACGATGTAGGAGGAAGTTTTGGAAAAATATTAGAATTTTAAGTCTAAAGGAGAAGCTAGGTGAAGGAGGCCTTAAGGAAAATTTTAGGCGCTTTTGGACAAGAAACAGGCCTTGGTAAAGTGGCTGCAAGGCGCTACTTAAGGGCCTGGAAATGACGCCATAAGCTTGGTGCAGGTCTGGAGTTCGAGTCTTGATGGCAGCATAAGTGTGTTTTTATTTTTATTTATTTTAAGTGGGTAGATAATTGAGGATTTTGTTTTATTTGTTTTAAATATTAAGATAGTGAATGGATGTGGGTTATTTAATTTATTTTGAATAAGTGGGGATTTATTTTATTTATTTTAAGTGGGTAGATAATTGGGGATTTTGTTTTATTTATTTTAAATATTGAGATAGTGGATGAATGGGGGTTATTTAATTTATTTTGAATAAGTGGGGATTTATTTTATTTATTTTAAGTGGGTAGATAATTGGGGATTTTGTTTTATTTGTTTTAAATATTGAGATAGTGGATGAATGGGGGTTATTTAATTTATTTTGAATAAGTGGGGATTTATTTTATTTATTTTAAGTGGGTAGATAATTGGGGATTTTGTTTTATTTGTTTTAAATAGTGAGATAGTGGATGAATGAGGGTTATTTAATTTATTTTGAATAAGTGGGGGTTTATTTTATTTGGTATAGATAGAAGATAATGGTGGCTTTAGTTTATTTAATTTTATTTTGAAAGAGAGGTATGGAGAGAATATAGGGGTATAAATAGGAGGGATCATTGTTTTGGGTATTCTTTTCTTCCTATTACCAATCTTTCTTCCTCTAGACGTCATAGCCAAATGCCTTTAAGTTTCTCCCATTCTTCCTTTCTTCAACTCCATACCTACTCCTCTTGATCGCCGAATATGCAGTTACCCTTTTTAAAAGCTTAGCCGAACCTTGTGGAGAGCATTAAAGACGAAATTTTGATCACTTTGAACCTATTTGCTTCTTGGCCGAACCTACTTCTTTGTCTCAAGCTTCTTCCTTTTTATTGTTAGCCGAATCTTCAAGTGGTATTATTCTCCTACACCTGTCGCTAGTTTGAGAAGCCGAAAGTGTCTTGGGTGGTAAGTATTTCTCCTTTAGAAGTCGGTTTTGGATTCTTTTCTTAAAAGGTGCCGAATCAAGGGATGGCCTTGGTTTCTAAGGGATGGCCGAATGTTCTTATTGCCATAATAAGTATTTCTTTTATGTAGCAACGTGAAGGAGCCTTAAGGGAGTCTCTTGGATTCGATTCAGCAAGGTAAGCCTATATGTACTATTCGGCCATAAGCTTTATTGGTTATTAAGTTAGCCGATTCTAACATTTGCTAGATGGGGATTTCGACAACTTCAGGAACAAGCCGACATTTCGGGATCTAGTTAGCAAGGTAAGTGATCTAGGACTTTCGGTCAAAGGCCATATCTTGGGTTTAAATGTGACCGATTTTTATTATGGTTATTTAGGGGGCAAGTCGACAGAAGTAGGGCAAGTATTCGGGACTGAGTAAACTGTGCCAAAAAGGTGCGTAGTTATCGCACTGTCTCTTGAATGTTTAAATGTGTTATTATATGTATGTATATGATGTGCATGGTAGCCGAATTAATGGCTAAAAGGGTGGATACCCATGGTGGGTAAGCGATTAAACAGGTCAGTACTTTATGACAATAAGTTTCCTATGGTATACGTATGAAATTGTGATAGCATGTGATGTATGCTTATTTTAATGATATTGTGGCATGACATATCTATGCATGGGATTTGGGATGAACAAAGAATGAAAGGGTGTACATTATGTATGTGGTCTAATGATAGCCTTGTGCTACATTAGCGCTTGATGGTAGCTATGTGCTTCATCAAGGGAGGTGTTGGCTAGGTGCCCATCTCGGCGGTTGATAGCTGTGTGCATCACCGTAGACTGATTGATATGTGGGATCACTTATGTGATCGGTGGCTTTGCCACGGCCTTGAGCAGTAGGTTTGCCAAGGTAAGATATGTGGGATCACTTGGTTGATCGGTGGATTAGCCACGGCCTTGGGCAGCGGGTCTGCCAAGGTAGGTGTGATGGATGGACATTAGGTTGGGATGGGCTTCATAATTGCATAATTTTTGTATGTGAACTGTGTGGATATGGGCCAAACCCATATGTAGAGACATGTGAAATAACTATGCACTGAGTCTGTTTGACTCACCCAATTTTTCTCAAACCTACAGGTGATGCTTAAAGCTTGGACCGGGTTGGAGTGGATACGAGGTGGCCCATGCAGAAGATGTTTTTAATTGTTTACATATTTTTCAGTATTTTTAAGTATTTATTTGATGTAATAGGGGCCTCTTAAACTATTTGGAGACTTTATTTATGGTTTTGAAGTTTATATTATTATTTAGCTAATAATGGGAAATATTTTGAATCAATTTATATTATAATAACTTATATAAAGTTTTAAATCTGGAAATTGGTAACAACTTGATTTTATTTGGAATTTTAAATATACAACGATTTATTAAAGACAATAAATTTTTATGTTTTTAATCCTAAGTCAAAATATTTTTCAAACGTTTTCCGTAGTGGCATTTCAAATTCGGTCGTAGTGAATGGGCCGGGTTTGGGGTGTTACAATTTTAGAGGATTAGGAGCATCAAATTCACTAATTCACATAATAATTCATCCAAAAACGTATCAAGAATGAGATTAAAAACATGTTACTTTTATGGCTTATCAAATATCCCCACACTTAAGCGTTTGCTTGTCCTCAAGCAAAATCCTCAACTCACAATTAAAATTAAGCTTTCTCAATTCATAATTCTCATCAATAATGTTTTATCATAATTCACAAATAATCACACATTGATAGTTCAACTAAAAGAGCACTAAAGTTTCAAACAATCCAAGTCACACATTTTTAAAGCATGAAAACATAGGTATTTCCCCTTATCTAAGTAATTACCTTTAATTCAAAACCGACAAGATTTGACATCCTCACTAAAGATTCACTCAAATCACTCAAGGAGTTTAAGGTTCAAAAATAAGCACTCAAAACTCAAACATGGAAAGTCATTACCATAGGCTTGCATGAAAATCAAATCTCCACCACTATAAAATGAGATGATACACAAATCAAAAGGTCTTTAAAGGGTTGTAATGGGGTTTGGGTTAAAGGTGTGGATAAAGGCTGAAATAGAGGGTTAGAATCGAGTTCGAATTGACAATTTACCTAACTAGAAAAATAAATTAATACTGAATAATTAAATCAATTGAAAACTTATCAATAATAACACGAGCTTCTTTTCAAAATGTGAAATTATCCGTTTAAGCTCCAATAACATAAAACTAGTAATAATTAAAATAAATGTACATATTTTTTTTTCACTTTTTTTTTGAGTTAAGGATAAAAGAGAATTTAACAACTGAAACAAAAAAAAAAAACATAGTTAGGCAACTGACCAAATCAAATCTCGACAAAAAGGGGGTCAATACAATAGGAAAAATTCTGAATGAATAAAAAAGAATGAGTTATGGGCTAATATTAAGGGTAGATAAAGAAACCATTTATTAGGCTCAAAGGGGTTCACTAAGGGTTCATTATGAAGGTAGGCTTTTTGGGATAAGTGGGTTAAAACCTAGGTGCCTTTATCATCTCAATATATCAAATCAAAGGTGTGGTCTCAACATGTATAATCGAAGCAAGTTCTAGAATAACAAATCAATATTGTCACACTCATAACCAATAATAAAAGTGAGCAACAAAAATATATGCTCTAAAGGCTCAAATTCTCATAAAAATTTATGGCTTTTGATGTCAATCCTGTAAATTTCAAACTTCAAGATAATACCTCAATTTATGGAAACAACCTAGAAATTTTTAATTCTGAAAAATCAACTTATCATGCTTGATTCGCTAATGTCTTAAAGTTTAAACAATTAATACACAATTACCTATGACTTAATCCAAAACATATCAATAAAAATCATAAATCAATAAAAATTCATTCTAATAGTAATATGAGAAAATTACTTAAGAATAAGACATAATTTAAGGATTTTCTAATAATCATATAAATAACCTTCCCACACTTAAGATATACATTGTCCTCAATGTATGAATATATATAATGACAATATAAGTAGAATATCATAAGAGAGGGAGAGAAGTGAAATTGCCCTAAAATTTGAATGAAGTCCTCAAATTAGTGACTAGCGGAATTGTAGAGAAAGCTAAATGTAGTGCATGATTCTAAGCAAGCTATTAAGAAAATAAACACAACTGGTGGAGAAGATTAAAGGATTACTCGATTAGGATCAACCATAATAACTAAAATATAGTTCAAAATATAATAGGCAAGTCTTTAAAAGATAATAAGAAACATAAAAGACAAATAAAATAAAAATAAGAATAAAAATAGAAATAGAAATAAGATAAAACAAGAAGACAAAATAAGAAAAGAGAAAAGGGGTTAGGGTTTTTATGGGGTGACACGCTTGTTTTCAACCCGTGTTCGTCGAGGGAGAAAAAAAAGCCCAGTCTTCACACGGCCTCGGACACCCGTGTGTCCAGGCCGTGTGATTCACACAGTCGAGTTGCACGGCCATGTATATCGTCCTTCACTTCTTCCACGCCCGTGTAACCTCCCACATGCCCATGTGTCTAAGCCGTGTCTCGCACATGGCCGTGTGCCTTGCCCGTGTAACTTTCTGACTTATTTTGAAATTCAAAAAAAAAAAAAATTGCTCTAGGTTTCACATGGCCTATGACACGCCTATGTGGTTTAATTTAAGGCCAT
Source organism: Gossypium australe (assembly GCA_005393395.2). Classification (NCBI taxonomy): domain Eukaryota; kingdom Viridiplantae; phylum Streptophyta; class Magnoliopsida; order Malvales; family Malvaceae; genus Gossypium; species Gossypium australe. The sequence continues at coordinate 10,155,104 of CM016623.1, read as the reverse complement.
GTCTCTGTTGATTTTTTGGAATTTAATCTCCAGGATCCACACAGCCAAGGACACGCCCATGTGTCCAAGCCGTGTGGGTTACACGGCCATGTCACTAGGCCGTGTCGATTTCCTTTAAAATTTAAAAACTAAGTCTCAGGGTCCACACGGCTAAGGACACGCTCGTGTGTCCAGGCTGTGTGGGTTTTAAAATCACTTTTTTTTAATTAATTTCAAAAATATCATAAAATATAATTAGTAAATTAGGCATGTTAATGCTCAGGTTGCCTCTCGACAAGCGCTTGTTTAGAGTCTAAGCTCGACTTACCTCGTTTTCGCTCGGTTACGGTGGTTCGCGGAGTTGAGACTCTTCTTTCTCGCTATCAATTATATTATCAACATATGTTGTGAGCCGAGTAATATTTACCTTAAAAGTGCCAAATTTAGAGTGATTTACCTTGACTGTACCGTATGGGAAAACATTCAGTACCGTAAGAGGAGTTGCTTCATTTGGAATAAGCTCTGAAGTGGCAATTCGAGGGTTCTTTTCATCTAATAATACCTGGTCCCCAATCTTAAATTGACTCGTTCCATCCTTATGTTCGTCATGGCTTTGTTTCGGTTCTGCATCGTGTATTTTTTGTTTCTCCTTGACATGTGTCCTCCATTCGTCTAGTTCATCGATCTGAAGCATTCGTTCCTCATGAGTCGTTCTGTGTTTGTCACATAGGATAGAATGTGGCTCCATCACTTCCTTCCTAGGGATTTCCTGCAAAGCAGTTTGAGCCACAAGGTTACTCACATTAACAGAACTCGTAATATCATCTCGATCACTAGATATCCTAACAGAATCACGAGCTTGGAGTTTAATCGTGTCATCACCTACATGAAGTATCAATTCACCTGTACCAACATCTACGATAGTCCTAGCAGTTGCTAAAAATGGTCGTCCTAAAATTAAGGGTACGTCACTTTCCCCATCCATGTCTAGAACAACAAAGTCAACTGGGAATATAAATTTATCAATTTTTACAAGCACATCCTTAATAATACCCCTAGGAAATCTAATAGTTTTATCTGCCAATTGAATGCTCATCGTAGTTTGTTTGAGTTTCCCAAGACCTAGTTGTTTAAACATTTTATAAGGCATGACATTAATACTTGCCCCTAAATCAGCCAAAGCATGGTTAACATTTAAACTACCAATTAAACAAGGAATAGTAAAACTCCCTGTAACACCCTTTAACCCCGAACCGTCACCGAAATAGGGTTACGAGGCATTACCGAACATATCAGACAACTTACGAATAATTCATAAATAAAATAACGTTCATAGTATAATTGAATAACTAAGTCCCTATAATGAACTCTCGAAGTCTAAAACATATATTAAAAGTGAAATGGGACTCGTTCAAGTACTCCAGAATTTTTTATTTTTTATTTTTTATAAATTTCAACAGCATTTCTGCTTATTTTCACGTAAAACCCCCTGCAATTAAAACCGTATCCATTTCAAACATAACCAATTCAACCAATTCATTTCACATACTCATTTTCTATTCTAAATACCTTCTAATCAAACTCAATCAATATAATATCAATTCAAATTTATCAATGTACTAATTAAATTGAAATGGATAAACTTCTTTCATTATAATTCTTAGATTTGTAATATTAACATTTTTAAACATTTATATTCAAAACATAATAACCTTTATACGCATCCTATGTACATGCCACATTACCAAAAGAAAATATACATCACCAAAAGTTTGCTGAAGTCGAGTCTGGCTTTGGATGCTGGTTTAGTACTTGGCTTTTACAACCTGCGCACGAAAATAACCGTATGCTGAGTATGCATATACTCAGTGGTATCTCTATAATTCAATTTATAATTAAATTCATTAAATCACACACATACTTTTACATTACAATTATTATCACTTAATGAACAATTCAATCTTTTTATGTTATCATTTGATTATATATATACCATTCTTATTTCTTTATTTCAATTCTCACCTTTCACATATGTCATATCATTCAAATTTAGTTTTATAAGTAAATTTATTTCATTTGTCCCTATTAACTTGACTCGGACTCAGCGGATACACAGATTCCAACCAACACAATGTGCCTTAACAGTACATAGTACCTAAACAGTAATCAGTAACAGTAGCAGTAACAGTAACAGTATTCAACACACAAAGTGCTGAATCTGTAACAATAACGGTAACAGTATTCGACACACAAAATATTGAATCGATAACAGTAACAGTAGTCAGCACATAAGTGTCTGATCAGTAAGCCGGCAAAAACCCGTACTCTTCCATATCCTATGGCATGCCAACTATATCCGACTAACCCGACTAGTTAATAGGGTATTTAATTCACTTTTCAGTACAATTTCCATCTTAATTCAGTATCAATTATAATTTCTTTATTTCAATCAGTTTCACAGTATTGCAGTAATTCATTGCTTTAGTAATTTCACAGTTCAATGTAGTACACATAACAATATTCAGTAACTTCACAATTCAATTCAGTACTCAAAACAATATTCAGTATTCCATAATTCAATTCAGTATCAATCTCAAGTTCAATACCCAATCATAAATTTATCATTTTACTAAACACTTATCTTAAATTACTTACCAGACATAATTAGTAAATTAAACACATAATAATGATAAAGTTTGAATTATAGTGATACAAACCAGAATTCTCTTCGTATTTAGTCCTTGACGATCTTTTCTTTTCCTTTTTGGGTTGATGCTTCAGGCTCGATATTAGCTACGAACAATTAAAATAATTTCACAATCATTAGCACAACACAATTTAATTACTGAAATTTTTATCTAACTTTTACTTTAATTCCAATTTAATCCTAACTAAACCTATATATTTTTGTTTCTCAATTCATACCTTTTTGCTACTCAATTTCTTGCCAAACTCACATTTAACTATCTAATTTTTATCATATTTTCATAATTTCAAATTTATTTCAATTTAATCCCTAATACTCAAAACTTATAGCTTAGTTTACAATTCAATCCTTTATTCAATTCCAATCAAAATTTCTATCAAATAAACCCCCAATTCCATCATTTGTTCAACATAAACCCTACTAAAAAATCTATTAACTTTCAAAATTTCAACTTAAATCCAAGACTATTTCACTCTAGGATTCCAAAAACATCAAATTTATTAGAAAAGGACTTGATTAAACTTACTAATTAAGTTTCAATCTTTAAAATCCTAATTTTCCCTTTCTTCTTTCTTTTATTTTTCTTTCCTGCTCTATTTCGAAATGGTCTCTGTTACTTTTAGCTTTGTTTCTTTTGTTTTATGTTTTCTTTTCTTTTTATTCATTTACTTTTTTTTATATTTAAGTTAGTTAATAATTATAAAATATCTATTTTAATAACAAATATAATCAATACATTTGTACCATATCATAACCTTACATTTGTCTTAATCTATCTAATTTATCAAATAAAAAATCTTTTAATATAATAATTTAATTAATAAATATCTTTTACTTAAAATTTAAGAAAATATACAATTATATTACAAATGTACAAATACATATTTTACACATGTATTTTATCATATCCATACAATTGGCATATTTTGATTTATTTAATAATATAATATCATTATAATTTAATTATCATAAATTCATATAATATAAATTATATTTAAATATCATTAATTATATAATTAAAACAAATAAAATCTTAGATTTTATTCCCTTTATGCCGCCTCAACTATGCTAAATGGCTTAATTATCATTTTAGCTCTTTTTACTTTCTTTTAATCTATAATTAGACTTTCGCTCTTTATTCAATTTGATCCTTTTTCCTAATTACTTTAAATTAAGCTAAATTCACTAAATAAAAATCTAATTAAACACACTATTAGACTCATAATTACTCCTAATAATTATTTACTAACTCGATTTACTAAGACGGAGGTCTGATAACACACTTTTCTGATGCCCACGGATTTTGGGTCGTTACACTCCCTGGATCCTTAATTTTTTTGGGTAGTTTATTTTGTAAGATAGCTGAGCACACTGCATTTAGCTCCACGTGCGACAAGTCATCTAACTTCCGTTTGCTTGTCAAAAGCTCCTTTAAAAATTTAACTGAGTTAGGCATCTGCGAAAGAGCTTCAATAAACGGTAAGTTAATATGCAATTTTTTCAAAAGTTTAAGAAATTTACCGAATTGTTCATTTGCGCGGTCTTTTTTGACGCGTTGGGATATAGCACACGAGGTGTATACTCCTTACTTACCGGTTTTTGTTTATTGTGGCTTTCATCAACCTTACCTTTACTTACCATGCTTTCTTGCCTTGGTTCTGGTTTGGACTCAACTAACCCTTTTTTATCTTGAACAGTAATCGCATGGAGCTACTCTCTTGGGTTAGTTTCGGTGTTGCTCAGCAAGCTACCTGGTGGTCTTTCTGAGATCAGCTTAGCAAGCTGACCTATTTGATTCTCAAACCCTTGAATCAACGCTTGTTGATTTTTAAGTGCTGTTTTAGTGTTTTGGAAACGTGTTTCCGACACCGAGATGAATTTCGTTAGCATCTCCTCAAGGTTCGGCTTCTTCTCCTGCTGGTAAGGTGGTTGTTGAAAACCTGGAGGAGGTTGCAATCTTTGATTACCTTGACCACTCCACTAGAAATTGGGATGGTTCCTCCAACCTACATTATAAGTGTTACTATAGGGATTATTTTGAGGTCTAGAATTGTTACCCATATAGTTGACTTGTTCGTTCTCTGTGCTAGGGTTGTAGGATAGATATTCTATGTTGTTCACCCCTCCTCCATTTGTATCGCACTGCATCACCGGATGTACCTGCGTAGAACCATACAAACCATCAATTTTTTTATTTAAAAGCTCTACCTGGTTAGATAACATGGTGACCGCGTCAAGGTTGAAAACACCGATTGCTTTATTAGGCTTTGTCTTCATGACTTGCCACTGATAATTATTCAGTGAAATCTCTTCGATAAATTCGTAAGCTGCTTCAGGTGTTTTGTTATTTAGAGTCCCACCGGCAGCTGCATCGATTAGTTTCCTAGTTGAGGGGTTCAAAACGTTATAAAAAGTTTGAACTTGTAGGTAACCCATGGTGAGGACACCTTCTCAATAAGTTCTTATACCTCTCTCATGCATCGTAAAGAGTTTCTAAATCCATCTGCACAAAAGAAGAGATATCATTCCTCAACTTTGCCGTTTTAACCGGTGGAAAATATTTTAATAAAAACTTTTCGGTCATTTGTTCGCAAGTAGTGATGGAATCTCGTGGTAATGAATTCAACCACTATTTAGCTTTATTCCTCAATGAAAAGGGAAATAACCGTAAACGAAGGCATCATTAGAGACGCCATTAATTTTAAAAGTATCACAGAATTCTAAGAAATTAGCCAAATGAGTATTTGGGTCTTCGTCCTGCAAACCATCAAACTGAACAAACTGTTGAATCAATTTAATAATGTCAGGTTTCAGTTCAAAATTATTTGCAGCAATAGCAGGTCTAACAATACTCGATTCAGCCTAAGTTAAATTGGGCTTAGCATAATCGTACATAGTATGAGGAGCAGGATTTTGATTCACAGGATTCGCGGCAACCACAGGAGGTTGCGGATTGTTCAGATTTTCAACCATCTCTTCGGTAAGATTGGTATCGTCCTCTTGCTCTTCCTCTATATACTGTAGACCTCGCCATGCTTCTCTACGATTTTTGTGAGCTGTGCTCTCGATCTCGCTGTCAAATAATAAAGGTCTTGACGGGTTTCTTCTAGTCATAAACTAGAGACACCTGCCAGAAGCAAATAAAAGAAGAGTTAGTAAAAAAAAACAAAAACAAAATGTAATAAAAATAAAAAATGGCTAAAGTAATAAAAATTAAATGTTCCTAATATTTTAGTCCCCGGTAACGGCGCTAAAAACTTGATGACGTCACAAACTAACTAAAATATGACAAAGGCAAGCGCATGATAAACCGTAATTATAACATATTTTAATCCCACATTTAGCTTGTTTTGGATAACTTATCCCCCAATTTATGTAAAAAGGTACTCTTAATTCTTTCTTTTCATGTTTTATTCTCAGGAAAGCACCCAAGGATGAAAAGAACGAGAAACGAGCTTAAAACGGACCAAATTAGGCCAAGAGAGAAATCGACACGGCCTGGACCAAAGCTAACATGGCCGTGCCTCATTAAAAGTTCGAGCACGGCCTGGCCACGATCCACACGGGCGTGTGCCATGGCCGTGTCCCTGTCGCTGGAAAGAGCAATTTCATTCGGGAAAGGATACTTGGAGGCAAAGAAACACATTCCAAAGCCTATTCAAACACCCTATTAGGAATTCTACTTAAATTAGGATGCTTAAGGGCCAAGTAAGGCATCACAAAGTCTATATAAACACCTTAGGGGGCAACTTGAAAGGGGAGTTCGGCAAAAGCCGAAGGCGTCAAAGCTAGGCCAAAGAGCCAAGCCGAGAAGGTCAGTGTTGAGGGAATCACTCGAAGATAGCCAGTTGATCCATCCCAAGAAGCCGGAATTATACTCAAGACGGCGGATTTCTCCTTCAATTCCTTCAGGGGGTTTTAGGGATTTCTTATGTTTTGTTTTATCTTTTCTCTTGAGATGTTTTCTTTATTTGTCATGAACTAAGCCCCTCAGATACCTGAAGGGGATGAAACCTAGATGAATTTTGTTATTTGATTTCTGAATTATATGATAATTACTTAGTTTGTTCTTAATTATGTTGCTTAATCCAAATCTGATGTGCTTAGGTGGAGGAGGAATAGACCCTGCCTAAGAGTATATCTAACATAATTAAGCAGAGTTGATCGAACGCCTAGAGATAGGGTTACGAGATTTTACCGAATTAGGGTGAAACCTAATATGGGAATCCATTGATCGATTTACTGCTATTCTAGGGGGTTATTATAAGAGAACGAGAGTTCCACTAATTAACCTAGAGTTAGACGTTATTTGCCTCGAGAGAGGGTTTAATATAGGTTAGGGAGTCCTACGGATCAAGCTAAGTAAAAGAAATCATATGATTCAGTGTTAAATGACAAGTGAAGTCTAGGTGGATTCTTCCTAAGGGTATCGTCGTAATCAACTGAGTTTCTCGTCAAGTTATTTCCCAATTCGTTCTTTTTGTCTTGTGTCTTTAGCCTAGTAGTCGTTAATTTAGATTAAAGCAACTTCACTATATCTTTAAGGCTAAATAATAAAAAGAAAGTTAGTATTAGTACTTTTAGTTCCCTTGGGTTCGACAATCCGGTCTTGCCTAAGCTATACTACAGTTCGATAGGTACACTTGCCTTTAACCGTTGTCAGAGTTAGTTTCCAGGTTCGATCACATTCATTATAAATTTTTAAAACTCTGATTTCAGCGATCAAGTTTTTGGCGCCGTTGCCGGGGAACTAAAATACCAAGAAAGCTCTATTTTTATTACTTTAGCCATTATTTTTTATCTTCCGCAATTTACTTTTAATTTTTCTTTTTTTTAGTTAAATTTTATTTTTTAAAAAAAATTAGTGTGCTGATTTTTCTTTTATTTTCTTTGACAGGTAATTTTAGTCTATAGAGGAGATGGCACTAAATAACTATCAGTGGCAAGTTATGAGGACAACGCCAACAAAAGCCGCCAGTATCTTTAACCTCGATGTGGTCACCAGGTTATCTAACCAGCTAGAGGTGATGAATAAAAAGGTTGATGGTCTCTCGCAGGTACACCCAGTAATGCAATATGACTTGAATCTAGGAGGTGTGGCGAATCCTGAGTACCCACCATACGGATATGACATGGAGAACGAACAAGTCCTCTATATGGGTAACTATCCTAGACTTCAAAATAATTTTTATGGTAACACTTATAATGCAGGTTGGAGGTACCATCCCAATTTCTCGTGGGATGATCAAAATAGCCAAAGACAGGAACTTCCTCCAAATTTTCAACAACCACCTTACCAACAAGAAGAGGAGTCGATCCTCGAAGAGATGCTGACAAAATTTATGGCAAATACGGAAAATCGTTTCCATGAAACTGAGAGAACACTTAAAGATCGACAAGCGTCGATGGAAAAACTTACTAAGTCAGTTGGGGAAGTCACTAAAGCAATCAGTCAACTTGCAAAGTTAATGGCAGAATGACCGCAAGGGCGTCTACCAAGCAACATAGAGATTAACTCGAAGGAGCAATTCCAAGCCATAACAGCTCAGGAGAGTATAGGGTTAGATGAACCCAATTCAATACAAGAAAACAAGGTAGACGAAGGTAAAGTTGAGGTAACACAAGAAAAGCCAAAACCAGTAATCAAAGAGTACCAACCCCGCATACCTTATCCCAAAGCGATGAAGAGAGACGATACAGAGGAACGGTCCAGAGAACTCATTCTTCATGTAGGTAACGAATCAATCAGTCTACAAACTCTTGACTCGGCCAGGACATCAAGTGATGAAGGTGAGAAAGTAAATTCAGTTGATAATCAAATTGTTCAACTTTCACCACAGGAAACACCACAAGGCTACAAACCTGAGCCGAATCATGGACCCCAAGCCGTACAAGCTCATAACAGTGAATTGTTAGTGGAATCTGACCCAAGACAAGAACCTGTGGTAAGTGAAGTAAAGAAAGATCACACAGAGGAAGAATTCGGTGAACTCACACTTTGTGTAGACAACGAAACAATCACTCTTCAAGCTCTTGACTCAGCCAGGACATCGAGTAATAAAGGTACAAACATTAATTCTATTGATAACCATTTGGTTCAACCTTCTTTATAGAAAGCATCACGAAATCACCTAGCTAAGTTAGATCTTAGACCTTGTGCCAACAAAGAAGAATTGTATGAGGAACGAAGCCTTAGGGTCGACAGATTAGAAGAGTGGAAAACGCAACTTAAAGAAGAACCGGAACCACACGAAGTGAAACCGAAGGAGCCCCTAGATGAGCTGATAAGAATAACGAATCACTTCAAAGTAGGAGATCAGGTATTGTTGAATAAGGAAGACCCTCGAATCACCAATTCAGACCTCAAGACAAACGAAGAAATCACTTTTGAGGTACTTAATGTCTTCTTATACGGCACAGTCCAGGTAAGCAATCCTAAATTTGACACTTTTGAGGTAAACATTATCTATCTTTGTACATTGAGGGCAATGTACATCTTAAGTGTTGGGGGGTTAACTATAGTATTATTTGAAAATCCCTGAATTATGCCTTGTTCAAAAGTAAAGTCTCTCATATTATGATTAGAATGAAATTTCCTATGATTTATGATCTTTGTTGATATGTTTTGGAGCAAGTAATTGATAATTGTGCATTGATGATTAAATTTGAAGGATGTTAGAGAATCAAGCATGATAAAGTCTATTTTTCAAAAAAAAAATTGGTTGTCTACCTGAATCTGAATGTTACTTTGAAGTTTGAAATTTACGAGGTTGACATCAAAATACCCATAATTTTTGTGAGATTTTGAGCCTTTTAGAGCATACATCCTTTCATGCTCACTTTTTATTATAAGTGTGTCAGCATTGATTTGTTATTCTAGAACTCGCCTCGATTATACATGTTAAGACCACACCTTTGATTTGATATACAAAGATGATAAAGGCACTTAGGATCTAACCCACTCACTCCACTAAAAAGCCTACCTTCATAATTGACCCCTAGTGAACCCCTTTGATCCTAACAACCCTTTTTTGACTCACCCACTAATATTAACCCCAAACCCTTTGTATTTGTTATCACCATTCCTTTTTAACTACCCTTTTTGTCGAGATTTGATTTTGAATAGTTTCCTAACTATGTTCTATATTTCAGTTGTAAAAGCTCTTTCTTATTATTATAATAGTTTGTTCTTAAAAAAACGAAGTATATTCATTATTAGTTCTATGATAGATGAGCTTATACATGTAAATTTCAAGTCTTGAAGAAAAAGCTCGTATTAGTAAGTTTAATTGATGTAATTATTTAAGATTAGTTCATTTTTCTAGTTAGGTAAATTGTCAAATTCGATCTCGATTCTAACCTTCTAATTCAGCCTTTATCCACAACCTTAAGTTAAGGCTCATTACAACCTTGTTAAAGACCTTTTGATTTGTGTATCATCTCATTTTACAGTGGTGGAGATTTGATTTTCAGGCAAGCCTATGGGATTAACTCTTCATGTTCGACTTTTGAGTGCTTAATTTTGAACCTTAAACACTTTGAGTGATTTAAGTGAATCTTTAGTGAGGATGTCAATTCTTGTCGGTTTCGAATCAGAGGTAATTATTTAAGTGAGGGGAAACACCTAACGTTTTCAGGGCTATAAATGTAAGACTTTGATTGTTTGAATCTTTAGGACTCTTTGAGTTGAATTATCCATGTATGAATTATTTCTGAACTATGATGAAACATTATTGATGAACATTTTGAATCGAGGAAGTTGTTTTAATTATGAGTTGAGAATTTTGCTTGAGGACAAGCAAAAGCTTAACTGTGGGGGTATTTGAAAAACTGTAATTATAACATATTTTAATCCCACATTTAGCTTGTTTTTGGATAACTTATCCCCCAATTTATGTAAAAAGGTGCTCTTAATCCTTTCTTTTCATGTTTTATACTCAGGAAAGCACCCAAGGATGAAAAGAGCGAGAAACGGGCTTAAAACGGACCAAATTGGGCCAAGAGAGAAATAGACACGGCCTGGCCCAAAGCTAATATGGCCGTGCCTCATTAAAAGTCCGAGCACGGCCTGGCCACAATCCACACGGGCGTGTGCCATGGTCGTGTCCCTGTCGCTGGAAAGAGCAATTTCATTCGGGAAAGGATACTTGGAGGCAAAGAAACACATTCCAAAGCCTATTCAAACACCCTATTAGGAATTCTACTTAAATTAGGATACTTAGGGGCCAGGTAAGGCATCACAAAGTCTATATAAACACCTTAGGGGGCAACTTGAAAGGGGAGTTCGGCAGAAGCCGAAGGCGTCAAAGCTAGGCCAAAGAGCCAAGCCAAGAAGGTCAGAGTTGAGGGAATCACTCGAAGATAGCCAGTTGATCCATCCCAAGAAGCCGGAGTTATACTCAAGACGGCGGATTTCTCCTTCAATTCCTTCAGGGGATTTTAGGGATTTCTTATGTTTTGTTTTATCTTTTCTCTTGAGATGTTTTCTTTATTTGTCATGAACTAAACCCCTCAGATACCTGAAGGGGATGAAACCTAGATGAATTTGTTATTTGATTTCTGAATTATATGATAATTACTTAGTTTGTTCTTAATTATGTTGCTTAATCCAAATCTGATGTGCTTAGGTGGAGGAGGAATAGACCCTGCCTAAGAGTAGATCTAACATAATTTAAGTAGAGTTGATCGAACGCCTAGAGATAGGGTTACGAGATTTTACCGGATTAGGGTGAAACTTAATATGGGAATCCATTGATCGATTTACTGCTATTCTAGGGGGTCATTATAAGAGAACGAGAGTTCCACTAATTAACCTAGGGTTAGACGTTATTCACCTCGAGAGAGGGTTTAATATAGGTTAGGGAGTCCTACGGATCAAGCTAAGTAAAAGAAATCATATGGTTCAGTGTTAAATGACAAGTGAAGTCTAGGTGGATTCTTCCTAAGGGTATTGTCGTAATCAACTGAGTTTCTCGTCAAGTTATTTCCCAGTTCGTTCTTTTTGTCTAGTGTCTTTAGCTTAGTAGTCGTTAATTTAGATTAACGTAACTTCACTATATCTTTAAAGCTAAATAATAAAAAGAAAGTTAGTATTAGTACTTTTAGTTCCTTTGGGTTCAACAATCTGGTCTTGCCTAAGCTATGCTACTGTTCGATAGGTACACTTGCCTTTAATCGTTGTCAGAGTTAGTTTCCAAGTTCGATCACATTCATTATAAATTTTTAAAACTCTGATTTCAGTGATCAGCGCACCTATAGAACAGTAGTATAGCTATGGTGAGTCCGAAATATCGTATCCACAAGGACTAAAAGTACTAGTAATTACTATCTTTTTATTATTTAGCCTAAAAATTAGGGAAGTGTTTAATCTAAAATTTAACTAACTAATTAACTATGAGCCCGACAGAGATAAATTTGGGAAAATATTCGAAGAAAACTAATGAGAGAGACAATACCTAAGGAGAAATCCACCTAGATTTCACTTATTATTATGATTCCGAATTAAATGATTTATTCACTTGCCTTAATCCATAAAAATCCCTAAATTATGTTAATATCTCTTTCGAGACTAAGAACAACTAACTCTAGGTTGATTAATTATAATCTATTTCTAATTAAAACCCCTATTGTCGTATTAACTTGATCTATGGATTCCCTTATTAGGTTTGACTCTAATCCGGCAGATATTTGTCGTTACTTCACTGATTAAGCACATCAAACTTGGATTAATATCCTGAAAATATTAAAGTAAGGGTTTAGAACACATAATTAAGAACAAGAACAAGTATTTATCATGTAATTCAGATAATTAAATAATAAGATTCATCATAGGTTTCATCCTCCCTAGGTATTTAGGGAGTTTAGTTCATACTCATAGAGGAAAACATCTCAAAATAAGGAAAACAACAAGGCATAAAGAACCAAAAATCTTCTAAGGAACTTGATGGAGATCTTCAATCTTGAATGAGATCCTGCTTTTATTGATTCCGACGGATTCCTTCGAGTAATTTCTTCATTCTAATCTGTGTGTCCCTTTAAGTCCTCTTCTAGTGTGTATTTATAGACTTTAGAATGCTCAGAAACCCTAAAAATTGGGTTTTTCTGCGTAACAGGGAAGCAGGGTGCGAAATCGACATGGACTGGCACATGGGCATGTGGCCAGCCCGTGTGACTCACATGGGCGTGTGGCCAGCCCGTGTGGCTCACATGGGCGTGTGGCCAGCCCGTGTGGAATTGCCCAGGCTATGTGGATCCTGGAAACAGCTCTTTTTGCCCAATTTTGGCTCATTTTTCACTCCTTTCGCTCCCCTATGCTCACCTAAGTATAGAAACATAAATATAAAGGATTAGGAGCATCAAATTAACTAATTCACATAATAATTCATCCAAAAACGCGTTAAGAATGAGATTACAAATATGTTAATTTTATGGCTTATCAGTCAGGCAAAATACATGCGTGATATTCTTGACCGAGCATCGATGACGAACGCAAAAAGTGTCCACACACCGATGGTGAGCTCGTCTACAGTATCCAAAAACGATGGTGAAAGTTTAGCAGATCCAACTGAATATAGAAGCCTTGCAGGAGTGCTTCAGTACGTGGTGCTTACTCGTCTTGACATTGCTTATGCTGTGAACCGGATATGTCAATTAATTTATGCATAGCCCTACCAATGTTCACATGGCTGCACTGAAATGCATTTTACGGTACCTATGTGGTACTATTAATTTTGGAGTTATTTTTCAGCCGTTTGCTCATTTGTCATTGAGTGCATATGTCGACGCCAATTGGGGGCTCGATTTTGATGATCGTCGGTCAGCTTCTGGGTTCTGTGTTTATTTTGGATCCACCCCTGTTTCTTGGGGGTCTAAGAAACAACAAGTGGTCACTCGGTCTACGCTGGCGGAATACCGAAGTCTTGTTGTAGCTACTAGTGAAGTTACCTGGATCCTTTCGTTACTTTAAGAACTACAGGTCTAGTCGGATGATACTCTTACTATTTGGTGCAATAGCTCTGGTGCAGTAGTTGTCACAGCTAACCCTGTTTTACATTCTAAGTTCAAGCACGTTGAGCTGGACCTGTTTTTTGTACGAGAGAAAGTAGCGAATGGGTCTGTGATAAACCGTAAAAGTAAAATATTTTAATCCCACATTTAGTATGCTTTTGGATGATTTAAGCCTCGATTCATATAAAAAGGTGCTCTTAATCCTTTCTTTTCATGTCTTAGACCCAGGAAAGCACCCGATGATGAAAAGAACATAAAACGGGCCCAAAACGGAGTAAATGGGCCATATCACGGTATCAACACAGCCTGAACTTAAGCCCACACGGCCGTGCCTCACTGAGTTACTAGAACACGGCTTGACCCCCGATTCAGATGGCCATGCCTTATTTAAGAAATCCAAACACGGCTTGAAGACTAGTCACACAAGCGTGTGACATGGCTGTGTCCCTGTCGTGGCAAAGAGAAATTTCATTCGGATTTGGATACTTTGGGGTGAAGAAACACATTTCAAGAGCCTATATAAACCCCGTAAGTGTTACCTGAAAAGGGGGCGTCCAAGCTAGGCCAATAAGCCAAGCCAGAAAGGTCAGAGTTGTGGGAATCACTCGAAGATAGCTAGTTGATCCATCTCAAGAAGCTGAAATTATACTCAAGACGGCGGATCTCTCCTTCAATTCCTTCAGGGGGTTTTAGGGATTTCTTATGTTTTGTTTTATCTTTTCTTCTGAGATGTTTTCTTTATTTATTATGAACTAAACCCTTTAGATACTGGAAGGGGATGAAACCTAGATGAATCTTGTTATTGTTTTTTGAACTATATGATAAATATTTGATTTGTTCTTAATTATGTGCGCTTAATTCTTGTGTTAATATTTTCGGGATATTGATTCAAGTCAGATGTTCTTAGGTGGAGGAGCAAAAGTCCCTGCTTAAGAATAGATCTAGCATAATTACAACGGAGTCTTTCGCACGCCTAGAGATAGGGTGACGAGATTTTGCCGAATTAAGGTGAAACCTAATATGGGAATCCATAGATCGAGTTAATGCGATTGTAGGGGTTTTAATTAGAAAGAGATTTCAATTAATCAACCTAGGGTTATAACTTAGGGAATCCTAAGGATCAAGTCAAGTGAATAAATCGTAGGGTTCAGGGTTAAATAACATAGTGAAGTCTAGGTGGATTCTTCCTGAAGGTGTCGTCTTGATCAGCTGAGTCTTTCCTCAAGTTATTTCCCAATTCGTTCTTTTTGTCTTTGCGTCTTTAGTTTAGTAGTAGTTAAATTTAGATTTAAAGTAACTTCACTTTATTTTAGGCTAGATATAAAAAGAAAGTTAGTATTAGTACTTTTAGTTCCTTTGGGTTCGATAATCTGGTCTTGCGTAAACTATACTACTGTTCGATAGGTGCACTTGCCTTTAATCGTTGTCAGAGTTAGTTTCCAGGTTCGATCATTCTCATTATAAATTTAAGACTTTGATTTCAGCGATCAAGTTTTTGGCGCCGTTGTCGGGAAACTAAAATATTAAGAAAGCTCTATTTTTATTACTTTAGCCATTATTTTTTTATTTTTCGCAATTTACTTTTATTTTTAGATTAAATTTTGATTTGGCTAAATTTTCTTTCTTTCTCCTCCTACCAGGTACCCCTAGTTTATGACTAGAAGGAACCCGAGAGGACCTTTAGTATACGACAGTGATATTGAAGCAACCGCTCGCAGGAATCGCAGAGAAATCATGCGAGCCCTAAATTACGCAGAGAAAGATCAAGAAGGCAGATCCAATCCTGCTGAAGGGATGGACGAGAATAATCCACAACCACATGATGTGGGAGAAAACAATGCTCCACGTACTATGCTTGATTATGCTAAACCACATTTAACAGGAGCAGAATCGAGTATTGTTAGGCCCGCTATAGCTGCCAATAATTTTGAATTAAAGCCTAACACAATACAAATGATTCAACAATTTGTTCAATTTAATGGTTTGCAGGACGAAGATCCAAATACTCATATAGCTAATTTCTTAGAGTTCTGTGATACCTTCAAAATAAATGGCGTTTCTGATGATGCCATACGTCTTCGGTTATTTCCCTTTTCATTAAGGAATAAAGCCAAACAGTGGTTAAACTCGTTACCACAAGGATCAATCACTACGTGAGAACAAATGATCGAAAAATTTCTATTAAAATATTTCCCACCAGCCAAAACAGCCAAATTATGGAATGATATCTCTTCTTTTGTGCAGATGGATTTACAGGCATTATACGACGCATGGGAGAGATACAAGGATCTCTTGAGAAGGTGTCCGCACCATGGTTTACCTTTATGGCTCCAAGTCCAAACCTTCTATAATGGTGTAAACCCCTCAACGAGACAATTAATCGATTCAGCCGCCGGTGGAACCCTGAACAACAGAACTCCTGAAGCAGCCTACGAGTTCATTGAAGAGATGTCACTGAATAACTATCAGTGGCAAGTTACAAGGACTAAACTGACAAAATCAGCCAGAGTTTACAACCTCGATGCAGTGACCGTGCTATCAACACAGATAGAGATGATGAATAAAAAGCTTGATAGTTTGTGTTCTTCGCAGGCACACCCAGTCATGCAGTGCGACGCAAGTGGAATTGTGGCGAATCCTGAGTACCCACCCTACCAACCAGGCGTAGAGAGCGAACAGATGAACTATATAGGTGATAATTTCAAATCCAATAATAATCCTTATAGTAATACATACAATCCAGGTTGGAGGAACCACCCATATTTTTCATGGGGAGGTCAAGGAAATCAAGGAAATCAAATACAATAACCTCATCAAAACTTCCAGAATTAGCCATATCCGCAAGAGAAGAAGCCAAACCTTGAAGAGATGCTGACAAAATTCATGGCAGCCACAGAAAATCGTCTCCAAGATACGGAGAAAACACTTAAAGATCAACAAACATCGGTTGAAGAGACCAAGAACCGAGTCGGGGAACTTACTAAGTCAGTAGGGGAAGTCACTAAGTGATCGCTGTATCTAGTTTTAAATTTATAATGAATGAGATCGAACCTGGAAACTAACTCTGACAACGATTAAAGGCAAGTGTAGCTATCGAACAGTAGTATAGCTTAGGCAAGACTGGATTGTCGAACCCAAAGGAACTAAAAGTACTAATACTAACTTTCTTTTTATTATTTAGCCTAAAATAAAGTGAAGTTTCTTTAATCTAAATTAACGACTACTAAGCTAAAGATGCAAAGACAAAAAGAACCCTAACATATATTAAACCCTCTCTCAAGGCGAATAACGTCTAACCCTAGGTTAATTAACGGAAATCTCTTTCTCGAATAATCTGGCAAAATTTCGTCACCCTAATCTGGACTCCCATATTAGGTTTCTCGAATAGCAGTAAATCGATCTATGGACTCCCATATTAGGTTTCACCCTAATCTGGCAAAATTTCGTCACCCTATCTCTAGGCGTGCGATCAACTCCGCTTAATTATGCTAGATCTACTCTTAGGCAGGGTCTATTCCTCCTCTACCTAAGCACATCAAATTTGGATTAAGCTCACATAATTAAGAACAAACTAAGTATTTATCATATAATTCAGAAATCAATAACAGGATTCATCTAGGTTTCATCCTCTTCAGGTATCTGAAGGGTTTAGTTCATAAAAAATAAAGAAAACATCTCAAGAGAAAAGATAAAACAAAACATAAGAAATCCCTAAAACTCCCTGAAGGAATTGAAGGAGAAATCCGCCATTTTGAGTAGAATTTCGGCTTCTTGGGATGGATCAACTGGCTAACTTCGAGTGATTTCCACAACTTTGACCTTTTTGGCTTGGCTTCTTGGCCTAGCTTGACGCGCCTTCAAAGGTGGTACCTAGGGGGTATATATAGGCTCTTGGAATGTGATTCTTTCTCCCTAAGTATCCTTTTCCGACTAAAATTATTCATTGACACGACAGGGATACGGCCATGTCACACGCCCGTGTGACGAATCTTTGAGCGGTGTTTGGATTTCTTAATTGAGGCACGACCGTGTAAATCGGGGGTGAGGCCGTGTTCTAGATGCTCGACAAGGCATGGCCATGTGATCTTTGGGCCAGGCCGTGTGGATTTCGTGATATGGCCCATTTACTCCGTTTTGGGCCCATTTTATGTTCTTTTCATCCTCGGGTGCTTTCCTGGGTATAAGACATGAAGAGAAAGGATTCAGAGCACCTTTTTACATGAATCAATGGATAAATCATCCGAAAACATGCTAAATGTGGGATTAAAATATGTTACTATTACGGTTTATCAAATACCCCCACACTTAAGTTTTTGCTTGTCCTCAAGCAAAATTCTCAACTTACAATTAAAATGAACTTTCCGTGATTCATAATTCCTATCAACAATGTCTCATCATAATTCATAGATAATTCATACATGGATGATCTAACTCGAAGAGTCCTAAAGACTCAAACAATCAAAGTCATACATTTGTAGCACAAAAATGTAGGTGTCTCCCCTTATCTAAATAATTACCTTTGATTCAAAATCGACAAGGATTGACATCCTCACTAAAGATTCACTCAAATCATTCGAGGTGTTTAAGGTTCAAAATTAAGCTCTCAGAAGTCGAACCTGAAAAGTTAATCCCATATGCTTGCCTGAAAATCAAATCTCCACCACTGTAATATGAGATGATACGCAAATCAAAAGATTTTTAATAGGATTGTAACGGGGCTAGGGTTAAAGGTGTGGATAATGGCTGAATTAGAATGTTAGAATCGAGACTAACCTGACAAATTGCCTAACTAACAAAAATTCAACTAATCGTAAATAATTACCTCAATTAAAAACTAATTATACGAGCTTTTTCCTCAAGATGTGGAATTTTAACATGTAAGCTCATTTAATTACAGAACTAATAATGAATATACTTTGTTTTTTTTTTAAGAACAAACTAAATATCACAAGGAATGAATCTACTACTTTAAAATAAAGATAACAGCTAGACAACACATCAAATCAACTCTCGATATAAGGGTAGTCAAAAGGAATGGTGATAAAAAATACAAAGGGGTTTTGGGTTAATATTAGCTAGTAAGTCAATAAAAAGGGTCGTTAGGATCAACGGTGTTCACTAGAGGTTAGTTGTGAAGGTAGGCTATTCAGTGGGGTGAGTGGTTAAAACCTAGGTGCCTTTATCATCTCAGTATATCAAATCATAGGTGTGGTCTCAACATGTATAATTGAGGCAAGTTCTAGAATAACAACTCATAGTTGACACACTCATAATCAATAAAGTGAGCATGAAAAAGAATATATGCTCTAATAGGCTCAAAATCTCACAAAAATTATAGGTGTTTTGACATCAACCTTGTAAATTTCAAACTTCAAGATAATATTCAGATTCAGCTCAACAACCTAGCAAAGATTTTAATTCTGAAAAATAGACTTATCATGCTTGATTCTCTAATATTCTTCTAATTTAATCATCAATGCACAATTAACTATGACTTAATTTAAAACATATTAATAAAAATCATAAATCATTAGAAATTTCATCCTAATTAGTAATATGAGTAAATTTACTTAAAGACAAGACTAAATTCAGGGATTTGAGAATAATGAAGAAAGTTAGGCCGGATTTGAGAATAATGCAGAAAGTTGGGCCCTTTCTTTAAATAAATATTCACCCCCACACTTAAGATGTACATTGCCCTCAATGTATAAAGAGTAACAGTTAATATGAAAAATCAAAAGAGAGGGGAGAAAGTGACATTTCCTAAATTATTGATGGTGTCCTTGGAGGATGGTAGAGGTCGTAGTGTGTATGTTTGAAGGGGTCGGTCTGGATGACGATCCTGTGCTAGATGAAGAAATTGGGGAGCTCGTGAAGGATTAGCCAGGGTTTATTAAGACATAATTAAAATAAATGAAATATATAACTAAAAACAAGAAAGAAAAAGGAAATGAGACTAAGAAGGAAAATGAAAATAAAAGAAAAAGTGGATGGATCGAAGAGTCCTTATTGATGGATAGTTCACGAGGTGGGTGTGACCTCTAGGGCTGCTGTGGTGGTGGCGGTGGCGGAAGTGGCGTGATTCCCTAGCAGCCTTTTGAACCTGACACTAAGAAGCTAAAATAAATTAAACTATATTAAGCATAAGATTGTTAAAGAGAAGGAAATTGAAGCAAAAGAGAAAAGAAAAATAAAAACTAAATGGTCTCAAAGACCCTTGGCTTATTGTTTGGATGAAGCGGCCGGCATGAACTTATGTGTAGGGTCTCTTTTGGGGAGACTATGCTTGCCTTATTCCACTTCTTTGGCATAGTTCTGGTGTTGCTCAAGAGTCTGGACACCTTTTCTAAGGAAAGAAAGAAAAGGAAGGAAGAAAGAAGAAGGGAGAAGGGGAAGGGCTGTGAGGTTTAAATAAGATCTCATGTAATGGCCTAAATTCAAGGTTATCGGAACAATGGTTTCGTAACCATAAATCCGATTTAAATAGAAATTTATTTCAATATGTTTGCATGAGTCTTTATATGATAGGAAATATTTTTATAAATATTTATAAAATGTTAGTAATGTGGTATTAAACTTTCGTTAGAAAATTTTAACGTTTGGGTAGGTAATTAAATGAAAAGGACTAAATTGAAATGAAAGTAAAAGTTTAATTATAGATTAAAAGAAAGTATAAAGGACCAAAATGGCAATTAAGCCATTTTGTCTAGATTGAGGCGGTTAATTGAAGAAAAATCTGAGATTTTTAGTTAAATATTTATATTATTATTATATTATTCTATATTATATATATATAAAGAAAAGAGAAAAAGAAACAAAAGGATAAAAACAAAGGGAAACAGAGAGCAAACGTGAAGGGAAAAGAAGAAGAGAAAAGAAAGAAAAAAAAGGGATAATATAGTTTTTAAAGCTTGAAGTTTAATTTGGTAAGTTAATTTAGTCCTTTTCTTTTAATTTTGATGCTTTATAAGTTTTAGAATAAAGTTTTGATGAATTTAAGTTGAAATTTTTGAAGTTTCAGAGTTTTTGAATATAGCATATGATGAATAAAATGATGAATTAATGGTTGAATTGAAAGAATTTGAAGTTAGAATTGGATAAAGGACTTAATTGTAAAACAAGCTATAAGAAAACAGTTTTGGGACAGCAGCAGTAGAGTAAGTTTGGAAATTCACCAAAATCGTAGAAGTGGAATTAGAAGTTGAGTGAGATATGAAATTAAAGATTATTGAGTCTATTTCATATGAAAGAAACAAGGAAAGAAAATAAGTTCTGTATTTTGAGATATTTAGATTTTTGTAAGACTGGTTCAGAATGAATTCGGGTTCCCCTGTTTTGACTTTAGAAAATCATCAAAAATTGAAGAAAAATAATTAGGGGCTTAAATTTATATGTTTAGAATCCTGAATGAGTCTATTTTCTATAGAAATAAACGGGAACACCATCGAATTCTGTATGAAGAGATAATTAATTTTTAGTGAAGAAGAGTCAGAACTGCCAGACAGCAGAACAGGGGCAAATTTGATGAATAAACTGTACTAATTGGCTGGGATAAAAATTCTGGAAATTTTATGGTATGAAGCAATGTGAGTCTAGTTTCAGGAAAATTAACGGTTCTTCATTTGGAGCTCTGTAGCTCGAGAAATAAATAATTTAGTGACTGTGACTCAAGTAGACAGCTTTGAATAAGTTAAAAATAATAATAGAATTATAGAAAATGCTACATGTGAACATGAAATGTATTGAATTGATGATTGAATTTATTTATTTAGATCCGGAAAACTCAAATACGAAGCTAGATCGAGGAAAGGAAAAAGTCCCGGATTAGTAGATTTTATAAACGAACTAATATCGAGGTAAGTCCATGTAACTTGAATTGTATTCTTAAATGCTTGAAATGTATGTTATTGATGTGAATATAATTTGAATGTTCATTGTATGAAAATTGATGGAATATTGATATATTTGATAAAAAGGGGAAGAAATCCCGGTTGAATGAAAGGAATTCGATGGATATCTGAAAAGGAATTGACGGTAAAAAGGATCTAGCCCGGACGGGGGTGATCCTATCCTGATATAGCCCTCCCGAAGAATATGTGGAAAATGGATTTAGCCCGGACGGGTATCCGAATTAGGGTCTGAATTTAGCTGGACTGGTAATTCAGATCCAAACTCATTAGAGTAATTGTCGTTGCAGGGGATTTAGCCTGGACTGGTAATCCCGACAATACTCTATGAGTTTATATTACAGGGGATTTAGCCTGGACTGGTAATCCGCTGTAAGGATGAGGTTCGCGGGAGTGTGCTCTCTGAAATGGAAATGTGCGCACATGAATATGAATTGACGGACCCGAATTTGTACACTAACGTGTACCTCTGAAAATCCATCGAAATTCCGAGTAATTCAATGGGATAAATATAAAAAAAAATATGGAAATTATGGTATTGATGAGCTCATCAATCATAAATATATTATTGATATATGGAAATTAATCGACTAACTTGAATGTTGAGTTTGTGAATGTTAGGGTAATAATGCATTGAGTGAGTATATGAATGTTTATTGTTTGTATTGAAAATACTAGGTAAGTATAATTCTTGTTACATGGGCTTACTAAGCACAAAGTGCTTACCCTATTCCTTTTTCCCTGTTTGTAGTGTTAAGAGCTCGGAGGTCGGATCAGTGGGAGACTCATCACACTATCAACCCCAATATTTCGGTATTTAAAGAACTTTAGTTTGGAAATGAATGGCATGTAAGCTAATAAAATAGATGTTAATATGAAATGAATGTAAGGTTAGCCATTGGTATGGCTTATGTATTTAAGTTATCTTATAAATATGCATGAATTATCTTGAAAATATGTTGAATTAGACTGGTCTCGGTTTTAAAAAAAAAATTGTAAAACTCTGGTAATGCCTCGTACCTTATTCTGACAACGAATACAGGTAGGGGGTGTTACATTTGTTGGTATCAGAGCTACGGTTTAGCCGGTTCTAGGACCGATATAGCAAATACGGATTAGCTATACATGCCATTTAAATTATTTTTGATAGTGTGATATCTCCTGACCATTTAAATTGTGGTTTTCCTTATAGTAATGTCCTCTGACCGAGCTCAATCTGAGGAAGCTGAGAGTCATGCTCCGGCTTCAGTACAAAGAGAAGAAACTAACAGTAGAAGGCCCGTACAGAGGGTCAAGGGGAGGAGGCAAAGATAGCCTTCTTCCAAATGATGAATGAATGGTTTTCTCAATACATAAGAACTAACCCTGTAGTGCAGCAAACTCAAGCTCCCCTCCTGCTCCTCCACCGGTTCCCGAGATTCCACAGACTACAGGTACTGAATCTGTTAGAAAAGGGAAAGCTCCGGTTGATAAAATTCGAAAATAATGGGGCCGAAGAATTTCGAGCAGCAGTTGATGATGATCCTGAGCGGGCTGAATTCTGGTTAGAAACTACTACTGGGTTTTGGAGGAATTATCTTGCACGCCAGAAGAATGTTTGAAATGTGCCGTTTCACTGCTAAAAGACACAGCTTATCATTGGTGGAATACTAAAGCTTCAGTTGTTCCGAAAGAAGAAATTAATGGGAATTCTTCCAGACCGAGTTCAAAAAGAAATATATCAGTCAAAGATCCTCGATCAGAAAAGAAAAGAATTTCTTGAGCTGAAACAGGGCAATAGATCAGTATCTGAGTATGAAAGAGAATTTGTTCGGTTGAGTAAATATGCTCGAGAATGGGTACAGTCGGAAGCTGAAATGTGCAAACGATTCGAAGAAGGGTTGAATGAAGAAATTAAGCTCCTTGTTGGAATTCTTGAAATTCGAGAGTTTGCTACACTAGCAGAACGAGCTTATAAAGCAGAAGAATGGAGCAAAGAAAAGAAACAGGCTGAGAGGGAAGCTCGAATTTTTAGTAAAAGACCAATGGAAAAATCTCAGTTTTCTGCTCCAAAGAAATTGAAGAAGTACCAGGATCGTTCTACCTCAACCACTGGGTATTCAGATAGAGTGCGAGCTTCACAGCGCACTAATTCAAGACCTTCCACTCAATTGGTGACCAGTGTTGGCAGTGTTGGTACCCCTAAGCCGAGATGCCAGTATTGTAATAAAGCTCATTTTGGTGAATGTCGATTTAAGAGCGGGGCTTGTTACCGATGTGGTTCTTTTGACCATTTCCTCAGAGATTGTCCAGAAAGAAGTGAAAAAGAAGCTGAATATATATCGAAGCCAAGTAATCCATCTTTGAGGGGTAGACCATCTCGACCATCCAGTAATGTCAGTGGTAGCCGAGGAGCTACAAAAGATACTGCAAGTAGGCCTGAGACACGAGCGCCTCCTAGAACATATGTCATGCGTACCAGAGAAGATGCTTCAGCACCCGATGTTATTACTGGTACATTTTCTTTACTTGATACTAATATTACTGCATTAATGCATGATCCCGGTTCTACGCATTCATATATATGTGTAAAACTTGCATGCGTTAAAGATTTATCTGTTGAACCTACTGAATTTGCGGTTAAAGTCTCGAACCCCTTTGGCCAATCTATTTTGGTGGATAAAATTTGTAAAAATTGTCCACTGATGGTAAGAGGTTATTGTTTCCTGGCTGATTTGATGTTACTACCATTTGATGAGTTTGATGTGATATTGGGCATGGATTGGTTAACTCAGCATGATGCAGTAGTAAACTGTAGACAGAAATATATTGTGTTGAAGTGTCAGAATGGCGAATTACTCCGGGTTAAATCTGATCAGACAGAGGGATTATCTAATGTGATTTCAGTTATTACTGCTCAGAGGTATGTCAAAAAGGGGTATGATGCTTTTCTTGCTTATGTACTCGATACCAAGGTATCTGAGTCAAAGATACAGGCAGTGCCAGTGGTGTGCGAATTTTCTGATGTGTTTCCAGAGGAGTTACCAGGGTTGCCACCAGAAAGAGAAGTGGAATTTTCTATAGATTTGATTCCAGGAACTACTCCGATTTCTATAGCTCCGTACCGAATGGCTCCTACAGAATTAAAGGAATTAAAGACACAGTTACAGGAACTTGTTGATAGAGGTTTTGTCCGACCGAGTCATTCACCTTGGGGTGCTCCAGTTCTGTTTGTGAAAAAGAAAGATGGGTCTTTGAGATTGTGTATTGACTATCGACAGCTCAATAAGGTAACTATAAAGAATAAGTATCCGTTGCCTCGGATTGATGATTTATTTGATCAGCTGAAAGGTGCTACTATATTTTCAAAGATTGATCTCCGATCGGGCTACTATCAGTTACGAGTAAAGGAGTCAGATGTGCCAAAAACAGCTTTCAGAACCAGGTACGGGCATTATGAGTTTCTGGTTATGCCATTTGGGTTGACTAATGCACCTGCAGTATTTATGGATCTGATGAATCGGATATTCAGACCGTACTTAGATAGGTTTGTTGTAGTTTTCATTGATGATATTCTAGTCTATTCTCGAGATGAAAATGAGCATGCAGAACATTTGAGAATAGTGTTGCAAATCCTGCGTGAGAAAAAGCTTTATGCTAAATTCAGTAAATGTGAATTTTGGCTCCGAGAAGTGGGTTTCCTTGGACATGTTGTATCAGCCGAAGGCATCAGGGTAGACCTGAATAAAATTTCAGCTATTATTAATTGGAGTCCACCGAAGAATATATCTGAAGTTAGAAGTTTCTTGGGTTTAGCTGGTTATTATCGGAGATTTGTACAGGGGTTTTCTATGATAGCTTCTCCGATGACCCGTTTGTTGCAGAAAGATGTTAAATTCGAGTGGACTGATGAATGCCAGCAGAGTTTTGACCGATTGAAAGATTTATTGACGAAAGCACCAGTATTAGTACAGCCTGAACCGGGTAAGGAATTTGTTATTTACAGTGATGCCTCATTTAATGGTTTAGGTTGTGTCTTGATGCAAGAAGGTAAAGTAATAGCCTATGCTTCAAGACAACTTAAACCACATGAAAGAAATTATCCGGTACATGATCTTGAATTAGCTGCTATTGTTTTTGCATTGAAGATATGGCGGCATTATTTGTACGGTGAGAAATGTCATATTTATACTGATCATAAAAGCTTGAAATATTTGATGACACAGAAAGATTTGAATTTGAGACAGCGCAGGTGGCTTGAACTGATAAAGGACTATGATTTGATTATTGATTATCATCCGGGTAAGGCTAATGTTGTGGCTGATGCTTTGAGTCGAAAATCTCTGTTTGCTTTACGAGTTATGAATACCCGATTGTCACTGACTGATGATGGTTCAATCATAGCTGAATTGAGAGCTAAACCGACATTTCTACAGCAAATATGTGAAGCTCAGAAGAATGATGAGAAGTTACAGGTTAAACGGGCACAATGTGAATCAGATACTAATTCTGAATTTCAAGTTGGGGTTGATGATTGTTTATTATTCAGAGGTAGGGTATGTGTACCCAAGAATTCTGAGCTCATACAGAAAATTTTACACGAGGCTCACAGTAGTACTATGTCTGTACATCCGGGAAGTAATAAAATGTATAATGATTTGAAGAAGATGTACTGGTGGCCAGGTATGAAACGTAATATTTCTGAGTTTGTATCAAGATGTTTGATATGTCAACAGGTTAAAGCAGAACATCAGGTACCTTCAGGGTTACTTCAGCCAATTACTATACCGGAATGGAAATGGGAAAGAATCACTATGGATTTTGTATCGGGGTTACCGTTGTCTCCGAGGAAAAAAGATGCTATTTGGGTAATTGTTGACCGACTGACAAAGTCAGCACACTTTATTCCGGTACGTATGGATTATTCTTTAGATAAACTGGCTGAATTGTACATATCTGAGATTGTCAGGCTACATGGAGTGCCTATCTCCATTATATCGGATAGAGATCCTCGGTTTACGTCTCGTTTATGGGATAAATTGCAAGAAGCCTTGGGTACTCAGTTGTATTTCAGTACTGCATTTCATCCTCAGACAGATGGCCAATCAGAGCGTGTAATTCAAGTATTGGAAGATATGCTCCGATGTTGTATACTAGAGTTTGAAGGTAATTGGGAGAGGTATCTACCTTTGATTGAATTTGCTTACAATAATAGTTATCAGTCCAGTATTAAAATGGCTCCATATGAAGCTTTGTATGGTAGAAAATGTAGAACACCATTGTATTGGACAGAGCTCAGTGAAAAGAAGATACATGGGGTTGATTTAATTCGGGAAACAGAAGAAAATGAAGATTATTCGGGATAGTTTAAAAGCAGCTTCCGATCGCCAAAAATCATATGCCGATCTTAAACGAAGAGAGATTGAATTCCAAGTCGGTGACAAGGTATTTCTGAAAGTGTCTCCTTGGAAGAAAGTTCTCCGGTTCGGTCGAAAGGGTAAATTGAGTCCAAGATTTATCGGGCCATATGAGATCATAGAAAGAATTGGACCGGTCGCTTATCGGTTGGCATTGCCACCAGAACTTGATAGAATCCATAATGTTTTTCATGTGTCTATGCTACGACGATATCGGTCAGATCCTTCACATGTTATTTCTCCGACAGAAGTGGAGATTCAGCCGGATATGACTTACAGTGAAGAACCGGTCAAGATATTGGCACGGGAAACCAAGGAGCTTAGAAATAAAAAAATAAATTTGGTGAAAGTATTGTGGCAAAAGCACGGGATTGAGGAAGCGACATGGGAACCGGAAGAGGCAATGAGGAAACAATATCCAAACCTCTTTACTGGTAAGATTTTCGAGGACGAAAATCCTTAAAAGGGGGGGAGAGTTGTAATGGCCTAAATTCAAGGTTATCGGAACAATGGTTTCGTAACCATAAATCCGATTTAAATAGAAATTTATTTCAATATGTTTGCATGAGTCTTTATATGATAGGAAATATTTTTATAAATATTTATAAAATGTTAGTAATGTGGTATTAAACTTTCGTTAGAAAATTTTAACGTTTGGGTAGGTAATTAAATGAAAAGGACTAAATTGAAATGAAAGTAAAAGTTTAATTATAGATTAAAAGAAAGTATAAAGGACCAAAATGGCAATTAAGCCATTTTGTCTAGATTGAGGCGGTTAATTGAAGAAAAATCTGAGATTTTTAGTTAAATATTATATTATTATATTATTATATTATTCTATTATTATATATATATAAAGAAAAGAGAAAAGAAACAAAAGGATAAAACAAAGGAAGAAACAGAGAGCAAACGTGAAGGGAGAAAGAAGAAGAGAAAAGAAGAAAAAAAGGGAATATAGTTTTTAAAGCTTGAAGTTTAATTTGGTAAGTTAATTTAGTCCTTTTCTTTTAATTTTGATGCTTTATAAGTTTTAGAATAAAGTTTTGATGAATTTAAGTTGAAATTTTTGAAGTTTCAGAGTTTTTGAATATAGCATATGAATAAAATGATGAATTAATGGTTGAATTGAAAGAATTTGAAGTTAGAATTGGATAAAGGACTTAATTGTAAAACAAGCTATAAGAAAACAGTTTTGGGACAGCAGCAGTAGAGTAAGTTTGGAAATTCACCAAAATCGTAGAAGTGGAATTAGAAGTTGAGTGAGATATGAAATTAAAGATTATTGAGTCTATTTTCATATGAAAGAAACAAGGAAAGAAAATAAGTTCTGTATTTTGAGATATTTAGATTTTTGTAAGACTGGTTCAGAATGAATTCGGGTTCCCCTGTTTTGACTTTAGAAAATCATCAAAAATTGAAGAAAATAATTAGGGCTTAAATTTATATGTTTAGAATCCTGAATGAGTCTATTTTCTATAGAAATAAACGGGAACACCATCGAATTTCTGTATGAAGAGATAATTAATTTTTAGTGAAGAAGAGTCAGAACTGCCAGACAGCAGAACAGGGGCAAATTTGATGAATAAACTGTACTAATTGGCTGGGATAAAAATTCTGGAAATTTTATGGTATAAAGCAATGTGAGTCTAGTTTCAGGGAAAATTAACGGTTCTTCATTTGGAGCTCTGTAGCTCGAGAAATAAATAATTTAGTGACTGTGACTCAAGTAGACAGCTTTGAATAAGTTAAAAATAATAATAGAATTATAGAAAATGCTACATGTGAACATGAAATGTATTGAATTGATGATTGAATTTATTTATTTAGATCCGGAAAACTCAAATACGAAGCTAGATCGAGGAAAGGAAAAAGTCCCGGATTAGTAGATTTTATAAACGAACTAATATCGAGGTAAGTCCAACTTGTATTGCTGAAATTGTATGTTGTTGTGAATAATTTGAATGTTCATTGTATGAAAATTGATGGAATATTGATATATTTGATAAAAAGGGAAGAAATCCCGGTTGAATGAAAGGAATTCGATGGATATCTGAAAAGGAATTGACGGTAAAAAGGATCTAGCCCGGACGGGTGATCCTATCCTGATATAGCCCTCCCGAAGAATATGTGGAAAATGGATTTAGCCCGGACGGGTAATCCGAATTAGGGTCTGAATTTAGCCTGGACTGGTAATTCAGATCCAAACTCATTAGAGTAATTGTCGTTGCAGGGGATTTAGCCTGGACTGGTAATCCCGACAATACTCTATGAGTTTATATTACAGGGGATTTAGCCTGGACTGGTAATCCCTGTAAGGATGAGGTTCGCGGGAGTGTGCTCTCTGAAATGGAAATGTGCGCACATGAATATGAATTGACGGACCCGAATTTGTACACTAAAGTGTACCTCTGAAAATCCATCGAAATTCCGAGTAATTCAATGGGATAAATATAAAAAAAAATATGGAAATTATGGTATTGATGAGCTCATCAATCATAATATATATTATTGATATATGGAAATTAATCGACTAACTTGAATGTTGAGTTTGTGAATGTTAGGGTAATAATGCATTGAGTGAGTATATGAATGTTTATTGTTTGTATTGAAAATACTAGGTAAGTATAATTCTTGTTACATGGGCTTACTAAGCACAAAGTGCTTACCCTATTTCCTTTTTCCCTGTTTTGTAGTGTTAAGAGCTCGGAGGTCGGATCAGTGGGAGACTCATCACACTATCAACCCCAATATTTCGGTATTTAAAGAAACTTTAGTTTGGAAATGAATGGCATGTATAAGCTAATAAAATAGATGTTAATATGAAATGAATGTAAGGTTAGCCATTGGTATGGCTTATGTATTTAAGTTATCTTATAAATATGCATGAATTATCTTGAAAATATGTTGAATTAGACTGGTCTCGGTTTTAAAAAAAAATTGTAAACTCTGGTAATGCCTCGTACCTTATTCTGACAACGAATACAGGTAGGGGGTGTTACATCTCAAATCTGGCACGTTCCCATGCCCGTGGACCGAGGGCGTGTCGATGCACATGACCGCCTCGCACGGCCGTGGTGAGGCTCCATTCGTTTCTCTCGCGCTCGTTAGCCATAGGCGTGTTGAGTCACACGGCTGCTTCACACGGCCGTGTGTATAGGCGTGTTGAATCTCCATGGCCGTTTTTCAGCCAGCCACGCCCGTAGGTCACAGGTCAGTATGTTGGCATAGTTTCAAGGGACGGGCGTGTTCTCCTGTGGTGTGCAAGTCAGTAGCTTCACATGGTCGTGGGGCACGGTCGTGCCATTTTGTCGGTGCCCGTGGGGGAGTGGTCGGATCCGTGGTGTCAGAAATTAGGTGGGATTTAATTCGTACGGCCTCTGCTATATTAGTACTGGAATTCTGGTGGTCCACATGGCCACAGACACGGTCGTGTGTAGACCGTGTGGACTGGAATTCTGCACTTTTGTGTTAGTGTAAAACTAAATTTTTAGAAAAGAAAGAAGGAAAGAAAAGAAATTGAAAATAAATTTGAAAGTAAACAGTGTTAATGCTCGGGTTGCCTCCCGAGAAGCGCTCGTTTATAGTCTTAAGCTAGACTTTTCTCGTAATTAAAAAAAAACAGGGAGGTTTAAAGGTTTGAATATCTTCCTTCATGCTTACAGTTCTATTTTCTTGACAAAGTTCAAGTCGAGAAGTGTTTACCTTAAAGGTGTCGAATGTTGGGTTGCTTACCTCGACTATTCCGTGCGGGAAGATATTGTGTACCTTAAGAGGAATTTCTTCGTTTACTTTCAGGTCTGATGTGATGATGCGAGGATTGACCTTGTCTATCAGTACCTGGTCTCCTATTTTGAAGTGATTCGATGTTCCTATGAGCTCTTCTGGGGGCTCCTTAGGTTTTACTTCGTTCGATTTCTGTTCCTATTTGATTTGTGTTTCCTGATCTTTTAGTTTGTCGACCCTCTTAGGCTGTAATTCTGTTTTGTAGGCTTGGGGTCTATGATTTGACTCAGGGTTGTATCCTTGTGGTGTTTCCTGCGATGAAGGTTGCACAAATTGATTATCAAATGAATTGTCTTTCTTACCTTCATCGATTGTTGTCCTGGTTGAGTCAAAAGCTTGAAGACTGATTGATTCGTTACCTACACAAAGTATGAGTTCTCCTGCGGCAACATCAATTTTAGTCTTGACAGTTGCTAGGAATGGTCTTCCTAAAATTAAGGAGATTGAATTATCCTCATCCATGTCTAAGACAACAAAATCTATTGGGAAAACAAATTGTCGATTTTTACAAGAACATCTTTGATAATGCCCCTAGGAATTCTAACAGTTTTATCAGCTAATTGTATACTCATTCTAGTTTGTTTGGGCTTCCCTAGACGTTGTAATAGCCTAAATTTTCAGTGGTGTCGGAATAGTGGTTCGAGGTCACTAAATCCGACAAGTGAGTAGAAAATATTATTAATTTAGTGAGTATAAGTTAAATGTGAAGTTAAAAAAAATAATAAATAATAATAATAATTAGAATCGAAAACGAGGTATCGAGACCTCGGAGATTTTTAATCTAGCCATAAATGTTTTATAAATATTTATGGAGTGTTAATAAGTTAGTATTAAAGTTTCGTCAAGAAATTTTAAAGTTCCGATAGTTAATTGAACAAAAAGGACTAAGTTGTAATAAATGTAAAGTTATGAGAAATGATTAATAGCTTAAATGATAAAAGAAAGAGGGCTTAAAGGCAAATAGACCCAAGGTGTATTTGGGCTGGACGGCAAGGGCATGAAACCAGAGAAATAAGGAGAAATAAGGGTAAAATTGGAATATTGCAAAATTTACTTAATAAAACTAGGACTAAAGTGGAATTATCTAGATTTCTCTTTATTTTTCTGCATTCTCATCAGCAAAACACCATAGAAGGGTTTTCCCTAAGCTGGTTTTTCATATTTTTACTGCAAGTAAGTTCAATTCTTGATTATTTCTTGAAATTTTTGTGTTTTTGTGACTTTTACAACTAGGTCCACTTGGTGAATTCATTAGTTTTAGATTTTATGAATGAAGTTGAAAGTTTCTATGACTATGTGCTGGAAGTATATGATGATTTAGCATGGAATTATAACTTTAAATGGTTTATATGCTGATTTTATTGAAAGAATTGAATAGAAAGTGAATGTTTGGGACCTAATTTTAAAAGAATTTGAAGTTAGGGTTTTTATGTGGAAATTCTGAAATCCAATAGGTGTGAAATAACTCATAATGATTAGGTAAAGTATTAATTTACAAAAATTAGCTTAATTGAAGGGTAATTGGTCAATGACTGAATTGTATGAACTCTGAAATTTGGGGCAAAATGGAAATCAACACTTTGCACTGAAACAGTTTTGGACAGCAGCAGTAGTCTAACTTTGAAAAATCACCAAAAATTGTAGAAATTGAATTAGAGGATAAATAAAATATGAAATTAAAGCTTATTTAGTCTAGTTTCTTATAGAAGAAACGGTGTAAGCAATAGATTTGTAAATCATGAGATATAATAGGTTTTATGAGACAAGGTCAGGATGATTTCGGGTTCCCCTGTTCTAACTTTGAAAAATCATCAAAAATTGTATAAAAATAATTTGGGTCTTAAATTTATATCATTAAAATCCTGAGTAAGCCTATTTTCAATAGAAATAAACGTTAACATCATCCAAATCCTGTAAAAGGAGATAATTAATTTTTAGTGAAGATGGGTCGGAACTGTCAGACAGCAGAACAGGGGTGACTTTAAAGAATAAACTGTACTTATTGGCCAAACCAAAAATTCTAAAAATTTTATGGTAAAAAGATATGCGAGTCTAGTTTCAAGGAAAATTAACGGATCTTAATTTGAAGTTTTGTAGCTCAAGATAAAAATAATTTAGTGACTGTGACACGGATGGACAGCTTGAATATCCATACAAGTAAATAGTTAAATTATAGACCATGTTACTTATATGTGGGTTGTAATCCTTAAGGATATGAAATAGAGTAAAGGTGAAATCAATACTGATAAGTGAATGATTTTACAATGATAGATCAAGAACCCGAAGCAAGTCGAGGAAAAGAAAAAGTAGCTGAATAGTCCCTGAATTTTCTCAAATTCTGCAAATCGACTCAGGTAAGTTCATATGGCTGAAATTTAATGATTAAATGTAAATCCTATGAATTATATCATGTATGATGAGATATATTTGTTGATAAGTTAAGGATAAAATGAAAATGCGAAAAGTGATTAAATGATCAAATTGAGCGGAACATCGGATTTGAGTACTTCTGATCAGTGGCAAGTGAAAGTGAAAAGTGGTAGCTTCGGCTACCTGATCAGTGAAAAGTGGTAGCTTTGGCTACCTGATCAGTGAAAAGTGGTAGTTTCGGCTACCTGATCAGTGAAAAGTGGTAGCTTCGGCTACCTGATCAGTGAAAAGTGGTAGCTTCGGCTACCTGATCAGTGAAAAGTGGTAGTTTCGGCTACCTGATCAGTGAAAAGTGGTAGCTTCGGCTACCTGATCAGTGAAAAGTGGAAGTGAAGTACTCAATTTTCTGTAACCGTTCCCTAATTTGATTAAGAATGGTAAGTGACAAAAAGGGCCCAAAAGAGTTAAAGTAAATGGATAAATGGTAGTGAGATTATACGAAAGCACTCACCAAATTGTGGTTGACAGGTGAACTTAGTAATTGTACATAATGTATAAGTGTATGAATGTTTGGTAAGATTTATATTTTATGCCTATGAACTTACTAAGTTTCTATAAACTTACTTGAGTGTATTCAATGTCTCATGTATATGTTTGATTTATCTTTTTGAGTGTCTCAAGTAAATTTGAGTGTATCTCCGGTAGCTTTTGTAAATTTCCTTTTTGATTTATATGGCATGTATATGTTTGATGATTATATAAATACTAAAACTTGTTTAATGAGTATGTATTAAAGTAAACTGTGATAAATATGCTAAATAATATAATTATAGTAGAAGTATGATTTGGTATCAAATTGGATTGAAATGGACAGGATTGTTTGGTTTTAAAATTTCAGGGAAGATTGGATATTTATAAAAGGGCTATATTGAATTCATAATAAAAATAGTATTAACTCGTTAAACTTAGGTAATGCCTCATACCCTATTCCGGCAACGAATACGGGTAGGGGGTGTTACAGACCTAGTCGTTTAAACAGTGTATAAGGCATGACATTTATACTTGCCCCTAAATTAGCTAACGCGTTATCAACATTTAGTCTACCAATTAAACAAGGAATAGTAAAACTCCCTGGACTTTTTTGCTTCCATGGTCGTCTATTCTGTAGCATTACTGAGCATACTACGTTCAATTCCACATGTGGCTCTTCATCTAATTTGCGTTTGTTCGTCAAGAGCTATTTCAAAAATTTCCTCGAATCTGGCATCTGAGAAAGAGCTTCAAGAAGAGGTAAGTTAATATGTAATTTCTTTACAAGTTTAAGAAACTTACCAAACTGTTCCTCTGTATCATCTCTTTTCATTGCTTTGGGATAAGGTATGCGAGGTTGGTACTATTTG
Source organism: Gossypium australe (assembly GCA_005393395.2). NCBI lineage: Eukaryota > Viridiplantae > Streptophyta > Magnoliopsida > Malvales > Malvaceae > Gossypium > Gossypium australe. The sequence goes on along the minus strand of CM016623.1, from coordinate 10,120,555 downwards.
ATTACCGGTTTTGGCTTTTCCTGTGTTGCCGCAACTTTACCTTCTTCTACCTTGTTTCCCTGTATTAGATTAGGTTCGTCTACCCCTGTGCTATTATGAGCTGTGATGGCTTGAATTGATCCTTTGGGTTAATCTCCGTGTTACTAGGTAGACGTCCTATTAGTCGTTCGGACATTAACTTTGCAAGTTGTCCGACTGCTTTAGTGACTTCCCCTACTGACTTAGTAAGTTCCCCGATTCGATTCTTGGTCTCCTCAGCCGATGTTTGTTGACTTTTAAGTGTTTTCTCAGTATCCTGGAGACGATTTTCTGTGCTTGCCATGAATTTTGTCAGCATCTCTTCGAGGTTTGGCTTTTTCTCTTATGGATATGGCTGATTTTGGAAATTTTGAGGAGGTTGTTGTTTTTGATTTCCTTGATTTCCTTGACCTCCCCATGAAAAATTTGGGTGGTTCCTCCAACCTGGATTGTAAGTATTACTATAACGATAATTATTGGATCTGAAATTATTACCTATATAGTTCATCTGTTCGCTCTCTGCGCCCGGTTGGTAGGGTGGGTACTCAGGATTCGCCACAGTTCCACTTGCGTCGCATTGCATGACTGGGTGTACCTGCGAAGAACACAAACTATCAAGCTTTTTCTTTATCATCTCTATCTGTGTTGATAGTGTGGTCACTGCATCGAGGCTGTAAACTCCAGCTAATTTTTTCGGTTTTGTCCTTGTAACTCGCCACCGATAGTTATTCAGTGACATTTCTTCAATGAACTCGTAGGCTGCTTCAGGAGTTCTGTTGTTCAAGGTTCCACCGGCGGCTGAATCAAGTAGTTGTCTCGTTGAGGGGTTTACACCATTATAGAAAGTTTAGACTTGTAGCCACAAGGGTAGACCATGGTGTGGACACCTTCTCAGGAGATCTTTGTATCTCTCCCATGCGTCGTATAATGTCTCTAAATCCATCTGCACAAAAGAAGAGATATCATTCTGTAATTTGGCCGTTTTGGCTGGTGGGAAATATTTTAATAAAAATTTCTCGGTCATTTGTTCCCATGTAGTGATTGATCCTCGTGGTAACGAGTTTAAACATTGTTTGGCTTTATTCATTAATGAAAAGGGAATAACCGAAGACGTATGGCATCATCAGAAACGCCATTTATTTTGAAGGTATCATAGAACTCTAAAAAATTAGCTACATGAGTGTTTGGATCTTCGTCCTGCAAACCATCAAATTGAACAAATTGTTGAATCATTTGTATTGTGTTGGGCTTTAATTCAAAATTGTTAGCAGCTATAGCAGACCTAGCAATACTCGATTCCGCTCCTGTTAAATGCGGTTTAACATAATCAAACATAGTACATGGAGCATTGTTTTCCCCCACATCATGTTGTTGTGGGTTATTCTTGTTCATCCCTTCAGTAGAACGGGATCTGTCTTCTTGGTCTTCCTCTGTAATTTAGGGCTCGCCTGATTTCTCTGCGAGTCCTACGAACGGTAGCTTCAATTTCACTGTCGTATACTAATGGTCCTTTCGGGTTCCTTCTAGTCATAAACTAGAGGTGCCTGCTGGGAGAAGAAAGAAAATTTAGCAAAATCAAAATTTAACCTAAAAAAATAAAAGTAAATTGAAAAAAATAAAAATAATGGCTAAAGTAATAAAAATAGTGCTTTCTTAATATTTTAGTTCCCCGACAACAGCGCCAAAACTTGATCGCTGTGTCGAGTTTTAAATTTATAATGAATGAGATCGAACCTGAAAACTAACTCTGACAACGATTAAAGGCAAGTGTACCTATCGAACAGTAGTATAGCTTAGGCAAGACTGGATTGTCGAACCCAAAGGAACTAAAAGCACTAATACTAACTTTCTTTTTATTATTTAGCCTAAAATAAAGTGAAGTTTCTTTAATCTAAATTAACGACTACTAAGCTAAAGACGCGAAGACAAAAAGAACGAATTGGGAAATAACTTGAAGAAAAACTCAGTTGATCACGACGATACCCTCAGGAAGAATCCATCTAGACTTCACTTGTTCTCTAACACTGAACCATACGATTTATTCACTTAGTTTGATCCGTAGGACTCCCTAACGTATATTAAACCCTCTCTCGAGGTGAATAACGTCCAACCCTAGGTTAATTAACGAAAATCTCTTTCTCGAATAATAACCCCCTAGAATAACAGTAAATCGATCTATGGACTCACATATTAGGTTTCACCCTAATCCGGCAAAATCTCGTCACCTTATCTCTAGGCGTGCGATCAACTCCGCTTAATTATGCTAGATCTACTCTTAAGCAGGGTCTATTCCTCCTCCACCTAAGCACATCAAATTTGGATTAAGCTCACATAATTAAGAACAAACTAAGTATTTATCATATAATTCAGAAATCAATAACATGATTCATTTAGGTTTCATCCCCTTCAAGTATTTGAAGGGTTTAGTTCATAACAAATAAAGAAAACATCTCAAGAAAAGATAAAACAAAACATAAGAAATCCCGAAAACTCCCTGAAGGAATTGAAGGAGAAATCCGCCGTTTTGAGTAGAATTCCGGCTTCTTGGGATGGATCAATCGGCTAACTTCAAGTGATTCCCACAACTCTGACCTTTTCGGCTTGGCTCCTTGGCCTAGCTTGACGCACCCTCAAAGGTGGTACCTAAGGGGTATATATAGGCTCTTGGAATGCGATTCTTTCTCCCTAAGTATCCTTTTCCGACTAAAATTATTCATTGCCACGACAGTGACATGGCCATGTCACACGACCGTGTGACGAATCTTTGAGCCGTGTTCGGATTTCTTAATTGAGGCACAGCCGTGTAAATTGGGGGTGAGGCCGTGTTCTAGATGCTCGACAAGGCATGGCCATGTGATCTTTGGGCCAGGCCGTATGGATTTAATGATATGGCCCATTTACTCTATTTTGGGCCCGTTTTATGTTCTTTTCATTCTCGGGTGCTTTCCTGGGTATAAGACATGAAAAGAAAGGATTAAGAGCACCTTTTTACATGAATCAAGGGATAAATCATCCGAAAACATGCTAAATGTGGGATTAAAATATGTTACTATTACGGTTTATCACTAAGGCAGTCAGACAACTTGCAAAGTTAATGTCCGAACGACCACAAGGACGTCTACCAAGTAACACGGAGGTTAACCCAAAGGAGCAAATCCAAGCCATCATAGCTCATGATGATACAGGGTTAGATGAACCCAACTCAATACAAGAAAACGAGGTAGAAGAAGGTAAAGTAGAAGTAACACGGGAAAAGCCAAAACCGGTAATCAAAGAGTACCAACCTCGCATACCTTATCCCAAAGCAATGAAAAGAGATGATACAAAAGAACAGTTCGGTAAGTTTCTTAAACTTTTAAAGAAATTACATATCAACTTACCTCTTCTTGAAGCTCTTTTTCAGATGCCAGACTCGAGAAAATTCTTAAAGCAGCTCTTAACAAACAAACGCAAATTAGACGAGGAACCACATGTGGAATTAAACGCAGTATGCTCAGCAATGTTACAGAATAGACTACCGAAGAAGCAAAAAGATCCAGGGAGTTTTACAATCCCATGCATAATTGGTAGTTTAACTATTAATAATGCGTTAGCTGATTTAGGGGCAAGTATAAATGTCATGCCTTATACATTGTTTAAACGACTAGGTCTAGGGAAGCCCAAACAAACTAGGATGAGTATTCAATTAGCTGATAAAACTGTTAGAATTCCTAGGGGCATTATCGAAGATGTTCTTGTCAAAATTGATAAATTCGTTTTCCCAGTAGATTTTGTTGTCTCAGACATGGATGAGGATAATTCGATTCCCTTAATTTTAGGAAGACCCATTTTAGCAACTGCCAGGACTAAAATTGATGTTAGCACAGGAGAACTCATACTTTGTGTAGGTGACGAATCAATCAGTCTTCAAGCTCTTGACTCAGCCAGGACAACAAACGATGAAGGAAAGAAAGTCAATCCAGTTAATAATCAATTTGTGCAATCTTCATCACAGGAAACACCACAAGAATACAAACCTGAGCCAAATCATAGACCCCAAGCCAACAAAGAAGAATTACATAAGGAACAAAGCCTTAGGGTCGACAAACTAAAAGAGCAGGAAACACAAATCAAAGAGGAACAGGAACCGAACAAAGTAAAACCTAAGGAGCCCCTAGAAGAGCTCATAGGAACATCAAACCACTTCAAAATAGGAGACCAGGTATTGTTAGACAAAGAAGATCCTCACATCACCACATCAGACCTAAAAGCAAATGAAGAAATTCCTCTTAAGGTACACAATATCTTCCCACACAGAACAGTCGAGGTAAGCAATCCAACAATCGGCACTTTTAAGGTAAACGCTTCTCGACTTAAACTTTATCAAGAAAATAGAACTGTAAGCATGAGGGAAGATATTCAAATCTTTAAACCTCCCTGATATTTCAATGCAAGGAAAGTCTAGCTTAAGACTATAAACGAGTGCTTCTCGGGAGGCAACTCGAGTACTGACACAATTTATTTCCACATTTTGTTTTTTAATTTATTTTTTTTCTTTTCTTCTTTTCGAATACTTAGCTGTAAACTAACCAAGGGTGCAGATTTCCAGGCCACACGGCCGTAGCCGTGGCCGTGTGTACATCAAGAATCTTTGTACCAACATAGCAGAGGCGGTACAAGTCAGACTCAACTGATTTTTGAAGTTCACGGACCCAACCACTACCCCACGGGCACCGACAAAGTGGCACGGTCGTGCCTTATGGCCGTGTGAAGATACTAACTTGCCAACCACGGGTAGAACACGCCCGTGCCTTCCAACCGTGACAACATACTGACTTATCAAGAACGGGCGTGGGTGACTGAAAAACGGGCATGGACAATCAACACGCCTAGACACACGGCCGTCCGAGGCGGCCGTGTAAAACGACACACCTTCAGCCCACGGGCGTGGGAAAGTACCAGGATTGAGCCTCGATTTAAACACCAACCCCCTCCCCATTCTTCTCATCCACTTTCCACTTCTTTTCTGATTCTCTTTTCTTCCTTTTTCTCCCCTCTCCATAACAGAGTCTCCAGACTCTCGAGCCACAAATATCAATGTTGAAGAAGCGGAAGAAGGCAAGCATAGTCTCCTTAAGGAGACTGACATTCATAAGCTCATGTCAGTTGCTTCATTCCAACAACAAGCCAAGGGTCTTTGAGACCATTTAGTTTCTATTTTTCTTTTCTTTGCCCCAAAGTATTCAAATCCGAATGAAATTGTTCATTGCCATGACAGGGACACGGCCATGTCATACGCCCGTGTGACTAGTCTTTGGGTCGTGTTTGGATTTTTTTAATGAGGCATGGCCGTGTAAATCGGGGGTCAGGCCGTGTTCTAGAAGATCAACAATGCACGGTCGTGTGGGCTTAAGTCCAGGCCGTGTCGATTTCCACCTTGGCCCAATTTGCTCCATTTTGGGCCCGTTTCTCGTTCTTTTTATCATCGGATGCTTTCCTGAGTATAAGGCATGAAAAGAAATGATTAAGAGCACCTTTTTATATAAATCGAGGCATAAATCATCCAAAAGCATACTAAATGTGGGATTAAAATATGTTATTATTACGGTTTATCAAATACACCCACACTTAAGCTTTTGCTTGTCCTCAAGCAAAATTCTCAACTTACAATTAAAACCAACTTTCCATAATTCATAATTCTTATCAACAATGCCTCATCATAATTCATAGATGATTTATACATGGATAATTCAACTCAAAGAGTCCTAAAGATTTAAACAAGATAAGTCATACATTTGTATCGCGAAAATGTAGGTGTCTCCCCTTATCTAAATAATTACCTTTCGTTCATGATCGCTGAAATCAGAGTTTTAAAATTTATAAAGAATGAGATCGAACCTGGAAACTAACTCTGACAACGATTAAAGGCAAGTGTACCTATCGAAAGTAGTATAGCTTAGGCAAGACCGAATTGTCGAACCCAAAGGAACTAAAAGTACTAATACTAACTTTCTTTTTATTATTTAGCCTAAAATAAAGTGAAGTTACTTTAATCTAAATTAACGACTACTAAGCTAAAGACGCAAAGACAAAAAGAACGAATTGGGAAATAACTTGACGAAAAACTCAGTTGATCACGGCGATACCCTCAGGAAGAATCCACCTAGACTTCACTTGTTATTTAACACTGAACCATACGATTTATTCACTTAGTTTGATCCGTAGGACTCCCTAACATATATTAAACCCTCTCTCGAGGCGAATAACGTCTAACCTTAGGTTAATTAGTGGAACTCTCGTTCTCTTATAATAACCCCCTAGAATAGCAGTAAATCGATCTATGGACTCTCATATTAGGTTTCACCCTAATCCGGCAAAATCTCGTAACCCTATCTCTAAGCGTTCTATCAACTCCGCCTAATTATGCTAGATCTACTCTTAAGCAGGGTCTATTTCTCCTCCACCTAAGCACATCAGATTTGGATTAAGCATGCATAATTAAGAACAAACTAAGTATTTATCATATAATTCAGGAAACAATAACAAGATTCATCTAGGTTTCATCCCCTTCAGGTATCTGAGGGGTTTAGTTCATAACAAATAAAGAAAACATCTCAAGAGAAAAGATAAAACAAAACATAAGAAATCCCTAAAACTCCCTGAAGGAATTGAAGGAGAAATCCGCCATCTTGAGTAGAATTCCAGCTTCTTGGGATGGATCAACTGGCTAACTTCGAGTGATTCCCACAATTCTGACATTTCCGGCTTGGCTTCTTGGCCTAGCTCGACGCCCCCTTCATCGGTGGCAATTAGGGGGTTTATATAGGCTCTTGGAATGCGATTCTTTCTCCCTAAGTATCATTTTCTGAGTAAAATTATCTAAAGCCACGACAGGGGCACGGCCATGTCACACGCCCGTGTGGTTCAACTTCAGACCGTGTTCGAATTTCTAATTTGAGGCACGACCGTGTAAGTCAGGGTGAGGCCGTGTTCTAGATGCATGACAAGGCACGGCCGTGTGCTCTTTGGGCCAGGCCGTGTGGCTTTCGTGATATGGCCCATTTACTTCGTTTTGGGCCCGTTTTGTGTTCTTTTCATCCTCGGGTGCTTTCCTAGGTATAAGACATGAAAAGAAAGGTTTAAAAACTCCTTTTTACATCAATTGAGGGATAAATCATCCAAGCTAAATGTGGGATTAAAATATGTTATAATTACGGTTTATCAAATACCCCCACACTTAAGCTTTTGCTTGTCCTCAAGCAAAATTCTCAACTTACAATTAAAATGAACTTTCCATAATTCACAATTTCTATCAACAATGTCTCATCATAATTCATAGATAATTTATACATGGATAATTCAATTCAAAGAGTCCTAAAGATTCAAACAATGATAAGTCATTCATTTGTAATTCGAAAACATAGGTGTCTCCCCTTATCTTGAATAATTACCTTTAATTCGAAATTGACAAGAGTTGACATTCTCACTATAGATTCACTCAAATCACTCAAAGTGTTTAAGGGTTAGGAAAAGAAGCACTCATACGTCAAACCTGAAAAGTTAATTCCATAGGCTTGCCTGAAAATCAAATCTCCACCACTGTAAAATGAGATGATAAATAGATCAAAAGGTCTTTGTTAGGGTTGTAACGGGGCAAGGGTTAAGGTGTGGATAAAGGCTAAAATTAGAAGGTTAGAATCGAGATTGAATTGACAAGTACCTACCTAATGAATACTTGAATTACTTTTTTACATCAACTGATAATAATATTCCTAATAATATGAGCTTTTCTTTCGAAAAAGAAACTTTAATTGTATAAGCTCACTATTAATATTGAATAAACTTCGAAATATTTTTTTTTAATTTTTTTTTAAGAACAAACTAATAATAAAGGATGAATTTAACTCATAGCATAATATAATTCGGTAACTAATCAAGTCATATCTCGATTAAAGGGTAGTCAAAAGAAAGGGTGATAACAAATACAAAGGGGTTTTTGGGTTATTAATAGGTGAGTCAATAAAAAGGGTTGTTAGGATCAACGGGGTTCACTAGGGGTTAATTTGTGAAGGTAGGATTTTTAGTGGAGTGAGTGGGTTAAATCCTAGGTGCCTTTATCATCTCTGTATATCAAATCATGAATGTGGTCTCAATATGTATAAATGAGGCAAGTTCTAGAATAACAGTTCAAAGTTGACACACTCATAATCAAAATGTGAGCACGAAAAAGAATATATGCTCTATAAGGCTCAAAATCTCACAAAAATTATGGGTGTTTCGACATCATTCTCATAAATTTCAAATTTCAAGGCAGTATTCAAATTTAGGTTAACAACCTAGCAAAAATTTATTCTGAAAATTAGACTTATCATGCTTGATTCTCTAGTATCTTAAAATTCAATCATCACTATACAATTATCAATGACTTACTCAAAAACATGTCAATAAAAGCCATAAATCATTAGAAATTTTATCCTAATTAGTAATATGAGAGATTTACTTATGAACAAGACTATATTTAGGGATTTGGCCGGAATTAGGAATAATGCAGAAAGTTAGGCCCTTCTTTAGATAAATATTCACCCCCCACACTTAAGATGTATATTGCCCTCAATGTACAAAGATAGATACAACATTTATGGGATAAATCAAAAGAGAAGGGGAATGAGTACTTCCTAAATTTTGGATGGTGTCCTTGGAGGATGTGGAATGTCTGTGGGTGGTGCCGTCTTGCTGGTGGGGCGGTTGCTAACGAGTTCTGCGCTAGATGAAAAAATTGGGGAGCTCGTAGAGGATTAGCCATGGTTTATTGAAACATAATTAAAATAAACAAATTATAAATATAAAGAAAAGCAAGCTAAAGGGAAGGAGACTAAGAAGAAAATTGAAATGAAAAGAAAATACTAATAGACTGAGAAGTCCTTATTGACGGATGGTTCGCGAGGTGGGTGTGACTTCTAGGGCTGCGGAGGTGCTGGCGGTGGCGGAAGTGGCATGGTTATCGTGGTGGTCGGCGTGATTCCCAGGCAGCCTGGCGACCCTGACACTAAGAAACTAAAATAAGTTAAACTAAACTAAGCATAAGATTGTCAAAGAGAAGGAAATTGAAGCAAAAGAGGAAAGAAAAATAAAAACTAATTGGTCTCAAAGACCCTTGGCTTGGTGAGTAGACGAAGCTGCCGGCATGAACTCATGTTGATCGTTCTTCTTTGAGAAGACTATGGTTAGCCTTTTTCGCTTCTTCGACATGATGTTGGATGGCTCAAGGATCTGGAGATTTATTATAAAGTGGAAGAAGTCTTAGAGGGAGAAGGGGAAAAGAAAAGAAAGAAGAAATCAGATGGGAAGAAGGTGAAGGGTTGTGAGGTTTAAATAGGGTTTCAAATCTGGCACGTCCCCACGGCTATCTCGCACGCCCGTGTGTCTGTGCGTGTTGAATCTTCTTGGCCGTTCTTCTGCTAACCACGCCCGTGTATGTAAAGTCAGTATGTTAGCACGGTTGGGCAGCACGGACGTGTTCTACCCGTGGTCGATAAGTCAGTAACCTCGCACGGTTGAGAGGCACGGGCGTGTTCGGCCCGTGGTGTGTAAGTCAGTAGCTTACACGGTCGAGGGACACGGGCGTGCCATTTTTACGGAGCCAGTCAAGTAGTAGTTGGATCCGTGACGTTGAAAAGTGGTTGGGAATGATTTGCACGGCCTTTGATAAGTCAGTACGGAGATTCTGGTGGTCCTCACGGTCACGGACACGGCCGTGTGTAAGACCGTGTGACCTTGAAATTCTGCACTTTTGGTTAGTTTTAAAAGAAAAGAAAGAAGGGAAATAAAGAAACTGAAAATAAAATTGAAAGAAAATAATGTTAGTGCTCGGGTGGCCTCCCGAGAAGGGCTCGTTTATAGTCTTAAGCTAGACTTTTCCTTGTAATTGTAAAAATAGGGAGGTTTAAAGGTTTGAATATCTTCCCTCATGCTTACAGTTCTATTTTCTTGATAAAGTTTAAGCCGAGAAGCGTTTACCTTAAAAGTGTCGAATGTTGGATTGCTCATCTCGACTATTCCGTGGGGGAAGATATCGTGTACCTTTAGAGGAGTTTCTCCCTTTATTTTCAGATATGCTATGACGATGGGAGGATCTGTGTAGTCTAACAGTACCTGATCTCCTATTTTGAAGTGATTTGATGTTCCTATGAGCTTTTCTAGTGGTTCCTCGGGTTTTACTTTGTATGGTCCTGGTTCTTCTTTGACATGTGTCTTCTGCTCTTCTAATTTGTCGACCTTAAGGTTTTGTTCCTTATGTAATTTCTCTTTGTCGATTTAGGGTTTTGGCTCAGGGTTATACCCTTGTGGTGTTTCCTGTGATGAAAGTTGCACAATTTGATTATCAAATGAATTTTCTTTCTTACCTTCATCGATTTTTGTCCTGGCCGTATCAAGGGCTTGAAGACTGATTGATTCGTCACCTACACAAAGTATGAGTTCGCCTGTGGCAACATCAATTTTAGTCTTGGCAGTTGCTAGGAAAGATCTTCCTAAAATTAAGGGGATTGAATTATCCTCATCCATGTCTAAAACAACAAAGTCTACTGGGAAAACAAATTTATCGATTTTGACCACAACATCTTTGATAATGCCCCTAGGAATTCTAACGGTTTTATCAGCTAATTGAATGCTCATCCTAGTTTGTTTGGGTTTCCCTAGACCTAGTTGTTTAAACAATGTATAAGGCATAACATTTATACTTGCCCCTAAATCAGCTAACGCATTATCAATAGTTAAACTACCAATTAAACATGAAATTGTAAAACTCCCTGGATCTTTTAGCTTTCGTGGTAGTTTATTCTGTAACATAGCTGAGCATGTTGCATTTAATTCCACGTGGTGCTCTTCGTTTATTTTGCGTTTGTTTGTCAAGAGCTGTCTTAGAAATTTCCTCGAATCTGGCATCTGAAAAAGAGCTTCAAGAAGAGGTAAGTTAATATGTAATTTCTTTAAAAGTTTAAGAAACTTACCGAACTGTTCTTCTGAATCGTCTCTTTTCATCGCTTCGGGATAAGGTATGCGAGGTTGGTACTCCTTGATTACCGGTTTTGGCTTTTCTTGTGTTACCTCTATTTTATCTTCGTTTACCTCTTGGTTTGGTTCGTCTAACCCTTTGCTATCATGATCTGTGATGGCTTGAATTTGCTCCTTAGGGTTAATCTCGGTGTTACTTGGTAGACGTTCTTGCGGTCGTTCAGACATTAGCTTCGCGAGTTATTCGACTGCATTGGTGACTTCCTTGACCGACTTAGTAAGTTCCCCCATTCGGTTCTCGTTATTTTTAATTGTTCTCTCATTTTGTTCGAAGCGGTTTTTCGTGTTTGCCATAAATTTTGTCAGCATCTCTTCGAGGTTTGGCTTCTTCTCTTATGGATAGGGGATTTTGGAAGTTTTGAGGAGGTTGTTGCCTTTGATTTCCTTGATTTCCTTGACCTCCCCACGAAAAATTTGGGTGGTTCCTCCAACCTGGATTGTAAGTATTACTATAGGGATTATTATTGGATCAGAAATTATTACCTATGTAATTCATCTGTTCACTCTCTGTTTCTGGTTGGTAGGGTGGGTACTCAGGATTCGCCACGGTTCCACTTGCCGCACTGTATGACTGGATGTGCCTGCGAGGAACACAAACTATCAATCTTTTTATTCATCATCTCTACCTGTGTTGATAGTGTGGTTATCGCATCGAGGTTGTAAACTCCAGTGGATTTTTTCGGTTTCGTCCTTGTAACCTGCCACTGATAATTATTTAGTGGCATCTCTTCAATGAACTCATAGGCTGCTTCAGGAGTTCTATTCTTCAGAGTTCCACTGGCTGCTGAATCGATTAGTTGTCTCGTTGAGGGGTTTACACCGTTATAGAATGTTTGGACTTGTAGCCACAAGGGTAGACCATGGTGTGGACACCTTCTCAAGAGATCTTTGTATCTCTCCCATGCATCGTATAATGTCTCTAAATCTATCTGCACAATAGAAGAGATATCATTCCGTAATTTGGCCGTTTTGGCCGGTGGAAAATATTTTAATAAAAACTTTTCGGTCATCTGTTCCCATGTAGTGATTGACCCTCGTGGTAACGAGTTTAACCACTGTTTGGCTTTATTCCTTAATGAAAAAGGGAATAACCGAAGACGTATGGCATCATCAGAAACGCCATTTATTTTGAAGGTATCACAGAACTCTAAAAAATTAGCTATATGCGTGTTTGGATCTTCGTCCTGCAAACCATCAAATTGAACAAACTGTTGAATCATTTGTATTGTGTTAGGCTTTAATTCAAAATTGTTAGCAGCTATAGTAGGCCTGACAATACTCGATTCTGCTCCTGCTAAATGCGGTTTAGCATAATCAAACATAGTACGTGGAGCATTATTTTCCCTCACATCATGCGGTGGTGGATTATTCTCGTCCATCCCTTCAATAGAATTGGATTTGTTTTCTTGATCTTCCTCTGTGTAATTTAGGGCTCGCCTGATTTCTCTGCGATTCCTGCGAGCGTAGCTTCAATTTCACTATCGTATACTAAAGGTCCTCTCGGGTTCCTTCTAGTTATAAACTAGAGGTACCTGCTAGGAAAAGAAGGAAAGAAATTTAGCAAAAATTTAAAATTTAACCTAAAAAAATAAAATTGTGAAAAATAAAAAATAATGGCTAAAGTAATAAAAATAGAGCATTCTTAATATTTTAGTTCCCCGGCAATGGCGCCAAAAACTTGATCGCTGAAATCAGAGTTTTAAAATTTAAAAAGAATGAGATCGAACCTGGAAACTAACTCTGACAACGATTAAAGGCAAGTGTACCTATCGAACAGTAGTATAGCTTAGGCAAGACCGGATTGTCGAACCCAAAGGAACCAAAAGTACTAATACTAACTTTCTTTTTATTATTTAGCCTAAAATAAAGTGAAGTTGCTTTAATCTAAATTAACGACTGCTAAGCTAAATACGCAGAGACAAAAAAAACGAATTGGGAAATAACTTGACGAAAAACTCAGTTGATCACGATGATACCTTCAGGAAGAATCCACCTAGACTTCACTTGTTATTTAACACTGAACCATACGATTTATTCACTTAGTTTTATCCGTAGGACTCCCTAACGTATATTAAGCCCTCTCTCGAGGCGAATAATGTCTAACCCTAGGTTAATTAAGGGAACTCTCGTTCTCTTATAATAACCCCCTAGAATAGCAGTAAATCGATCTATGGACTCACATATTAGGTTTCACCCTAATCCGGCAAAATCTCGTAACCCTATCTTTAGGCGTTCGATCAACTCCGCTTAATTATTCTAGATCTACTCTTAAGCAGGGCCTATTCCTCCTCCACCTAAGCACATCAGATTTGGATTAAGCATGCATAATTAAGAACAAACTAAGTATTTATCATATAATTCAGGAAACAATAACAAGATTCATCTAGGTTTCATCCCCTTCAGGTATCTAAGGGGTCTAGTTCATAACAAATAATGAAAACATCTCAAGAGAAAAGATAAAACAAAACATAAGAAATCCCTAAAACTCCCTAAAGGAATTGAAGGAGAAATCCGCCATCTTGAGTAGAATTCCGGCTTCTTGGGATGGATCAACTGGCTAACTTCGAGTGATTCCCACAATTCTGACCTTTCCGGCTTGGCTTCTTGGCCTAGCTCGACGCCCCCTTCATTGGTGGCACTTAGGGGGTTTATATAGGCTCTTGGAATGCGATTCTTTCTCCCTAAGTATCATTTTTCGACTAAAATTGTCTAAAGCCACTACAAGGGCACGGCCATGTCACACGCCCATGTGGTTCGACTTCAGACCGTGTTCAGATTTCTAATTTGAGGCACGACCGTGTAAGTCAGGGTGAGGCCGTGTTCTAGATGAGTGACAAGGCACGGCCATGTGCTCTTTGGGCCAGGCCGTGTGGATTTCGTGATATGGCCCATTTACTCCGTTTTGGGCCCGTTTTGTGTTCTTTTCATCCTCGGGTGCTTTCCTAGGTATAAGACATGAAAAGAAAGGATTAAGAGCACCTTTTTACATCAATTGAGGGATAAATCATCCAAAAACAAGCTAAATGTGGGATTAAAATATGTTATAATTACGGTTTATCAGTTCAAAACTGACAAGGATTGATATCTTTACAAAAGATTCACTCAAATCAATCTTAAGTGTTTAAGGTTCAGGAAAAAATAATCACTCGTAAGTCGAACCTGAAAGTTAATCCTATAGGCTTGCCTGAAAATAAAATCTCCACCACTTTAAAATGAGATGATAAACAGATCAAAAGGTTTTTGTCAGGGTTGTAACGGGGCTAGGGTTAAAGGTGTGGATAAAGGCTGAAATTAAAAGGTTAGAATCGAGATTGAATTGACAAGTACCCACCTAAAAAATTACCGAAATAATTATATCAACTGAAAAGTAATAAACCAACTAATATGAGCTTTTTCTTTTGATAATTTGACTTTAACTGTATAAGCTCTCTATGAATACTAAATATTCTTCGATTTTTTTAAGAAAAAACTAATAATAAATGATAAATTGAACTAATAATATAATCAGGTAACTAATCAAATCAAATCTCGATATAAGGGTAGTCAAAAGGAATGGTGATAACAAATACAAAGGGGTTTTGGGTTAATATTAGCTGGTGAGTCAATAAAAAGGGTTGTTAGGATCAACGGGGTTCACTAGGGGTTAATTGTGGAGGTAGGCTTTTTAGTGGAGTGAGTGGGTTAAAACCTAAGTGCCTTTATCATCTCTGTATATCAAATCAATGGTGTGGTCTCAACATGTATAATTGAGGCAAGTTCTAGAAGAACAGTTCATAGTTGACATACTCATAATCAAAAGGTGAGCATGAAAAAGGGATATATGCTCTATAAGGCTCAAAATCTCACAAAAATTTATGGGTATTTTGATATCAACCTTGTAAATTTCAAAGTTCAAGGTAATATTTAAATTTAGGTTAACAACCTAGTGAGAATTTTAGTTCTAAAAATTAGACTTATCATGATTGATTCTCTAGTATCTTAAAGTTTAATCATCAATGCACAATTATCAATGACTTACTCAAAAAACATGTCAATAAAAACCATAAATCATCAGAAATTTCATCCTAATTAGTAATATGAGAAAATTGATTCAAAACAAGACTAAATTCAGGGATTTGAGAATAATGAAAAAAGTTTGGCCGAATATTAGAATAATGCAAAAAGTTAGGCACTTTCTTCAAATAAATATTCACCCCCCACACTTAAGATGTACATTGCCCTCAATGTACAAAGATAGATAATAGATTTAAGGGATAAATCAAAAGAGAAGGGGAAGAATACTCCCTGAATTTTGGATGGTGTCCCTGGAGAATGGTAGAGGTCGTGGTATGTATGTTTGAAGGGGTCGGTCTGGATGACGATCCTGTACTAGATGAAGAAATTGGGGAGCTCGTGAAGGATTAGCCAGGGTTTATTAAGACATAATTAAAATAAACTAAATATATAACTAAAAACAAGAAAGAAAAAGGGAATGAGACTAAGAAGGAAAATAAAAATAAAAGAAAAGAAAAATGGACGGAAGAGTCCTTATTGTTGGATAGTTCGCGAGGTGGGTGTAATTCCTAGGGCTGCTGTGGTGGTGGTGGTGGCGGAAGTGGCGTGATTCCCAAGCAGCCTGGTGAACCTGACACTAAGAAACTAAAATAAATTAAACTAAACTAAGCATAAGATTGTCAAAGAGAAGGAAATTGAAGCAAAAGAGAAAAGAAACATAAAAACTAATTGGTCTCAAAGACCCTTGGCTTAATGTTTGGATGAAGCGGTCGGCATGAACTTATGTGTAGGGTCTCTTTTGGGGAGACTATACTTGCCTTCTTCCGCTTCTTCGGCATAGCTTCGGTGTAGCTCGAGAGTTTTAAAGAATAATATGGAGAGGTTAATCTGAGAAGAAGAAAAAACAAAAGAGGTGGAAAGTAGGAAAATGGGGAGGGGTGTTGGTGTTTAAATAGAGGCTCAAATCTGGTACGTTTCCACGCCCGTGGTCCGAGGGCGTGTCGATTCACACGGCCTTCTCGCACGGCCGTGTGTCCATGCGTGTTGTTTCACCATGCCCGTGTTTCAGCAAGTCACGCCCATGTCTGAGAAGTCAGTATATTGACACGGTTGGGAGGCACAGGCGTGTTCTACTGTGCTTGGTAAGTCAGTAGCTTTACACGGTCATGGGGCACGGCCATGCCACTTTATCGGTGTCCGTGGGGTAGTGGTTGGATCCGTGACGTCGAAATTAGTTGGGATTTGATTCGCACGGCCTCTGCTATATCAGTACGGAGATTCTGATGGTCCACACGGTCACGGACACGGCTGTGTGTAAGACCGTGTGGTCTGGAATTCTGCACTTTTTGTTAGTTTAAAACTAGATGTTTAGGAAAGAAAAGAGGAAAGACGAGAAATTGAAAATAAATGCAAAAGTAAAATAGGGTTAGTGCTCGGGTTGCCTCCCGAGAAGCGCTCGTTTATAGTCTTAAGCTAGGCTTTCCTTGTAACAAAATCAGGGAGGTTTAAAGTTTTGAATATCTTCCTTCGTGCTCATAATTTTATTTTCTTGATAAAATCTAAGTCGAGAAGCGTTTACCTTGAAAGTGACGGATGTTGGATTGCTTACCTCGACTATTCCATATGGAAAGATATTTTGTACCTTAAGAGGAGTTTCTTTCAAGTCTGGAGCGGTGACGCGAGGGTCGTCACCTGGTCCCCTATTTTGAAGTGGTTTGATGTTCCTATGAGCTCTTCTAGGGGCTCCTTAGGTTTTACTTCGGTCGGTTCCTGTTCCTCTTTGATTTGTGTTTCCTGCTCTTTTAATTTGTCGACCCTTAGGCTTTGTTCCTTATGTAATTCTGTTTTGTCAGCTTGGGGTCTATGATTTGGCTCTGGGTTGTATCCATGTGGTGTTTCCTGCGATGAAGGTTGCACAAATTGATTATCAAATGAATTGTCTTTCTTTCCTTCATCGATTGTTGTCCTGGCCGAGTCAAGAGCATGAAGACTGATTGATTCGTTACCTACACAAAGTATGAGTTCTCCTGTGGCAACATCAATTTTAGTTTTAGCAGTTGCTAGGAAAGGTCTTCCTAAAATTAAGGGGATTGAATTTTCCTCATCCATGTCTAAGACAACAAAGTCAAATGGGAAAACAAATTTATCGATTTTGACAAGAACATCTTCGATAATGCCCCTAGGAATTCTAACAGTTTTATCAGCTAATTGAATACTCATCCTAGTTTGTTTGGGCTTCCCTAGACCTAGTCGTTTAAACAATGTGTAAGGTATGACATTTATAGTTGCCCCTAAATCAGCTAACACATTATCAACATTTAAACTACCAATTAAACATGGAATAGTAAAACTCCCTGGATCTTTTTGCTTCCGCGGTAGTCTATTCTGTAAGATTGCTGAGCATACTGCTTTTAATTCCACATGTGGCTCTTCGTCTAATTTGCGTTTATTCGTCAAGAGCTGTTTCAAAAATTTTCTCGAGTCTGGCATCTGAAAAAGAGCTTCAAGAAAAGGTAAGTTAATATGTAATTTCTTTAAAAGTTTAAGAAACTTACCGAACTGTTCCTCTGTATCATCTCTTTTTACGGCTTCGGGGTAAGGTATGCGAGGTTGGTATTCCTTGATTACCAGTTTTGGCTTTTCTTGTGTTACCTCTATTTTACCTTTGTCCACCTCATTTGGTTTGTCTACCACTTTACTACCATGAGCTGTGATGGCTTAAATTTGCTCCTTTGGATTAATCTCCGTGTTACTTGGTAAACGTCCTTGCGGTCGTTCGAACATTAACTTTGCAAGTTGTCCGACTGCCTTAGTGACTTCCCCTACTGACTTAGTAAGTTCCCCGATTCGGTTCTTGGTCTCGTCAACCGATGTTTATTGATTTTTGTGTGTTTTCACTATATCTTGGAGACAGTTTTCTATACTTGCCATGAACTTTGTTAGCATCTTTTCGAGGTTTGGCTTTTTCTCTTGCGGATATGGCTGATTTTGGAAATTTTGAGGAGGTTGTTGCCTTTGATTTCCTTGATTTCCTTGACCTCCCCATGAAAATTTTGGGTGGTTCCTCCAACCTGGATTGTAAGTATTACCATAAGGATTATTATTGGATCTGAAATTATTACCTATATAGTTCATCTGTTCACTCTCTGTGCCTGGTTGGTAGGGTGGGTACCCAGGATTCACCATAGTTCCACTCGCGTCATACTGCATTACTGGGTGTGCCTGCAAAGAACACAAACTATCAAGCTTTTTATTCATCATCTCTACCTACGTTGATAGCATGGTTACAGCATCAATGTTGTAAACTCCGGCTGATTTTGTCGGTTTAGTCCTTGTAACTTGCCACTGATAATTATTCAGTGACATTTCTTCAGTGAACTCGTAGGCTGCTTCAGGAGTTCTGTTGTTTAGGGTTCCACCGGCGGCTGAATCAATTAGTTGCCTCGTTGAGGGGTTTACACCGTTATAAAAAGTTTGGACTTGTCGCCACAAGGGTAGACCATGGTGTGGACACCTTCTCAAGAGATCTTTGTATCTCTCCCATGCTTCGTATGATGTCTCTAAATCCATCTGCACAAAAGAAGAGATATCATTTCGTAATTTGGCTGTTTTGGCCTGTGGGAAATATTTCAATAAAAACTTTTCAGTCATTTGCTCCCATGTGGTGATTGACCCTCGTGGTAACAAGTTCAACCACTATTTGGCTTTATTCCTTAATGAAAAGGGAAATAACCGAAGACGTATGGAATCATCAGAAACGCCATTTATTTTGAAGGTATCACAGAACTCTAAGAAATTAGCTCTATGAGTGTTTGGGTCTTCGTCCTGCAAACCATCAAATTGAACAAATTGTTGAATCAATTGTATTGTGTTAGGCTTTAATTCAAAATTATTAGCAGCTATAGCAGGCTTTTGGAAAATAACTCAGTTGAACAAAAAGGATGAATTGGGAAAATAACTTTTGGAAAAACTCAGTTGATCACGACAATACCCTCAGGAAGAATCCACCTAGACTTCACTTGTTATTTAACCCTGAACCATACGATTTATTTACTTAGCTTGATCCGTAGGACTCCCTAACGTATATTAAACCCTCTCTCGAGGCGAATAACGTCTTTAATTAGGGGAACTCTCGTTCTCTTATAATAACCCCCTAGAATAGTAGTAAATCAATCTATGGACTCCCATATTAGGTTTCACCCTAATCCGGCAAAATCTCGTAACCCTCTCTCTAGGCGTTCGATCAACTCCGCTTAATTATTCTAGATCTACTCTTAAGCAGGGTCTATTCCTCCTCCACCTAAGCACACCAGATTTGGATTAAGCATGCATAATTAAGAACAAACTAAGTATTTATCATATAATTCAGGAAACAATAACAAGATTCATCTAGGTTTCATCCCCTTCAGGTATCTGAGGGGTTTAGTTCATAACAAATAAAGAAAACGTCTCAAGAGAAAAGATAAAACAAAACATAAGAAATCCCTAAAACTCCCTAAAGGAATTGAAGGAGAAATTCGTCATCTTGAGTAGAATTCCGGCTTCTTGGGATGGATCAATTGGCTACCTTCGAGTGATTCCCACAAATTTGACCTTCTCGGCTTGGCTCCTTGGCCTAGCTAACCACCCCTTTCAAAAATGAACTTAGGGGGTATATATAGGCTCTTGGAATGTGTTTCTTTGCCCCAAAGTATCCAAATCCGAATGAAATTGTTCATTGGCACGACAGGGACACGGCCATGTCACACGCCCGTGTGACTAGTCTTTGGGCCGTGTTTGTATTTCTTTAATGAGGCACGGCCGTGTAAATCGGGGGTCAGGCCGTGTTCTAGAAGATCAACAAGGCACGGTCGTGTGAGCTTAAGTCCAGGCCGTGTAGATTTCCACATTGCCCAATTTGCTCCGTTTTGGGCCAGTTTCTCGTTCTTTTTATCCTCGGGTGCTTTCCTGAGTATAAGACATGAAAAGAAAGGATTAAGAGCACCTTTTTATATAAATCGAGGCTTAAATCATCAAAAGCATACTAAATGTGGGATTAAAATATGTTATTATTACGGTTTATCAATTATGAATCATGGAAAGTTCGTTTTAATTGTCAGTTGAGAATTTTGCTTGAGGACAAGCAAAAGCTTAAGTGTGGGGGTATTTGATAAACCGTAAAAGTAAACATATTTTAATCCCACATTTAGTATGCTTTTGGATGATTTAAGCCTCGATTCATATAAAAATGTGCTCTTAATCCTTTCTTTTCATGTCTTAGACCCAGGAAAGCACCCAATGATGAAAAGAACATAAAACGGGCCCAAAACGGAGTAAATGGGCCATATCACGGAATCGACACGGCCTGAACTTAAGCCCACACGGTCGTGCCTCACTGAGTTACTAGAACACGGCTTGACCCTCGATTCACACGGCCATACCTCATTTAAGAAATCCGAACACGACTTGAAGACTAGTCACACGGGCGTGTGACATGGCCGTGTCCCTGTCGTGGCAAAGAGCAATTTCATTCAGATTTCGATACTTTGGGGCGAAGAAACACATTCCAAGAGCCTATATAAACCCCCTAAGTGTTACTTGAAAAGGGGGCGTCCAAGCTAGGCCAAGGAGCCAAGCCAGAAAGGTCAGAGTTGTGGGAATCACTCGAAGATAGCCAGTTGATCCATCTCAAGAAGCCGGAATTATACTCAAGACAGCAGATCTCTCCTTCAATTCCTTTAGGGGGTTTTAGGGATTTCTTATGTTTTGTTTTATCTTTTCTTCTGAGATGTTTTCTTTATTTATTATGAACTAAACCCTTTAGATACCGGAAGGGGATGAAACCTAGATGAATCTTGTTATTGTTTTCTGAACTATATGATAAATACTTGATTTGCGTTTAATTCTTGTGTTAATATTTCCGGGATATTGATTCAAGTCAAATGTTCTTAGGTGGAGGAGCAAAAGTCCCTGCTTAAGAATAGATCTAGCATAATTACAGCGGAGTCGTTCGCGCGCCTAGAGATAGGGTACGAGATTTTGCCGGATTAGGGTGAAACCTAATATGGGAATCCATAGATCGAGTTAATGTGATTCTAGGGGTTTTAATTAGAAAGAGATTTCAATTAATCAACCTAGGGTTAGTTATTATTCGCTTCAAGAGAGGGTTTAATATAACTTACGGAATCCTACGGATCAAGTCAAGTGAATAAATCGTATGGTTCAGGGTTAAATAACATAGTGAAGTCTAGGTGAATTTTTCCTGAATGTGTCGTCTTGATCAGTTGAGTCTTTCCTCAAGTTATTTCCCAATTCGCTCTTTTTGTCTTTGCGTCTTTAGTTTAGTAGTAGTTAAATTTAGATTTAAAGTAACTTCACTTTATTTTAGGCTAGATAAAAAAAAAGAAAGTTAGTATTAGTACTTTTAGTTCCTTTGGGTTCGATAATCCGGTCTTGCCTAAACTATACTACTGTTCGATAGGTACATTTGCCTTTAATCATTGTCAGAGTTAGTTTTCAGGTTCGATCATTCTCATTATAAATTTAAGACTTTGATTTTAGCGATCAGTCTATTGTGGTAGGAGAGGTTCCAACTTGTGATCAAGTAGCTGATATCCTTACCAAGCCACTTTCAGCAACATGTTTTGCGCGTTTTCGTACTCTTCTTCAGGTCTTGCCCACAGAGAAGCTGGGTGAATGTTAAAGTTCATATAGCTAGGTTGTTAGTCAGTTAAAGAAGTCAGTAAAGTTGTTAAGAGTAGTTATCCAAGCTTATATAAACTCTCATCAAAGAAGAGAAAGGCAGAAATCAAATTCAAGAATTAAAACGGAGTTCATTTTCCAGTTATAGTATTTCTCTTCTAATTCTTTCATCTACAAAAGTCATTTAAGCGTCAACCTTACCTAGTTCCTAATACTATTTGGTTACTGATTTGGAGGATAAAATACTCTCAACGCATCTTGAATTTCTCATGGTTACTCACATGAGGCAGCATCTTAACTAATGTGGAAATATGTCGAAGAGGACTTAATGCTGATCCATCGTGTACGCGTTGTGGTAATATTCAGGAAGCTATTATACATGCAGTGCACGAATGTCCGACAGCAAAGTTTGCTTGGCTTCAAATTATTCCTGCTACCCTAGGAACAGGTTCTTTAATCTTGACCTTGTGGAATGGATCGTAGTTAACCTCCCGTATCATGGTTCTAATTTGAATTCTAGAATTGAGTGGAATGTTTTATTTGCTATGGTTTGTTGGAATAATTGGAAGGACAGAAGCACGTTTATTTTTCAGGGTAAAAGTAGCTCGACATTGGCTTTGTTTCACAGAAGTCTGACTTGGGCTGAATATTTTGCGTCTGGACAATCGGTTACTGGCCATTCAAGGCAGAAGGAATGGCAACAAATCGGATGGATGGCACCGCCGCAAAACTGGATAAAGATTAATGTTGATGAGGCTTCTTTTGGTGGCTGTAAACACTCTATTACAGCTGGTCTCCTCCGCGATGAAGAGGGTGGTTGGATTCGGGGATACTGTCGGCGAATTGGTTCTGCGATTAGAGCTGAGCTATGGGCGATTCACGATGGTTTGATGATTACTTGGCGAGAGGGATACAGGAAGATCTTGCTTGAAACTGATAGTTCTCTGGCTATTCATATGATCAAGAACACAAATGGAGAGGGCGCTAATACCCATTTGGTACGCAGCATTGTGCAAGAAGGAATGGGAGGACCAATTAATACCATGTTTTTAGAGAAGCCAATCACGCAGCGGACTTCGTGACGCGCATGGCCACCATGGAAGAGTTTACTCTGAAGGAATTTGCTCAAGCCCCGGTTGGAATAATGCATGTCCATCTAGGAGATAAATGAGGTGTTACTAGGGATCGTTTGTTCTTTCTAGTTCTTAAGCCTATAGTACAGGGACTCATCAGATGATTTAACTAGACTGTGTTAGTTGAATTTAAAAATTAATGTATTATTTATAGATATATTTAATTTATGAATATTTTTTTTATGTTAACATAATTTTAAATTTGAAATATTTATATATTCATTTAAATTTAAAATTATATTTTTACAGATTTCAAATATATTGTCATATTAAATAATAAATGAAATTCATGTGAAAGGTTACTGCTCTAAGTGTAATTTCACTTATTCAAGATTTGTTTTACATTTTCAAAATTAAAACAAGTACATAATTGGTGAAACGTCAAACATAAATCGAGGTCATTTGCAGTACTAATATAATAAAATCGCAATTCATAAAGCATGGCCTATTAGCTCAGTTGGTTAGAGCGTCGTGCTAATAACGCGAAGGTCGCAGGTTCGAGACCTGCATGGGCCATTTTTTAATATATTTTTCCAAATATTCTTTCGCTTCTGGGCTTGTGAGTTTTGCAGCTCTTCTTAACTCATTTGGGCTTCAGTATAAACACAATTTTGTTTTCTTCGACTAAATTATTTCATTTTTATTTTGAAAGCTTATTTAGGTATAAATTATGTATTATGAGTACTTAAAAAATTAAAGGATATTGGGATATAATAAAAATGTATACCTTACTCGAATAAAGGTTATTGGGGTATTATTTTCCTAAAATGTTTAAATTTTATACCCCTATAACACCTATCATATTTATTACATGAAAGTAATATTTGATAACTAGAATTACGTTTGTAAATTTTATTAAATATATTAT
Source organism: Gossypium australe (assembly GCA_005393395.2). Classification (NCBI taxonomy): domain Eukaryota; kingdom Viridiplantae; phylum Streptophyta; class Magnoliopsida; order Malvales; family Malvaceae; genus Gossypium; species Gossypium australe. Next base: position 10,096,810 of record CM016623.1, on the reverse strand, counting down.
TTAGATTTTATTAATTAATATTATTGATATATTATAGTCTTTTTATTTGGAAATTTAAAAATATTTAAATCTCAAATATTATTATAGGTGTATAACAATTAATTCTCTCTAACATTCAAAATTTTGATAGAAAATTTGAATTGTTATAGAGGAAATAGGCTATAATATATAATACTATTAAATATTAAAATAAAAATATAATTTTTTTCAAAAAATTAAAAATAATATAAATAAGAAAATGAGTTTAAATTAATTATTTACATGTACAAATGATCCTCTATAAAATTTTAAACTAGTATTTTGTATTGAATCGAAAAAACATGTATTAAATGTGTTAAAATTATGGTTAAACTAATTTCAATTCAGCCCGGCCCAACTCATAATTGTTATGTATGCCTCTCTGCCCAAGCCCTGTTAATATTTGGCGAAGATTTTTTTTATTTTTTATTTGATCTAAAATAGGTGACTAAAATGCGGATCTCCATTCTACCGTTACACAACGGCTAGCTTATCCAACGGTTCAAAAATACAGTGCACTTTAAATTTTCAAATACATCTCTCCCAACGGTCACCAGATTTCATTTTTGTACGTTCTTTCTTCCTGATCTGCCTCCGCATTCACAAGCAAAACAACTCCAAAAAATTCATTTCCAATCAAAAGCAAAAAAAGATGAAAGGTTCTGAGAGAAAAGTCTCTTTCTCGTCTCCTCCTATCAAATCATATGCTTCTCCCAATGGTAAACTTCTCTCTCTGACTCTTTACCTGTTTGTTTTGTTTGTTGCCCCCCCCCCCCAAGCAAAGAACATTAAGGTATAGTCTTTGAATTCGCATTTGTTTTGATTTGTTTAGTTTGAGATTTTTAATAGGTTCGGATGAGAATGATAGAAGCAATCAGCAAATGGGTTTGAATCTGCAAACACAGAAAAAGCAAGCTGGGAAGACTTTCATGTCACCCACCATTTGTGCAGCTTCAAAGGTCAGTTTCCCAAGAAAGAAAGTCTTAGCTGAAAGAAATGAATCTCTAGGATCCAATTCCTCCAATACCCATTTCTCCAAATCCCCTTGTCTTGATTCTAAGCCCTCCCCAAAGATCATTTCTAAAGCTTGCCAGAAGAATTCCCCAAATCTTGATCCCAAAGTCGCTTCTAAAGACCCTTCCTCTCACAACACACCCTTATCTTACAATTCCAGAGATGGGACACCCTCACCAGGTCCTTATGACCCATTAAACAATTACCTTTCCCCAAGGCCTCAATTCCTAAGGTATAATCCTAGCAGGCGAAAGGAGATCTTTTTACGCCTTGAAATGGAGGGAAAAGAAGGAGATGATGAAGCTGATACTGTATCTAGTGACAATTCTTCTCTGGCCTCTTCTCCTTCACAAGAAGATGAAGAAATCGGTGACGAATATGAGAGTCTTTTGGAGCAAGAAGATGAAGAATCTGACACTGAATGCGAAGAAGAGGCAGACGAGGAAGTAGCATGGAGTTTGAGAGGAGTGTTCAAATATTTCCTTTTGTCGGTTGTGTTATTACTAAGTACATCATATATTTCCTCCATGAAATCCTCCGTCTCTGCACCAGCTTTTGAGGCCCCAATACCTGGTTTTCATAATATCTCCTTTGGAATAGGTGAGGGTTTTGAGGTTGGATACAAGTTCTTGGATGGAAAACAGGAGCATTTGGGCTTACTGAGCGTTACCCAAGCTATTGCGGATGAGGTAATTGAGGAAGAGATGGCAGAAAATGCTAGCATGGGACACATTGTTAATGTTAGCTTGGAGCTAGAGGATAGAATTGTTGAAGCTGAAGAGATGGTTGAAGAAGAAAACAAAAAGGCATGTGAAGAAGAATTGATTATGATGGAAGAAGCTTCTGAGGAACTTGCTGAGATTATTGAATTGCAGGAGATAGAAGAAACTGGGGAGCAGATTGAAGATGTAAAGGAAGATGGTGAAACACATGATGTTATTGAAGAGGAATTGGTGGAAACAGTAGAAGTTTTTGATGAGATGGTAAGGGATATTGAGCAGCAGGGGCAGCAAACTGCTGAAGAGGTTGGATTCTTACAGGGTGATCATAAAGCAAGTCTGTTGTTTGAAGGAACAGATTCTTCAGAGGAGATAAGGGTGGTTCCAAAGGAAACCAGTGATACTGACATGGTTCAAACCCAAGTTATGCGATTCAGGAATGCAGTCAGTATGCTGGAGAAGTGGAGCGAATCCCTTGCTCTAAATCTTCAGGAAGTGAATCCACTGAAAGGGCTGAACCAGCGCATGGGGACAGAAGTATTTCTCAAAGTTGCGTTTGGGGTTTTAACAATTTCTGCCATTGTTGTATCCTTTGCATTGGGATCCAACATTAGGCGAAAGGGAACTGCAGCCTCAAAGCAATCATCTCTGGTGGATAAGCAATCAACCCAACCAGCAGTGAAGGAAAAGCCAAGTTTGCTGCTTCCAGTTGAAAGAGAGGAGCCAAAAGAGCTTGCCATTCCTAACTCCATGCCTTTGATTACCTCGGCGGTGGAGAGCGGAGCACCTTCAGTTGAGTTGCTGGCTGAATTCGAGGTCGGCGCAATAAGTAGATCACTTAAGAGTTCTGCTATAAGCAGCAGAATGAATGATGAAATGAGCAGCAGCCATTCTTATTCTTCAGAGAAGGATTTGGGGAACAAGGATCGTCAACAAGGTTTCTCAGAGATGTCTGCTGTGAACTCCACTTCATCTGAAACTGCCAAGAAGAAACATTTAGGGAAAGAGTTGGGAAGCAATGACTCGGTATGTTTTTCATTCAACTATATTTAGCATTGTCATCTTTGATGAGACTGTTTTGCATGTTTCAGATTCATTTTATAACAATTGTGTTCGTTTGTTGTATGCAACAGGCAGGAGCGAAGGGAGAAGGGAGGAATAAGGAGGTGACAACTCCACTGAGGCGATCAGCCAGAATCCGAAATCGAGCAGACACTGTATCCCCATGAAGGCGAGAGTGAAGAGCATAATTTGAATATTTTTGGGCATTATCAGAAACAGCATCTCTGTTGTTTCATGTTCCAGAAAAGTAATGTAACGTAGGTAGAATTAGAAATTGTTCTACTCTAAACTTGTAGGAAATGATCATTATAAGGCTGACAAATTGTTGGTCACTTCCAATTTTTATGTTAACAATCAGTTTATCACTTTTATAATCTTTAATCTTTTGGCGGATGTGCAATGTGATAGGTTCATGAAAACCAGATTTTCATTATATCAATCTTGTTACTCAATGTACCGTTGGTGACCATTTTTGGTCTTTTAATGAACTTTCCCTAGCCAAAAAATGTTAACATTTATCTCATTGAATTTCAAATTTATAGAGCTCAATTTTAGGTTATTGTTACTCCAATTTAAGGTAATTAAATTGGTTACTTTAATAGCAATTAAATCCTAATCATTCATTTGGTAACTTGGCAAAAGTATATCAAAAGTATATTATTTCCCATCTTTCTATTAGGAAAAAAAAAATTAAGAAGAAAAAAATCAGAGTGATGTTTTTCTTTGCCGATTCCAATTTTGCATTAAGTAACTTTGTTATTGTGGAAATCATATTAGTATGTTCGTTTACATCAAGAGCATAATGAAGCTCAAATACAACTGAAGTAAAATTTCAGGGGCAAAGTCAACAACTATTTTAGGGAGGGCCGAAATTGAATTATAAATTTTTGAGAGGATAATGTGTAATTTTATCATTATTAACATATGATTTCATCATTTTTGAAGGGCTAAATAGAAATCTCTTCATTTTTAGTGAAACCAATATGCAATTTTACCATATATTAACTTCTAATATCATTATTTTTAAGGGGGTTAAAAAATAATTTTCCATTGCATAATTTATATATGGTCAAAAAATTCTTCTGCCCTCTTTTGTGCCTCTTTTCATGCCCCTCCAATCATTTTTTGATTATGATATTTTACACTTAACTAAGGCTGAACAAAATCCGATTCGATTAAAAAAATTCAATAAAAATTTTAAATTTTGAATTAAATAGTTTGAGTTATTTGAGTTAATCAAGTTATTCGGATAAACTTGAATAAAAAATTAAGTTTTTCGGTTTAACTCAAATATGAATTACACAATTCGAGTTATCTAAAAATCCGAATAAGAAAAGATAAAACTACGTCACTTTTGATAAATGTTTACTTTTTCTAAAGTTAAAAGTCAAAACAATTAAGTTAAAAGTCAAAACTACGTCATTTTGATAAATGTTTACTCACTAAGTTAAAAGACAAAACTATTATATTATTTATGTAGTTAAAATAATCTTGTACTTCGTCTACTAGTTAAATAATTAATCCATGTAAATGCAACATTTAGTATAAATAATAGGATTCGTTAACTCAACTCAACTTGACTCGAAATTTTTTGACTCGATTCGATTCGATTCGAAAAAAATTCAAATTGAGTTCGGCTACTAAAAATATGATTCATCAACTCGACTAACTCAAAATTTTTTGACTCGACTCGATCAAATACTCAACTCGGCTGTTACTCTAAACCTTGTTAGTAACCATTACAACTAAAAGAAAAAAAGTCTTGAAAGAAAATTATTTATATACATATTAATGTAGTTTTGATAATATTTGTAAAGACTAAAATTTTGGATTTATATAAGAGAATAGTAATTAAATTTTCTGTTACCACCTCAAAGATCATAATATTAAATATCCTAGTTAAATTTAGATATCGAGACTGTACAAGGCTAATTTAGACCGGGCCCACTACTAATCAGAAACAAAAAAGAGAAAGCCAAATACAAATAATAATGTCCATTTACAATAGATTCAAAAGCCTAAAATAACCCCAAAACCCAATAACTAAACCTAGCCCAAAAAATAGCCAAAAACCTAAACTAAAGTCAGGAAACAGAAACCCTAGGGTTTCTTTTAGAGCCGTAGCCTCCCATGTGCGCCCTCAGCTCGCACACCGCCCGAGGGGCGACTCCTCCGCTGGAATTACACCAAAATAGCAAGAACCCTAGCCATTGACCCTCCACAGAGCAAAAGAAAAAGAAACAGTAATGAAAAAAGCGAAGTAACATATGATATTGTATTTTTTTCTTTCATTCGGCTATATAAGCCCGAAAGCAAGACCAATGTAAGGGACGATTTTTGAAATAAAAAAGAAGAGATTATTGAATACAAAAAAAATTCAAACATATCAAAAAACAGTAGTTTTTCTTTTATTTTTTTTCTCTCTTTTATTTTTCTTGAAATTGTTAACGTACATATATATTTTTTTATTATTTATTATTTTTCAAAGAGTTTTAAAAAAGGGGAGCTTACCTTTCAACTCCGCCGGAAAAGGGTGACTTTTGGTCTCCCCGCCGCCGTAGACGGCGGCGCCGGCGCCGGAGACCCACGGCGGCGCACGGCGGAGCGTGGCCGGAACGGGGGCCAGGGAGAGAGAGGTTTTTTGTTTTTTAGAAGAGGAGAAAATGAAGTTTTTAGCAAAAAAAATTAGCTTTTATAATGATTGGAAACGGCGCCGTTTTGAGAGTCATTCCCGGAGGCGAAAACGACGACGTTTTGAACCTCCGACCCGCGCACTGACCCGACCCGCTCCAAGGATCCCTTTTTTTTAGTGGAAGGGCTATTTGCGCTTTTGGCCCTTCTGCTTTTTCAGCCTGTTTCAATTAGATTCTTTTATTTTTTTAATTTGGCCTGATAGTTTCACATTTATTTCATTTTAGTCCCTGTCGAGACGCCGCGTTTTAGGAAGAGGGAATAATTTCCCAACTGGCCCTCTATTCTTACGCGCGTTACATTGGGCCCCCCGATTCTTTTTTTTTCTTCTTTTAAATTTGGTTCTTTAATCTTATTTCTTTTCTAATTTAGTCCCTTTCATGTTTATTTATTTATCTATTTTGGACCCTAATGTTTTTTTAATCCTAATCTAATCTTTATTTTATTTACTCAATTTCAAGCCTTTATTTTATACGAATAATTTCTTTGTTGTATTTTATTTATCTTATTTATTATTTATTTATTTATTTATTTATTTATTTATTCGTTATTTTTAGTATTAAAAAATTAGTTCATTTCCTTTTAGTGTGATTTCTTATTTTATTTTTATTTTTCTTGTTTGGAGCCTTTATTATTGCTATCATTATTTCACTATTTTTTTACTCATTTATTAATTTATCATTTTTTATACACTTTTAAAATTAGATTATTTATGTTTTATTTTGACATGTATCGTTATTTTTATTTGTGTTATTGTTACTTTTATTACTATTATCTATTTATTTTTACTATTATATTTCATTTATTATTATTACTACTATTATTATTATTACTCTTATTTATTTATTATTTTTATTCGTTTATCAATGTATTATTATTATTATTATTATTATTATTATTATTATTATTATTATTATTATTATTATTATTATTATTATTATTATTATTACTTTCCCTATTATTATTATTTTTTTGTTACTATTGTTCTTATTATTCTTACTATTGTTTTTAATATTATTATTACTATTATCATTAATTGTATTATTAACATATTATTATTAATATATTATTAATTGATGTTGTTATTATTACCATTATTCTCTTAATATTTATTTGCTCAATTTTTTTAATACATTTATTTATTTTATCATTTTGTTATTCACTTATTTATATCTTTTTTGTAACACCCCTTACCCGTACTCGACGCCGGAATATGGTATGAGGAATTACCGGAACACATACACTTGTAAACGTATTAAACCGAGTCATAAAATTTCATCCAAATTAACATTTTTCAATTTTCATCACAAAGTCCCTAATATGGACCTACGAGACCCAAAACATCCTTTGGAAGCGGTCCGGGACTAAACCGAGAACTTTGGAAAATATTGAAATGCAAGTATGGAGGACACAAGGGTTGAAATGCAAAAAGAAGAGTTTTTATTCTATTAGACTCTATTTTGATTATATTAGGATAATTAATATTAAGATAATTGTTAAGGATTATTTAATTTAGAATTTATTTTATTTATCTTTATTTATCTTTGATTATTTGTAATTATCTTTAAGAATTTAAGTAGGACTAGTCTATCTATCTTAGTACTATAAATAGGGGGAGAGGTGACTCAAATGAGGCTTGATCTTTTTCTGTAAACACTCTCCCCATAAGTCTTTGTTCTTTCCATATTTCCTTTTAATAAAATCTCCATTTTTATTATATATTTATTTTCTTTTCCACCACAACCTTGAGCCACTAAAATCCTTCTAGCCAAAGGTTGTCGAAAATCCCCAAAAAGGGTTCTTGAGGTTTAGAATCCGTACGTAACCTTCTCAACAGGGTATTCTTCGTTTCTCCACATTACGGGGCTGACGCTTCTGTCCATGTCCCTTAAAAAGTGATCTTTTCAACGTGTGCAAGGAACGGCCGCTTTGTATATTTTGATAAGGTTGCACAGTCGGTTCGTTAGCCTATTGCGTAGAGGTTGGCGAGCCCAAGAGACAAAATGGCGTGGGATTCGCCATTGAGAAACGTTGATCTAGCATAAGATGGTCCCACAAGAGTGATTGTTGGCTAGAGTCAGATTCCACTAAATCAAAGTCTAAATCCTTGGAGCTGGTGGTCGTAGGCATCCTCTTCCACTATAACTGGCTTATTCGGTTTGAGAAGGATCATCTAAAAGCCAAGGATTGAACCCAAGGCGGATCGAGGCAACTGGAGGCTGGAATCTCTCCACATAAGAAACTTTCTCTAAACTCTTTTTATTTTCATATTCCTCATTTTAATTTTTGCAACTTATTCTCGTAATTTCAATTCACTTTAAATTCTGTTTTTTATTTTTTTCAGATCGAAATTATTAATTCTGTTTTTTTATTTTTTTAGGAACGCATGTTTTCTTGGTCAAAAAATTGTCCAAGATTTCAAGAACGAGCATTCGTACAATCCAGTCCCTGAGGATTCGACCCTACTTCCCCTTTACTGTTCTTTTTCATTATTTCACAAGGAATAAGATATTTTTGGTGCTTTCAACGATGCATCAAATTTTGGCGCCGTTGTCGGGGATCGGTAACGTACTAATCTTGTTTTTTTTTTCTATGACCAGATCTGCCCCAGGCACTCTTGCGTTTGACTCAAAAATTGAAAAGACTGCGAGAGCTAAACGCAAAGAAACAAAGCTAAGGAAAAAGCAGTCAGCGGTGGTTGGGACTCAAAGCAATCCACCGCCAGAAATCAGAATCGACGATGAAGCAGAGTCTAGGGCTAACGAAAACCCTACTCAAACATTTGAAAGCAAAGCAGAAGAAGTCGATTCACCCGGAGAGGTGCTTGAAACTAGGGTTAACGAAAACCCGAATTTGGCACGTCAACCAATGGCTCAAACAATTCGGCAACTAGCCGAAGCTCCGACAGAACAACCGCCATTGTGCATCGCATATCCTACTACTATGGATACCAATTTTGAACTGAAATCAGGGTTAATTCAATTGCTGCCAACTTTCCGAGGGTTACAAAATGAAAACCCTCATAAACATTTGAAGGAGTTTCATATAGTTTGTCTGAGTATGAAACCTTAAGGCGTAACTGAGGATCAAATTAAATTGCGCGCTTTCCCTTTTTCCCTAGCAGATTCAGCTAGGGAATAGTTATTTTATTTACCTCCTGGATCTACAACTACTTGGGCTGATTTATCTCGTTTATTTCTCAACAGGTTTTTTCCAGCATCTAGAGCAGCTGAGCTAAGAAGGGAGATCGTGGGAATAAGGCAAAAAGAAGCAGAGACTCTTTACGATTATTGGAAATGATTTAAGAAGTTCTGTGCAAGCTACCATAACACGGTATAACAGAGCAATCCCTCCTCCAGTACTTTTATGAAGGCTTGAAGCCCATAGAGATGAATATGGTAGACGCTGCTAGTGGAGGAGCGTTGGTTAACATGACTCCCCAACAAGTAAGGGACTTAATCTCCACAATGGCTGCAAACTCTCAGCAGTTTCGAGCTAATCCCGAACCCCCCAGAAGAGTTCACTAGCTAAGTAATTCTTCCATAGAAGATAGACTTGATAGACTTACTAATATTGTCAGCTCTCTTGTTGCAGAAAAAGCTAAACCAACCCGGTTATGTGGAATATGTGCTACACCTGAGCACACAACTGATGCATACCCTAGTTTTTATGATGACTCTATGGCTCATTTAGATGCAGTGGGAAATTTCCCTGGGCCACCACAGAGGCGATACGACCCCTACACTTAATACCTACAACCCAGGGTGGAGGGACCATCCTAACTTAAGTTATGGGGCCAATCCACGAAATAACCAGTTATACCAAAATCAGCTTCCACAGCAGCCTCGGGATTCAGGTAATTTCTTAGAAACCATGGTCAATAAATTAACAGCTAATGTCCTTGATTTTCAACAGCAAACTCTTAATTTCCAAAGAGAAATGAAGGATTTTCAACAGAAAACTTAGGCGTCTATAAGAGAATTGACCATATCAGTTGAGAAATTGAACTCTCAAGGGAAGCTGCCGTCACAAACAGAACCTAATCCAAGACAACACGCAAATGCAGTGACGTTGCGAAGTGGAAAGGTACTGGAACCAGTTCCTGACAGGAATCTTGGCCAAGAAATCGCCCAGGAAAAACACGAGAAAGATGAACAGGTCCGACTGAAACCTCCATTTCCAGAACGATTTAACCAGTGTCGAAGAGGTAAAGAGGACAAGGAAATCCTTGAAACATTTAGGAATGTCGAGATCAACATTCCGCTGTTGAATGCCATCAAGCAAATACCGAGGTATGCTAAATTTCTTAAAGAGCTTTGCACCAACAAGTGGAAATTAACAGGTAATGAAAGGGTGAATGTTGGTGAAAATGTGTCCGCAGTGTTACAGCGGAAAATGCCGGCAAAATGTAAGGATAGGGGCATGTTTGCAATACCATGCAAAATGGGTCATTTGGGAATTAAAAAGGCTATGTGTGATCTAGGAGCCTCCATAAATGTAATGCCATATTCTATTTATGAATCACTTAATGCAGGTTTTTTGAAAAAAAACAGGTGTTATCATTCAATTGGCAGATAGATCCATTGTGCATCTCGAAGGAGTCCTCGAGGACGTATTAGTCAAAGTCAATGGACTTATCTTCCCTGCAGACTTTTATGTGATAAAAATGGAGGAGGATAACGCTCCCGAGTCTTCAGACATCTTGTTGGGGTGACCTTTCCTTAGTACTGCAAATACTAAGATTGACGTACGAAGCGGAACCCTCACGATGGAGTTTGATGGGGAGATCGTGAAGTTTAACGTTTATGGCACAATTAGCTATACAAGTGAAGTCTTGGACATAAACCGTGTCGACATAATTAACTCATCAGTAGAAAAAACTTTTGAGTCATCTTATGGAGATAAATCTAAAATGATATTTGATGATTTTGAATCTGTTAATAAATTATTGGCTCATATGGATACTAAACTTTTACCTTTTATTGTGCAGGCATCAGATCCGAAATTAAAATCACTTCTCGGGGATCTCAAATTCATATTTTTGGAGAATGATGAGATCATTGCCAACTTAAAAGGGATTAACCCCTTAGAGGAAAATATGAAACCAATGAAAGAGGCGCAAGGACGATTAAACCCAAATATGGTGGATGTGATAAAAAATGAGAACTTCCAAGCTCACACGATTGAAAAGATTTATTTTGATCCACCGTAGAAACATTCAAGTTGTCGAGCTAATGACGTTAAACAAGCGCTTGTTGGGAGGCAACCCAATCTTTATTTTTCTTTTATGATTTATTTTCATTTATTATTATTATTTATTATTTATTGTTTTCTTTTCTTTTCTTTTTAATTTCTTTTATTTAAATATTAATAAATTTCTCATCTTTGCTTAGGTAAAACGGAGCGCATTGAGGCTCGACTTGACACTTTTGGCCAGCAACTAACCGAACTCATTGCCATCCTCCGCAATGGACAGTAGCTATACGGGGAGTTTTTCTAAACTTTTCTACCTATTTATTTCTTTTGCGTCCACATTGAGGACAATGTGTTTTAAGTAGGGGGAGGTACTCTTCGTATTACTGCTGTCTTATGCTGTGATTTGTGTTTGCTACTTGAAGCTCCATTTTGTCCATTTTTTTAAGAATATTCTGTCGCTTTTCATGCCCAAGAATTTGACCACGACTTGCCACTGTTTGACCTACATGCATGATTCTTGGCTACTAAGTTAGTTATGGTTCTGTCTGTTTGATTGTATCTCCATTGTTTTATTTTTATTAGGCTAAAATAATTATGATTAATAAGTTAACTCTATCTTACTTTTTGTAAAATTGATCAAATTTAATATAAAGTGGACACTTAATACAATTGCATGCCTAAATTATGTTCGTGACTATTAGGTGGTTACTAAAACTTATTTTCGACACTTGATTATTTCCCTTAGGTCCTCCAAAATTAAAATTTCGTGTAAATTTTCTTTAATAAATGTTTCCAAGGTTATGAGTGCAGCTTAGAACATGACTGACTCAGTAACCGGGGTAGGGTGCTTGGGTTGTCATTCTACTTCGCGTCATGTAACACCCCAAACCCGGCCTAAAAGTTAAGCCCGAATCTGGCGTGTCACATGGAAGTTTTTTTTTTTTCAAACCATCTTTGAGATTGTTAAAAACTTGTTTGAGAATTACAGCCTCTTTGTTAAAACCCAAAACACTTAAGCAATTGTTATCTACTTGAAAACATAATTATCTTTAAAAACCTTTTTGGTTGTGAAAACATATTTGAAATAAACAATTTACGAAAATGGGATGTTTGGGAATAGAGTTGTAGAAGCATTTTGAAAGAAAATCCGAGGCCTGATTACAACATTTAACCCAAAATAGTAGAGTAATAAAATAAATAAGAAAGAAGTCTGAAGTCCAAATAAACCATTTCTGAAGTATGGTCTCCATCGAGTCATCTAAGGCCCAAGTCCACGTCACTGAGCATTACCTGAAAAGGTTAAGAGAAAGGGGGTGAGTTACAAGAACTCAATGTGTAATCCCCTTACCATCATCCACTAGGTCAGAACACACATAGCAATATTTTGGGCCTAAGCCCATTTACAATTATAACATAATAACATGTATATAATATGCATATGATATGCAAATCCCAAACCAAACCTAGTTTCCATCCGCTACACACCACCCGTACCAACCAGCACACCTGTGGGGATCAAGTCAACCCACCCCGCCAACACACCAATCGCAGGCATAAAGCCATTTAAAATGTTTGTGGCAGAGCCACCGAACTAGATTATGACAGAGTCACCGAACTAGATTATGGCAGAGCCACCGAACTGGATTGTGACAGAGTCACCGAACTAGATTGTGGCAGAGCCACCGAACTGGATTGTGACAGAGTCACCGAACTAGATTGTGGCAGAGCCACCGAACTAGATTATGGCAGAGCCACCGAACTAGATTGTGGCAGAGCCACTAGCACTTCTCTTCAATTTTATCCCAACCCATGCAATCATGTATGCATATACAAAGCATAACAATATTCATAGAATAATTTCATCATAAGGCCCATAATACAAGTTGGCCCATTAAGCAATCTAGCAATTTGGCCCATTAATCAATCTTAACAATTTGGCCCATTAAGCGATCTAGCAAATTTTGGCCCATTAATCGATCTAGCAAATTTTTGGCCCATTAATCGATCTAGCAAATTTTGGCCCATTAATCGATCTAGCAAATTTTGGCCCATTAATCGATCTAGCAAATTTTGGCCCATTTAGCAAAATATCAGATTGGCCCATTTATCAAAATATCAGATTGGCCCATTTATCAAAATATCATATTGGCCCGTTTATCAAAATATCAGATTGGCCCATTCATCAAAATATCAGATTGGCCCATTTATCAAAATATCATATTGACCCATTTATCAAAATAGTTCATATGGCCCAAAATATCACTTTTTAACAAAATAACCCATTAAGGGCAAATCCGTAATTCCCATAACCTTAATACCGGTTTCATGCATTTACACAAAAAGTGTTATTATACCGTATTTTCTGATTTTACAAATTTTATGATTTATTCTAATGCTTATCAAAATATCAGATTGGCCCATTCATCAAAATATCAGATTGGCCCATTTATCAAAATATCATATTGACCCATTTATCAAAATAGTTCATATGGCCCAAAATATCACTTTTTAACAAAATAACCCATTAAGGGCAAATCCGTAATTCCCATAACCTTAATACCGGTTTCATGCATTTACACAAAAAGTGTTATTATATCGTATTTTCTGATTTTACAAATTTTATGATTTATTCTAATGCTTACGGTATATTATCTAACCCTTGAGATAAGTGTGAAATTACACACTCTGGCCCATATCACAAATATCAAACTGCCCATATATCAAATATCACATTTGGCCCATAAAGGGTATTTTCGTAATTCGGTCCATAGGGACATTTCGTAATTCGACCCATTAGGGGCATTTTCGTAATTCGGCCCGTAAGGGAATTTTCATAATTCGGTAATCGTACCCACTAACGGTAATTCGATAATTTACTCTCTAAGGGAAATTTAGAAATTTTACCCACCAAGGGTAATTCGGTAATTTACTCTCTAAGGGTAATTTAGAAATTTTACCCACCAAGGGTAATTCGGTAATTTACCTTCCAAAGGTAAATTCGGTAATTTACCCTCCAAGGGTAATTCGATAATTTACCCTCCAAGGGTAATTCGGTAATTTACCCTCCAAGGGTAATTCGGTAATTTACTCTCTAAGGGAAATTCAGAAATTTTACCTACCAAGGGAAATTCGGTAATTTACCTTCCAAAGGTAAATTCAGAAATTTACCCTCCAAGGGTAATTCGGTAATTTACCTTCCAAAGGTAAATTCAGTAATTTACCTTCTAAGGGTAATTCGGTAATTTACCCTCCCAAGGTAATTCGGTAATTTCGCAACCCAGGGGTATTTCGGTAATTTACCCTCCAAGGGTATTTCGATAATTTCGCAACCCAGGGTATTTTGGTAATTTACCCTCTAAGGGTATTTCGGTAGTTTTACCCACCAAGGGTAATTCGGTAATTTACCTTCCAAGGGTAAATTCGGTAGTTTTACCCACCAAGGGTAATTCGGTAATTTACCTTCCAAGGGTAAATTCGATAGTTTTACCCACCAAGGGTAATTCGGTAATTTACCTTCCAAGGGTAAATTCGGTAGTTTTACCCACCAAGGGTAATGCGGTAATTTACCCTCCAAGGGTAATTCGGTAATTTCATATTCAACGGTGTTTCCGAAGGCCTACTATCGCCTCGAGTGGCACAGAATTCTATTTGGGTCTCTTCGGAACTATTGGGTCAAAAATCCATTTTAGGCCCAAACGGGGTAATTTCGCAATTCTGGACTTAACTACTAATTTGGGCATAAAAATTTAAAACTGTCCATCTGCGTCATACTGACTAAATTGATTATAACTCGAGTTAGGAAACTCGAAATTTATATCCGTAAAATTTCCTTGAAACTAGACTCATATATTTTCTTACTGTAAGTTTTCCAGAATTTTTGGCCTAGCCATTTAGTACAGTTTATTCCTTAAAGTTTCCCTTGTTTCACTGTCCAATGATTCTGACCTCTCTTAACTTAATTTCAAATTTCTCACTGTACAGTTTTCATATACTGTTCCAACTTATTTCTCTTGAAAATAGGCTCACTAAGGAATCCATACATATAAATTATAACCCATAATTCATTTTGTAAAATTTTATAAGAGTTTTCCAAAACAGATCAGTGAACCCCGAAGTTAATCAGAACCAGTCTCACTAAAATCAAGATATCTCAGAATATAAAATTCATTTTCCTTCTCCGTTTCTTGCATATTAAAATAGACACAGTAAGATTTAATTTGGTATCTTATTCACTTTCTAATTCATTTTCTCCTATTTTTAGTGATTTTTCAAAAACACATCACTGCTTCTAACCGAAACTATTTTATTACGAAATACGATTACCACTAAGATCATACGCACGCCCGAGTGATCACGGATGCCGGTTTTTGGTTTTCTTCGGTATTTCGACCGACTAACAGTATATTTCATACAAACTTTCAGAGAAGTATGAGATTACACACCATTTCAGATATGTATATGGAAGGGTATGAGATTACACACCTTATTCGGAATCCGTAACGCGATGCTCTCCGCGACACCAAAAATCCGAGTCACCTATTACGAGGGATAGGTTTTCGATTGAACCTTTGATAAAGTACTTCGGGACCTTGCAACCAGCATAAAATCTCTCATGGCAAGTCCCTAGACTCTCAACCATATTACGAATTAATCCCCTCATTAGCTAGCTTAAGCTTTGGGGGTTCCAAAAATACAAAAATTATCAACTAATGCCATCAAAATCACTTACTTGAAGAGAAAATGAGTTGCTGAAATTTTCAAGCTTTCAAAGCCCTCCCATGGCTGATATTTTCTCACCTACTCTATTACCTTTCAAATCCCATCATTATATTTTGTTTTCACCTACTCCATTATTTCAAATTCCATCATTATTATTTTCCCACTTCTTTATTATTCTTTTTCTTTTATTTCTTTTTCCTTTCTTTTTCCTTGTTTTCCTCCTTACCTTATCTTTTTAGTCATCATTTCATTTTTCTTTTATTTCTTTCCTTTAATAATGTCATGGTTGACACTTGGAAGAGCACACAAAAATAAATCCAAAATTTGCAAATGATGGGATTTGAACTCCTTCCCTCCAAGCTCTCCACTTGATGCCATAACCTCTTTACCAATAGTTCATTTATGTTAACAATTTACTCACTTATTTCCATAAACTTTGATGCCTCTTTCTATCTCTCCTTAATAGGCTTAAACACAAACTTTCACTAAGGCCCAACTCGAACTCGAAACTCCATAGAACTCCGTAACATTCCAAAATCACCTTACTAATGAGTCCCACTTGAAATAATGTCATTCTCAAATTCCCATAAATTTTAAACACTCCTACGCCCAAGGCCCATTGGGCCCATTCCTACTAGGCCCAATTTCGGGATGTTACAATTCTACCCTCCTTAAAGAAAATTTCGTCCTCGAAATTTCCAATCAACTATTAAATGCACTGCTCAAATCACACCACTATGCTTTCGCTGCGTACTCCGATCTTAATAACTCTAATATACTTTTTAACAAAATGTTGAATCCTCTTTCACAACCAAATATCTAACCACAAAAGCAAACAGTCATCTACCACTTATACTTAAAATCTTTCTACACTCAATCATCACATCCAACCAAAACATACCTGACTTGATGGTGATGAAACAATCTCGAGCCTTATGCTCCTTAAACCCGCATCTCATACATTCTCCTGACCTCCTTCAGCAGTTTCTAAGATGATGCTTTCTACAATAATCGCAAGCCGAAAAGTTTGGACGTGCCTTGACATGCTTTACGAAACGACACTACGACCCAAAAGAATCACGATCTATTTTCTTCTTACAGTCCCCAGACCTAACTCGAAGTGCTTCACCAATTCCTTTAACCTTTTCAAATACCTCCTTAACTATTTGAGTCAGCTCATCAACCTTAGTTCGATCATGAGATCTCGTCTCAACCATTAGCGATGCCAGCACCTCCCTTTCGGAAACATGCCCCAATGCTGAAGATCTAGCCTTAGCACCTCGACCTCTACCACGTCCACATCTATCGTGTCCACGTCTTCTAACATTCATGTTCACTAATGTCGACTTAATCTTATTACGAGTTTTATGAATCAGTATACTATTTCGTGTTTATTAAACAATGTCTTATGGAGTATAAGAGTTGAAGTGGTTTTCACTAAACGTATCCTAAAGTCTCAATCTCTATAGTTTTTACTCCTAAAGCCAAAAGTTCTGGAGTATTTCTACGGTCATATCACAATAATCATAATCATAAAATGATAACATATACTTACTTGACTTGGTGCCGGATACTCGTGGTGCCATACTTCCTTTAAAACATATAATCCAAACAGCTTTGGAAAACATTTTTGAACCCAAACCACAGCCGAGTTTTGCAAACTGTGCTCTATACCACTTAATTGTAACACCCCAAACCCGGCCTAGAAGTTAAGCCCGAATCTGGCGTGTCACATGGAAGTTTTTTTTTTTTTCAAACCATCTTTGAGATTGTTAAAAACTTGTTTGAGAATTATAGCCTCTTTGTTAAAACCCAAAACACTTAAGCAATTGTTATCTACTTGAAAACATAATTATCTTTAAAAACCTTTTTGGTTGTGAAAACATATTTGAAATAAACAATTTACGAAAATGGGACGTTTGGGAATAGAGTTGCAGAAGCATTTTGAAAGAAAATCTGAGGCCTGATTACAACATTTAACCCAAAATAGTAGAGTCATAAAATAAATAAGAAAGAAGTCTGAAGTCCAAATAAACCATTTCTGAAGTATGGTCTCCATCGAGTCATCTAAGGCCCAAGTCCACGTTACTGAGCATTACCTGAAAAGGTTAAGAGAAAGGGGGTGAGTTACAAGAACTCAGTGTGTAATCCCCTTACCATCATCCACTGGGTTGGAACACACATAGCAATATTTTGGGCCTAAGCCCATTTACAATTATAACATAATAACATGTATATAATATGCATATGATATGCAAATCCCAAACCAAACCTAGTTTCCATCTGCTACACACCACCCGTACCAACCAGCACACCTGTGGGGATCAAGTCAACCCACCCCGCCAACACACCAATCGCAGGCATAAAGCCATTTAAAATGTTTGTGGCAGAGCCACCGAACTAGATTATGACAGAGTCACCGAACTAGATTGTGGCAGAGCCACCGAACTGGATTGTAACAAAGTCACCGAACTAGATTGTGGCATAGCCACCGAACTGGATTGTGACAGAGTCACCGAACTAGATTGTGGCAAAGCCGCCGAACTAGATTGTGGCAGAGCCACTAGCATTTCTCTTCAATTTTATCCCAACCCATGCAATCATGTATGCATATACAAAGCATAACAATATTCATAGAATAATTTCATTATAAGGCCCATAATACAAGTTGGCCCATTAAGCAATCTAGCAATTTGGCCCATTAATCAATCTTAACAATTTGGCCCATTAAGCGATCTAGCAAATTTTTGGCCCATTAATTGATCTAGCAAATTTTTGGCTCATTAATCGATCTAGCAAATTTTGGCCCATTAATCGATCTAGCGAATTTTGGCCCATTAATCGATCTAGCAAATTTTGGCCCATTTAGCAAAATATTAGATTGGCCCATTTAGCAAAATATCAGATTGGCCCATTTCAAAATATCAGATTGGCCCGTTTATCAAAATATCAGATTGGCCCATTCATCAAAATATCAGATTGGCCTATTTATCAAAATATCATATTGACCCATTTATCAAAATAGTTCATATGGCCCAAAATATCACTTTTTAACAAAATAACCCATTAAGGGCAAATCCGTAATTCCCACAACCTTAATACCGGTTTCATGCATTTATACAAAAAGTGCTATTATACCGTATTTTCTGATTTTACAAATTTTACGATTTATTCTAATGCTTACGGTATAATATCTAACCCTTGAGATAAGTGTGAAATTACACACTCTGGCCCATATCACAAATATCAAACTGCCCATATATCAAATATCACATTTGGCCCATAAAGGGTATTTTCGTAATTCGGTCCATAGGGACATTTCGTAATTCGGCCCATTAGGGGCATTTTCGTAATTCGGCCCGTAAGGGCATTTTCATAATTCGGTAATCGTACCCACTAAGGGTAATTCGATAATTTACTTTCTAAGGGAAATTTAGAAATTTTACCCACCAAGGGTAATTCGGTAATTTTGTAACATCCTAGATTAGGGGTTATGCGTTTGTGCATAATTCATGAGTTAGTAGGTTTTGGCAATGTTTGGAAGTGTATTAAGGGTTTTTAAAATTCTAGGATGGAAGAGAAAGCTTAGAAAAATTATTGGTTTCTAAGTAAAAAGGGGAGCTAGGTAAATGAGGCTTGAAAAGAAACTCCGTGTGAAGCATGACACAAGGAACCATGTGGTAAAATGGCATGTTTTATGAATTATGTATGAATGTGTTATGTGAATTCTAGAAATAAGGAAATGTATGGAAATGTAAGGAAATGTAAGGAAATGTATGGAAATGTAAGGAAATGTAAGGAAATGTAAGGAAATGTAAGGAAATGCAAGGAAATGTAAAGAAATGTCTTGTCTTGGAAATGTAGGGAAATGTCCTGAAAATGTATGGAAATGTTAAGTTTAAAAGAGGAAAGTGAACATTTTTGGAAACCTGGAAATGTAAGGAAATGATTCAAAAATAGAAAGTGAACATTTTTGGAAACTTGGAAATGTAAGAAAAATGGCAAGTTACAGAGCCAATTGAAAATTTTAGGAAACTTAGAAATGATGCCGAAATGTAAAATTTTAAAGTTCAAAATAGGAAATAAGGGCTAGAGGGCCTTAAAAGAAAAAGTTGGAGAAGTTTGACACACAATCAGGCTTGGAAAAGTGGCTTGAAGGTGTCACTTAGGGCCTATGGAAATGGCGCCATGTGCAAGAGCTGTTGGGCCTGGGTTCAAGTCACTTGGGAAGCAAATAAATAAGTTTAATTTTTGCTTCCAGAAGGCTGAGGTGGACGGCATGGGTTTCTAGAAAAGGAAGAGTTTTATTTGCATAAATATTTGATTAATTAGGGGATAAATAAAGGAGTTTTATTCACATAAATATGTGAGTAATAAGAGATAAATAAAGGAGTTTTATTCACATAAATATGTGAATAATAAGAGATAAATAAAGGATTATTTTCTAAGGAGATAATTGAGGAGATAATTGATGGATTAAAGGCTTTTATCTTTTAAATAAAAGATAATATTATCAAAAAGAGGAGTGGTGGCCAAGTAAGGGACTCCTAGGCTGATAACTTTGGCTATAAAAGGAGGGCAGGAGGGCTACTCATTCACTTTTGCTTCCTCTTTGCCGAAATTTTCCTAGCTCTCTCCCCCTCTCTGCCGAATTTTTCTTCAAGCAAAATCCATCTTTTCTTCTTCTATTTTCTTCTCTGTTTCTACTGTCAAAGTCGAATCTTTGTTGATTCTAAGTAAAGGAGCAATCAACTACAACATCAAAAGGGTTTCTTCAACTGTCGAATACAAGGATCAAGGATCTAAGGTAAGATAAATTTATTTGATTAAAGGTTATGATGTATATGTTAGATTAGATCTAACATGAAGATTTCGACAGACATATAGGGCAAGGAATCCTCTTCAGATTTGGAATTTGTATGGTAAATGATATTCGGCAAAGGCTTAATTTTGGTATTTGGAATTATTTTTCATTATTTCAAAAGCCAAAAACTCACATGGTTACATGAATTAGTGTTAGCCGATTTCAAGGAAAAGGGTACTAGCAATTTTGGGATTTGATTTACAATCATCCAATTCGGCAACAAGGTAAGTAATACAAATCCTACTAGGATTTGGTTTTTTTAAGCCAAATAGGTTTGTTAATATGTTTTAATAATTGGCCGAATATAGGAGATAAAGATCTAGATCGGTAGATCATTCTTCGGGATTTCAAGGAATCTATTAAGCCAATCAGGTGTGTACTCACACTAATTTTCAATATATTATGGCAATGGTTATTTTAATATATGAATATGCATAAGAATGAGAATGTGGCTAAGTGCCATAAATGTGGCAAAAAAAGTACCCAGGTACGTTTCCTACTTCTGTTAGGATTATGAATGTGATATACTTGAACATGTGAACAGTAACATGAATGAAATTTAAGTATGCTGAATATGTTATAAAAATAATTTGGGGCATTCGGGATATATGTGAAGGGAGAATTGAAGGTGATGACTACGGTCTCACCAACGAAATATGTTGACTACGGTCACATTGCGGAATTTGGTAACTTTAGTTACAATATTTGACTATAGTGTCTAATGACACAATGTATAAATTTGACTATAGTGTCTAATGACACAACGTATATGGGCGATGAGCACGTCGACTGCAGTGACTGCCTTCGATGGTGTGTAGCGGATGGAGGGTTGACTTAGTAGTCCCCACGGTGTGACTGGCGGGTACGGGTGGTGTGTAGCGGATGGACCATTAGGCTTGGGTTGGGTTGCATCATTTATTTTGATATGAATATGAATTTGACATGAACATGTATGCCTGATTTGTTGGATGTTAGTATGATGTACACATTGAGTCTGTTGACTCACCCCGTTGTGGGAACTATTTTCAGGTGATGAACAGTGACAGACCGGGACGGTAGACCTTGAGATGGCCATGCATCAATTTGAAGATTTTATTATTTTGGACCTTATTTCGTTTTAGAACATTTAATTTTAATATTGGGTTTTATTTGATGTAATAAGGCCATAAGGCCCAAGTTGGATTTCTTTATTTCTGCTTTATTTTTTTAATTATTTTGTTACAAATGATTGTTGGATTAAATTTTAAGTGAAAATATTTTATAAACCTAAAGAAAATTATTTTTGTCACCTTAATAAAATTGGGTTTTTTTAAATTAATTAAATGGGTTTCCCAAACTAAGCCCAATCCAAAACAATATCTTCTAAAATTTACAAATTTTCTCTAAGTAGCACAGAATTTGAAAACCGGTTTACTTAAGGAACATACCAGATCCGGTCAGGCTCGTGGGCCGGGTTTGGGGTGTTTCAAATTTACTCTCTAAGGGTAATTCAGAAATTTTACCCACCAAGGGTAATTCGGTAATTTACCCTCCAAGGGTAATTCGGTAATTTACCCTCCAAGGGTAATTCGGTAATTTACTCTCTAAGGGAAATTCAGAAATTTTACCCACCAAGGGAAATTCAGTAATTTACCTTCCAAAGGTAAATTCAGTAATTTACCCTCCAAAGGTAATTCGGTAATTTACCTTCCAAAGGTAAATTCGGTAATTTACCCTCTAAGGGTAATTCAGTAATTTACCCTCCCAAGGTAATTACGTAATTTCACAACCCAGGGGTATTTCGGTAATTTACCCTCCAAGGGTATTTCGGTAATTTTGCAAACTAGAGGTATTTCAGTAATTTACCCTCTAAGGGTATTTCGATAATTTTGCAACCCAGGGGTATTTCAGTAATTTACCCTCCAAGGGTATTTAAGTAATTTCGCAACCCAGGGTATTTCGGTAATTTACCCTCTAAGGGTATTTCAGTAATTTCGCAACCCAGGGTATTTTGGTAATTTACCCTCTAAGGGTATTTCGGTAGTTTTACCCACCAAGGGTAATTCGGTAATTTACCTTCCAATGGTAAATTCGGTAGTTTTACCCACCAAGGGTAATTCGGTAATTTACCTTCCAAGGGTAAATTCGGTAGTTTTACCCACCAAGGGTAGTGCGGTAATTTACCCTCCAAGGGTAATTCGGTAATTTCATATTCAACAGTGTTTCCGAAGGCCTACTATCGCCTCGAGTGGCACAGAATTCTATTTGGGTCTCTTCGGAACTATTGGGTTAAAAATCCATTTTAGGCCCAAACGGGGTAATTTCGCAATTCTGGACTTAACTACTAATTTGGGCATAAAAATTTAAAACTGTCCATCTGCGTCATATTGACTAAATTGATTATAACTCGAGTTAGGAAACTCGAAATTTAGATCCATAAACATTCCTTGAAACTAGACTCATATATCTTCTTACTGTAATTTTTCCAGAATTTTTGGCCTAGCCATTTAGTATAGTTTATTCGTTAAATTTTCCCTTGTTTCACTGTCCAATGATTCTGACCTCTCTTAAATTAATTTCAAATTTCTCACTGTACGGTTTTCATATACTGTTCCAACTTGTTTCTCTTGAAAATAGGCTCACTAAGGAATCCATACATATAAATTATAACCCATAATTCATTTTGTACAATTTTATAAGATTTTTCCAAAACAGATCAGTGAACCCCGAAGTTAATCAGAACCAGTCTCACTAAAATCAAGATATCTCAGAATATAAAATTCATTTCCTTCTCCATTTCTTCCATATTAAAATAGACACAGTAAGCTTTAATTTGGTATCTTATTCACTTTCTAATTCCTTTTCCCCTATTTTTAGTGATTTTTCAAATACACGTCACTGCTTCTAACCGAAACTGTTTTATTACGAAATACGATTACCACTACGATCATACGCACGCCCGAGTGATGACGGATGCCTTTTTTGGTTTTCTTCGGTATTTCGACCGATTAACAGCATATTTCATACAAACTTTCAGAGAAGTGTGAGATTACACACCATTTCAGATATGTATATGGAAGGGTATGAGATTACACACCTTATTCGGAATCCGTAACGCGATGCTCTCCGCGACACCAAAAATCCGAGTCACCTATTACGAGGGATAGGTTTTCGATTGAACCTTTGATAAAGTACTTCGGGACCTTGCAACCAGCATAAAATCTCTCATGGCAAGTCCCTAGACTCTCAACCATATTACGAAGTAGTCCCTTCATTAGCTAGCTTAAGCTTTGGGGGTTCCAAAAATACAAAAATTATCAACTAATGCCATCAAAATCACTTACTTGAAGAGAAAATGAGTTGCTGAAATTTTCAAGCTTTCAAAGCCCTCCCATGGCTGATATTTTCTCACCTACTCTATTACCTTTCAAATCCCATCATTATATTTTGTTTTCACCTACTCCATTATTTCAAATTCCATCATTACTATTTTCCCACTTCTTTATTATTCTTTTTCTTTTATTTCTTTTTCCTTTCTTTTTCCTTGTTTTCCTCCTTACCTTATCTTTTTAGTCATCATTTCATTTTTCTTTTATTTCTTTCCTTTAATAATGTCATGGTTGACACTTGGAAGAGCACACAAAAATAAATCCAAAATTTGCAAATGATGGGATTTGAACTCCTTCCCTCCATGCTCTCCACTTGATGCCATAACCTCTTTACCAATAGTTCATTTATGTTAACAATTTACTCACTTATTTCTATAAACTTTGATGCCTCTTACTATCTCTCCTTAATAGGCTTAAACACAAACTTTCACTAGGGCCCAACTCGAACTCGAAACTCCATAGAACTCCGTAACATTCCAAAATCACCTTACTAATAAGTCCCACTTGAAATAATGCCATTCTAAAATTCCCATAAATTTTAAACACTCCTACGCCCAAGGCCCATTGGGCCCATTCCTACTAGGCCCAATTTCGGGATGTTACACGTCAAAAGGTTGTGTGACGTGATAGGTAAAACTCCTAACCAAGGTTATGAGTGCAGCTCAGAACGTGACTGACTGAGTAACCGAGGTAGGGTGCTTGGGTTGTCATTCTACTTCGAGTCAAAAGGTTGTGTGATGTGATGGGTAAAACTCCGCTAACCGGAAATAAATAATTTTTAGGAGTATGTTGGGTTGAGTAACCGGGGTGGGGTGCTTGGGTTGTCATCTCTCTTCGCGTCAAAAGGTTCAATATATTCCTAAGTAAAAAATAATAAAAAAGAAAAAAAATAATAAAGTAAAATAAAAAATAAAAAAAAAAGGAAAAATAGTACTAATAAAATTGCAGTTGGGGACTAAAGGAGGAAATAAATAGAGTGTCTTGGTAGGTTCTGTAATTTACCTAAATAGCATGAAATAATTCAAGACGATTTTAATTTTTGTCTGTGTTAATTAGAATACTTTTTCTGTTTTACTTAAAGCAAGCTTAGAAGTTCTCTTTATTTTTCATATGCATTTTTGACTAATCTTTATAAAACTTTGGAGTAGACGTTCTTTCAGGATCTAATTTTCACAGTGGATAGGAACCATACTTGAGGGCAAGCATGGGCTAAGTAGGGGGAATTTGATAATACTCTAGAACGTCATGTTTTTATGTGCTAATTGCATATTTATTTTGAGTATGACTCTACTAATTTGGGCTATTTATAATATTTTATCTTATAGGGACTAAATTGGAGGCAAAAGCGAAATTAAGGGCCAAAAGCGTGAATTTAGAGATAAAATGGGCCAATGTGCGACACAAGGAAAAGTTGGTTCCAAAAGTGCAAGTATGGAGGACACAAGGGTTGAAATGCAAAAAGAAGAGTTTTTATTCTATTAGACTCTATTTTGATTATATTAGGATAATTAATATTAAGATAATTATTAAGGATTATTTAATTTAGGATTTATTTTATTTATCTTTGATTATTTGTAATTACCTTTATGAATTTAAGTAGGACTAGTCTATCTATCTTAGTACTATAAATAGGGGGAGAAGTGACTCAAATGAGGCTTGATCTTTTTCTGTAAACACTCTCCTCATAAGTCTTTGTTTTTTCCATATTTCCTTTTAATAAAATTTCTATTTTTATTATATATTTATTTTCTTTTCCACCACAACCATGAGCCACTAAAACCCTTCTAGCCAAAGGTTGTCGAAAATCCCCAAAAAGGGTTCTTGAGGTTTAGAATCCGTACTTAGCCTTCTCAACAGGGTATTCTTCGTTTCTCCGCATTACGGGGCTGACGCTTCTGTCCATGTCCCTTAAAAAGTGATCTTTTCAACGTGTGCAAGGAACGGCCGCTTTGTATATTTTGAGAAGGTTGCACAGTCGGTTCGTTAGCCTACTGCGTCAGAGGTTGGCGAGCCCAAGAGACAAAATGGCGTGGGATTCGCAATTGAGAAATGTTGATCTAACATAAGATGGTCCCACAAGAGTGATTGTTGGCTAGAGTCAGGTTCCACTAAATCGAAGTCTAAATCCTTGGAGCTGGTGGTCGTAGGCGCCCTCTTCCACTATAACTGGCTTATTCGGTTTGAGAAGGATCATCTAAAAGCCAAGGATTGAACCCAAGGCAGATCGAGGCAACTGGATGCTAAAATCTCTCCACATAAGAAACTTTCTCTAAACTCTTTTTATTTTCATATTCCTCATTTTAATTTTTGCAATTTATTCTCGTAATTTCAATTCACTTTAAATTCTATTTTTTATTTTTCCAAATCGAAATTATTAATTCTATTTTTTTTTATTTTTCTAGGAACGCAAGTTTTCTTGGTCAAGAAATTGTCCAGGATTTCAAGAACGAGCATTCGTACAATCCGGTTCTTGAGGATTCGACCCTACTTCCCCTTTACTGTTCTTTTTCATTATTTCACAGGGAATAGGATATTTTTGGTGCTTTTAACGACGCATCAGTATTTTGAAATCTTTCCAAATTTTTGACATTAAGACGTTAATTAATCAATTAGGTACCAATTTTTGGGCGACACGAGGGTGCTAATCCTTCCTCGTGCGTAACCGACTCTCGAACCCGTTTTTTGGATTTTGTAGACCAGAAATCATCGTTTTGATAAATTTAAACTGTTATTAAAATGATTGAATTACAAGGTGACCCGATCACACCTCATCAAAAAGGATTGGTGGCGACTCCGTTTTTTCATTTTCATTTTCGAAACCAAAGTTGACCCCTTTGTCAAAAAAATGGTTTCGACAGAGACTTCTCACAAGAGAAAGAATTATATGAAATATTTGTAAAAGCCTATTATTGCCTGGGCTTAAACAAAAAATAATAAAAACAAAAATAAAATAAACAGTCCATTTACAGGCCCGAATTACGATTAGCCCAACACCAAGACCCGAAACACTTAAAGCCCAAACCCGAAAATCACCGGCAGCCCAAATACTAGAACTCGTTACACCCTCAGACCCAGACCTAAAACAGACTACCCAACCCCAGACTCAAACTCACACGGCCCAAAAGGGCCCAATGCTTAAGCGAAATCAGAGACCTAGGGTTTCTGGAAAACCCTAGGTGCCGCAAGTGCCAAGCAGCCTCGTCCAGCCTTTGGTCGTGCCCAATTTGCGCGAACTACGCCTCACCGCCGAGATCCTCGTCACTCACCTGTGAAACAAGGAAAACCGCAGCAAAAGGAAAAAAACAAATATGGACAGAATGTATATTTCCTTTTTTTATTATTATTTCGAGTTATAAAAACCCCCCAAAGCAATTTGTAAAACA
This sequence comes from Gossypium australe, assembly GCA_005393395.2. Lineage (NCBI taxonomy): Eukaryota > Viridiplantae > Streptophyta > Magnoliopsida > Malvales > Malvaceae > Gossypium > Gossypium australe. Next base: position 10,069,776 of record CM016623.1, on the reverse strand, counting down.
CACGAAAAAACACAGAAGAGAATACACAAAAAAATACGAAATAAAAGGGAAAGCAAATATTCGAAAAACAGAGGTGATTCTCGATGATAGTTTCATTTTTATTTTTTTGTTATATTCGAACAAACAATAAAAAAGGGATATTACCTTTCGAAATCGCTTTTAAAAAACTGAGTTGCTGACCTCCGGCCACAGTCTGAGGGGGTGCGTGTGACGGCGCGTGTGGCAGTCAGACGTCAGAACCTAAGTCGGATTGTGGCCTCAAACCGAAGGGGGGAGAGAAATTTTTTAGCTCTCGTTTGTTTTTTAAAAAAAAAAGAGTTTTAAAATGATTTTTTTATCCGATTTTTAACTTATATAGCAATGAGGAAATGGCGCCATTTTTGCTTAAGCTAATAAGCACAAAACGACGTCGTTCAGGGCTGGGGATCCGCGCGTTAACCCGAAAACTCGGGGAGGATCCGCGTGTTTTTATGAAAAGGGCAATTTGCCATTTTAGTCCCTCCGTAATTTTATTAGTTATAATTTCGTCCTAAATTGAATTTTCTTTTATTTTTAAATTAGCCCTGAGATTTGTATTTCATTTTAATTTAGTCCTTCGGGCTACTTAAAGGGCCAAAATCAGAACGAAGTCGTTTTGGAAAAAAGGCATAATTGCCCAATAAGTCATTATGGTTTAATGCGCATTTTGATTAGGTCCTTTTACATTTTACATTTTTATTATTTTTTATTTATTTCTTTTTTTGTTTATTTTTTTAAACCCTGTTATTTTTATTTTATTTTATTTTTTGCACATTATATCTAACTATTATTTTTATTAAAATTCTGTATTATTTCTATTTTTTGATTTGTATAATGTATATTATTTAAATTAAATTATTAATAATATAAAGTTTTTATGTATTGTTTATTTTAATACGTACTATTTTTATATATTAAATTATTACTATGTATTATTCATACTAGGTTATTTAGTTTAATGTTATTCATATATATATATATATATTTATATTATATATTATTTTATAATTTATATATTAGTTATTATATTATACATTTTCAAAATCTTGTATATTGTATAGTATTATATTATATCATATATTACTTTTAAAATTTTATTTTATATAAATTTATATATATTATATAACATATATTGTTTATATTGTTTATATTATATATTTAGTTTTTATGATTACTGTATTATATTTTTATTTTAAAATTTTAATCGTTTTTATGATATATTATTATTTATATTTTTATGTATTAAATTATTAAATTGTAAATATCCTTATATTTTCATATACTCTAATTTTTTATTTATTTAAAATATCGTTATTATATATATTAGATCGTTTTCGAAATTGACTTATTTTTTTATTTTTTTGTGTCATAATATTCATTCAGCGTTTAAATATACCATTTATTTATTTTTATTTGATATTGTTTATGGAATTTAGAATTCATTTTCTTGAATATTTTTTTAATATTTTTCACTGCTTATTTTATATTTCGTATTTATCTATTTATTTTCTTTCTTTCGTTTATCATTGCTTTAGCATAGTTCTTTAATCTGTTTATTCATGTCACATTATTCTTTAATTATCCATTAGTAGTAATTGTTAATATGATTCGTAGTTATGATAAATTGCTATTGGTATGTATGTTGTAATGTATTCATGCAATGTCTTACTCAAACCCCTTTTTATAAAAACACATTTTGAATTAATGCATTTTATTCAAATATTTTTAAACATAGCGATATACGATATTTGGGGATTTCTAGAAAAATTACACCCTAAGTTACTGAGTTTTGATTTTTCTTGCGGAACTTAAGATATCAAATATCCTTTTTAAACCTACAAATTTCAAATTAAAACTTATTCTCGGAAGTTCATAATGTTATATCTTAACTCATTAGATATAATATTTTGTATTTCGAGGTAAGGATTTTCTACAAAATAAAGGCGAGCATAGTTTCGAAGTTTTGAGATATTGCATCCTAACTTATTGGGTGTGGCATTTTATTTCTTTGAAATAAGCAAGCCTTGGCTTTCTTTCAAATAAAAGGATCGTATTTTAAGTTTTTCAAAATTTCGACATTAGGACATGAAGTTATCAATTATGTACCAAATTTTGGGCGTTACGAGGGTGCTAACCCTTCCTTGTACGTAACCGATTCCCGAACCCGTTTTCTTGTATTTTGTAGACCAAAATTAATATTTTGAAATAAAACGTTTTATAAGGTGATCCAATCACACCTAAGTAAAAAAGGGATTGGTGGCGACTCCCTTTTCGTTTTTAAAAGTCGACCCCCGTTTTTATAAGAACTTAAAAATGGTTTCGACAATATTGATATTATTCATTTTTAATAATTTAATATCACATTGACAATTTCATCTTTAATTTATGAATTTTCATTTTTATTTGATTTTTTTAAAGATAAAATTACTAACGTAACATTAAACTATTAAAAGAAATACATATAACGTGACATTACTGTTTCATACAATCTTTTCCTGTCTCACGATATGCTTTTGAGATGCTTCACTTGTATTTTCAATTAATACGAGTACATCACAAGCGATTTGCTCATCCTACCATGTTTTTGTATTGTATTATTCTGCTCTTAAGAAAATTCAATTTAGTTATTATTTTATATATTCAAAAAGTTATAATTATAAAAATAAAACAATTCAACCATTTTTTATGAAATAAAATTAAATCATGAAAATTATAAAATACAAAATTTTTAAAAAATACAAGTGAGTGAATTTTTTTCTAACAAATTAGTAATATTATCTTTTACTCTTCAAAACTATTCATTCTTGTAAATAATTTACTTCATTTTCGTAATTATTTTTTTCGGTCTAAAAAAACCCACAAAATTTCCAAATAAATAAACTTCTAGAAGATCAAGTGGAACATTTGATGAGAAACTGAAATGGCTCGACCAGATTGGAAACTGAAAACCAAAGTTTCAAGTCAGCGTCTTTGAATACCAAAAATTAAATAAAATTTCACAAAGAAGATATTGAAAATCTTAAGTTTGGGTCCAAGTTTTTTTACATTAAAACCTCCAAGTTTTCTTTTTCTTTTTCTTTTTTTCTTTCTTTTAATAAGAAATCAAAGCAATTGAAAGTAGCGACAACATGAACAAAATCCTGAGAAAGCCATTTCATATTTCTCCTACATATCACTTAATGTTAAAAATATTAGTGTGATTTTATTTTATTAAAAAAATAAAATAATTATTTTTAAAAAAATTTAAATTATCATATTTATCTTTCATCTAAAACAATATAAAATATTATATTAATAAGATTAAAATTAAAAATAAATAATCTTTTAAAAATTAATATTTACTTTTATCAAATAACATAATTATATTCAGCATTTATATTTACTAATTTAACAAATAATTTTCTAATATAAAATCAACATTTATAAATTTTAGCAATAAAAATTCAATACTTAATTTTTTAGCACTTATATTTTCAATTTATCAAACCTACTCTAAGTTTTTGGGGAGAGAGATGTAACAACCCGTTTTTTTCAGTGGTGTTAGGAATAATGGTTTCGGGGATCACAATTCCAGCGGATAAGTCAGTAAATATTATTATATATTATTTACGAGTCAAGTATATTGAAATAGTGAATTTTGATATGATAATTTTTATTAATTGGATAATTAGTTAAGTACAAGTAGTTTCATTCTAAAGTCAAATAATTTTAGAAAATGAGGTATCGGGACCTCGTTTCCATAGTTTGAGGTCGTAAATATTTAATAAACATATTTACGGAGTCGTATTATAGGTGAATTGCATTTTGTCCCGAAAATTTTAGTGATTGGATGGTTAATTAAATTATAAGGACTAAATCGTAAAAATAATAAAAGTTAATCACTATAGATTTTAAATAGCTAAGGGGTCAAAATGGTAAATAGATCATTTTCAAAATTCCAAGCAGTGGTGGATCTCATTAAATCCCATTAAATTTTGGGTTAATTGCTATTAGGCCCTAATTAATTAAGGGTTAATTGAAATAAAGCTTGATTAATTAATAAAATGACCAATTGAGAAATTGGATCATTTGTATAAGTCTAAACAGCAATAGATGCCAATTGTATCCCACCAATTTTGCTAATCATGTTTAAAGTTTAATTAGTAATAGATTAATAAAAGTTTAATATAAAAGACCTTAATATTTACAATTTTACCAAGCTGTATAAATGCAGGTTTGGATGGACGATGCAGTGTGTTTAGCTTATTTTTTATCTCACACTACAATATCGCTACAATATCTAATCTCATCATTACCGTTGTTTTTACACTAACCATAGGTAAACGCACCACCCAACCAAACCCATCCTAAGTTAATTAAAGAAAAAAAAAAGACATTTTATCATCATCTTCTTCAACTTACTCTTCCATAGCCAAATGTGAGAAACAAAAACAAGGGTTTGAGTTTCAAGCTTTAACTCATCAATTGGTAAGTCAATTTTAGTCCGTTTTTTGTAATTTTTATGTTTTTGAGATCGTTGCAATAATGTCCAAAACTCTTATCTCTATTTTAAAAACTGATAAAGATTTCTAAATTTGTCATTGAAGTTAATTGAAGTTTTTGAATATTTATGGTAGAGTTTGAAGCTTTGATGGAAAATAGGACTATTTTTTAAAGTGATTTTTGTTAGTTTTGAACATAAGGACAAAATTTTTAATATCTTAAAATTGACATGTAATTTCTTTAATTTTTTATAATAGGAGGTTGTAATTGGATATATTTGAAGTTGGTTTAAAATTTGAAGTCCAAATTTGGAAGTTATGATAAGTTTGATTTTAAGGATTAAATTGAATAAAATGTAAAATTAGAGAATTGAATCAAATTGAAATGGATTATTGTGAAATGGTATAATGTGAGATTAAATCTCGATGAAATTAGTAAAAGTCGTATATATGAGGTTATGGGTTATTGCTCTCAGGTTTCAAGCTCCAACATGTGTTGCAAACTCGATAATATAGGTATATTAAGCCCTAGCCAGGCTATTTGTTGTGTAGGTTCAACCCTAATGGGTGACCAGGCACTATTATATGATTTGTGTAGATTCAACCCTAAGGGTGATTAGACACTATTATCCAATTCATGTAGGTTTAACCCAAACAAGTAACCAGGTACTATTACCTTCACCTATGTACGGAGTTCTTTAACGAAGTTTCATTGGGTAATACTGTAAATGAAAATGTGATGATATGCCATTGAATGTTGGCAAAGATTATATGATTGGGGAATAAGATATAATTTGGTTTGAAAGGAAAAATGTGAACAAATGAGATTATAGATGTGTTTGAGCTCGAAACCTTATATGTTAATGATGTTGTTTGAATTCTTGATAGGTGTATTTGTATTACATAATGATTTTTGTATGTGATAAGAAATTGAGGTAAGCAAATGTTTATATTGTATGAGCTTACTAAGTATTTTAAATACTTCTGTTACTACTTTTCTGTAGATTTTGGACATCCGAAACTTGTCGATCGGATCAACAAGAAGCACACACCTATCGTTTTTTCAATTTGATAGACTTTTGATGTTTTGAACTTAGTTACTTGTGGCATGTACATAAGATGTTTTGGCTTTGTTAAGTGAAGGAATATGTTTTGGTATGTGACATTCGGTTTGATGTCAAATTTGGTACTTTGAAGCTTAAAGGAAATGACAAAGTTTGAATGATGTTATGCCTAAGAATTAGCAAGTGCTTGTGGTTTGACATTGTTGAGTTTGAATATATGTTGGTGCCAATGAGGACATGTTGGTTGAATGTTTAGATGGTTATGTAGATAGATGTTTTAGCTTTGACATGTATGTGCTTTGGATTAGGTTTGAATGGTATGAATGGCAATTTAGGTCACCTTGTAGGATTGGTATGTTCCTTGCACAAAAAGGTTTATATATACTGCATATAGTCTGCCACACGGTCGTGTGTCACACACAGGTAGGTGACACGATCTTGTGCACTGTTTGTTCAGGATGATTTTGGTTTCACACGGTCCTAGTTAGTTACACGGCCGTGTGACCCTGAATTACACGGCCTGAACACACGTCCGTGTGGTAAACTATGTGCAGGATTTATACCCTTCTTTTTGTAAAAGTTTCAAAATAGTTCTAAATTGATTCCAAGTCGGTTTAAGAGCTTTCGTAAACTTGATTGAGACTCCGTTTTTGTTTGTAATGCATGTTAAACATAAGACTTGACTTGTATTTATTGATTTATTCAATGTTCTTGATGAATATGTATGAGATTGTTTTGTTCACAGCTATAGCATCCTGTAGCTCGAGTCTTGCAACCGGATCAGGTAAGGGATGTTACAAGAGAATTATTTATTTATATAGTTGTAAACTGAATTTAGAGTAAGGATAAAATTTTGTTAAATGTAAACTATTATATCCATGGGTCAAAAGATTATTGGAGAGCCTGAAAAGAGGGGGGGGGGGGGAAGGAGAGGAATTCTGGTACGAAAACCCAATGTACTCAAAGAAGATAATTGACTTATTAACAAGCTTAGACATTTAAAAAATAAAACAATATAGGACCCCCTTTATTAGATGTCGTCAAGCCCTTTTAATTCCTCGAAGAAAGATCTGTGGATGTGTATAACATAAAGCTGGTCAGGTCATGCTCCGCATTTGGCTTGGGAAATAAAGTCGACATATTTCTGAACATTTTCAAGGGAATATAGGCGAAGCATGTCCACATTATGAAAGGGCTTAAACAGCAATGGATGAGCCTCATCCACAAGCTCCTTGGGCGTTTCTATAATCTCCCCACTAAAAGAGAAGAATGCAAGGCTATATCTTTCCTTTTCAGCTTCCACTTTCACACGATGGATTGGAGAGTGTATTCTTCCATTGCTCCATGCCTATTCAACATAACAATCCCATTCATTAATTTCCATCATCTTTTCAATTTGAATCAATAATTTGTCTATATATCCAAGAAAACATCATTTGTATTTTATCGCTAAAGATGAAATTTTTCATTAACACCTAATCTTAAACTTGTTTGATTTGATTCATTTTCTTAAACTATAGTTATATTTTTACTTATTATTGTAACTTGATAAAAAAAAGTAAGAATTATGAGCAGGAACTAACCAAGAATGCATCGCCGGCCATGACAAGGAACATAGAACCAGAGGGCTCAACGCCAATCCAATCACCATCCTTTGTTTTTATCTGTAGACCTGCAACATCATTATCATGAAGAATGGTGATGAAGCTCTTGTCAGTGTGATCGGGACTTCCATTTAAGTCACTTTCATCCTCATGGGGCACCCTATATTTGATGAGTCGAAGAAGATATTCAGTAGATTTGACGTGGGAATCGTAATACTTCCCTACACCATAGCTTTCAAACACCATTTTTTTCACCATTTGATCCAGTTCCGACACCAGCTTCGCGTACGCATGTATTCTCCCACTGATTAACCATTTTCAAACAAAAAAACTGTTAGCAAATCATGCTTATGGGGTTTGAACTGTGAAAAGAATGAGACTGTGTATAATAGTATACCAGAAAGTGTTGTTCCCATTAGGCCACATGAGATTGGTGAAACTTTGAGTTGCTTGGAGAATGGTGGGGTTATCAATGCCCATGCTTTCAGAGAGAGGCATGGAAGGGTGTTGAAAGTAACCAAAATAAGGTTTATCAGAAGTGTTTTGAACCTTAATTTGTGTAGGAAGATGGAACAATTGTTGCAAAGAGAGGAAGACATCATCCTGATGTTGTATAGAAACTCTGTCAAATGTTGCTAAGAAGCACCCGTATTGCTCGAACGCCACTCGAACGTCTTTGCATTTGGAGATCCAAGCCTGAGTACCAGGCTTGGAATTCTCATCAAAAAGATCAATGACGGGTAGCTTCATAGCAGCTGACTGGTGTGCCATTAATTTCTGCTGGGGAATGCAAATATATCTAGCGTTATAGATAGGAATTTGTTGTAATATTTGTTGCATGGCCTAACCCTGGATTTGATTTACTTATATAGACGAGGAGGGGGGGTGTGAAGGCTTGGATTTATTATTAACTAAAATAATGTAAAGATTGTTAATGTGAAATGAAATGTTGGGCGGGCTAGAGTTGGAGGATAGTTTCCTGTATTTGGATGCCGCCCCTTGTATATGTGAGGGCTGTTTTACCGCCTATCCCTCAATGAATCGAGAATTAGCGATACGTAACATTAAAGAAATGTTGCTGACTTTCTTTAAAAAATTAGACTCAATCTCCGCCCAAATGAAAAACTAGATTTCATTATCAACGAACCAGTTCGGTACTACTTGAACCGACTTTTATTGTTTATCTCTAAATTGATTTCAAAATCTTTATTCCATTAATTTGGATTTAGTACAACTAGTTCATGCAACTTACAGTTCTGTTGCAGCATTTTCAATTTTATCGTAAGAAGTTTGTGAAATATATTGTTTAGACTCAGCAAATCCAAGTTCGATATTATTCATGATCAGAGTTGTCTCTTGGTCAAGGGCGGTGTTAGGGGGTTAGACCCTCCTAAAATTGGAAACTATCACTTTTCACCTTCTATAATTTATAAAAGCCTGCAAAAAATATAAAATTTTAAGTTAATCCTTTAAAAAATTATAAAGATTTAAACTAATACAATAATAAAATTACATTTTAACTCTTATAAAAATACATAATTTAATTCTAGCTCACTAACTTTTTTTGGCTTCGTCCTTGCTCCTGCCTCTACTAAAACACCCAAATACTGCTTGAAGATATAGTAAGTTCGCATTGTGGGAATACCTTATCAAATGCTTGAACAAGCAAGATCACAGTAAAGTGAATAGTTTGCGCATCTCAAGGCTCGAACTCCTAACCTCAAAGGCTTAGAGTTAAACTGTAATTTTATCATTGTATTAGCTTATGTATTTATAGCTTTTATAAAGACTAAATAAAAAATTTATCATTTTATGGAGTCAAATTACAATTTTATCACATATAACTTATAATTTTATAAACTTTAAAAGATTTAAGCGTAATTTTTCTAATTTAAGGAGGATAAGGCTTTACCTCTCTGACTCCCTCTAACCTAACCTATAGCACGGTACCACTTGGGTTAGCTATATACAAACAACATTTTGTAGACTACATTCTAAGGAATCAATCATAGATCTAAGATTAGATCATATTACATCTATACAATTCATTCCTTCTTATGCCATTGAGTATCCTTTGTATGAAAAATAATAATGAAATCAATCAATTTAAATTTAATTATGATATTTATATTTATATTTATATCTATAATTTGTAATTTGCAATATTAAAATGATGTATATTAAACTTATTTTTTGACGATGAAGTTTTTATAGTTCAAGAAAAGAAAAAAAATATCATTTATGAATTATTATGCACACTTATTAATTAATAAGAAAAAATAAATAAAAATTGAAACATAATTTTTTAACATTTTACAATTATTTTAATTAGAATTTTAGATTCCTTTACTATTGGAATATTTGATATATTTAATTATCATTAAATAAAAACTGCTTATATTAATTACATGAAATGAATACATATTATAAAATAAATTAAAATAATTAATTACATGTTTTTAAATATTGATTTCTTATATTGATTAAATGAAATAAAGGTATAATTAAAATAAACAAAAAGAATTAAGCGCGTAAATTTACGTGCAATGCACGTGGCAGGTCTAATTTGCTCTCAGTCCTTATATTCCTTAAAATTTTGAAATTGAGTCCTTACACTTTTAATCCCAATAATTTAATCCCTCTACTCTTATGATTTAATAATTGAAGTCCAATTGATAATACCGTAAAAGGATTTTTGTTAAATTGGAGTATCATCATACAGTGAATGCCAAATAAGCAACAAAAAAAAATTGATGAATAACGGTTGTAAGGTTTTAAGCACCATTTTAGAGAAAAAAGAGGGAAAGTCAATTCTTTTTTTCTTACATGGCTTCCACACATCTTTAGATTATTTTATTTTAAAAATGTTGCATAATCCAATTTAATGGAATCCTATAAACTGAAATTTAATTATTAGATCAAAATAGTTAGGACTAAATTTTTAAAATAAAAGTTGAAGGATTAAATTTTAAATGTACTAGAAGTGGAAGGACTACAAGCATAATTAAATCCACGTGATAGAAGAAACTATATATACACATGGGCGGCGTTGAAGGGGTCACGTAGGGCCTTACCCGCGGAAAGTTTTTACTTTAGACCCTTTAATAATTGTAAAAGTTTTAGGTTAATTCAATGGTGACTCTCTTAAAATTTAAAATTCAGTTTTGCTCCCTTTAGGAATTGGAAATTTTTTTTATTAATATAGTAATAAAATCATATTTTAACTCTCTCAAAAAATTATAATTTAAAAGAAGCTTCTAAATTTATTTTAAGACAAGTAGGAAAAAAAGATTAAGAAAAACAAAGTAAGGAGATTTTTAGAGGAAAATGATTAAAATAATTGATGCATATGTTAACATAGTTTGTTAGAATAAAACAACAACATTTATTAAAAAATAAAACATGGAAGCATTTAAAAATAGTTAATTGAAAGATAGCTAAATAATTAGCAATCGTCATAAAAATATGCATACATAATTTCTTTTAATATTGTTAGTATTATGATATTATCTTTCCCTCACCTTAGTCGGATTTAAACAATGGAAAGAAAGTTTGAGAGAAAATAAAAAAATGCATACATAAAAATTTATGAGTAAATTTAAGTTATTCATCCCATCAACACTTGGATTTTGTTATTATTATTTTTATATTATTAGTAAAAATTAAATAAATAAAATCATAGCAATATTACACTTATTACTGTAAATTAATTATTATTATAGTTATATATCAATTTAAATCAATATTTACCTTTACAGATATAGAAATATTTACATCCAAAATTTAAATACATTTAAGAGATAAATTTCAAAATTGTACATGAACTTTAATTTGGTATAATTATACATATGAAACTCTAATTGTGGTTCAAAAATACTGAATCATATTTGAACAATAATGACACGAAATAATATAAAACTATAATATATTTCTATTTGTGCTATAAATTATGGGAAATAAATACTCTTAAAATCATTTATTTTTTATTCTGAACATCTTTCGTATTTATCATAAGTGTTATCATAATTGTTGCTTTAGCCTCTAGTTTTTGTAGGGGAGTGTGGTGTGATAGGCAGATATTTTAAGGGAACCGGCAGTTAGTTGGCCTATTGGGTAATGTGTTGTATAAAAAGATGTTAGTGATTGGCCTACCTCCTGCCCCTTTCTAAATTAGGAAATGATTAATTTAACATATGACTTGGCAGAGTCAAAACCAGGATAAATAAATTGCGCCACAATTTTAAGATCACAATAGATTTGGTCATTGAATCTAAACTTGAATCCTGGTTACATTGCATAATACAAAATAAATAATTACATCGTCTCATTTATGCTAAATTAGATTATGAATATTTATTAAAAGTTTATAAGAAATAAATTGAAATTTTGGTATGTATTGTTTTAATGTAGAAATATAAAAAAGACAAAAAGTGTCCTCTTAATAAAATAAATTATGGCGTAAAAATATTATAATTTTAAGTTGGGGACAGAATAAATTTTTATAGACAAGAGTTTTTTTATTAGAATAATTGAAGAATAGAACATTTATATAGATAATGCAAGTAGGAATAAAAGAAATAGAAAATATGCAAAATGAAGTCAACCTTAAAATAGGAGTGGTGAATCAGCCGCCCCCTCACTTTCTCAGCTCAATCCACATGCTTCTAACATTAAATAAAATTAATATCTTAGGTGATACCAATTACAAATGTACATTGCATTCTGAATTTCTCTGTAACTTTTGGAGACCGACATTAATTCATTAATTTTATTTATGTATTTAATAATTTGTATTATGATTATCTTGATTTAATTAATGCACAGAAACATATTAAATAAGCCGTAAGAAAGAATTTATAATCTTGTCTTGAATTATGTTAAACTATGAAATTGATAAACCCTAAATATAAAACAAGTTTGATGCAAAAGAGTTGTTTTCCAGCAAAAAAGGAAAATGGTGTCATCTCTTTATCCATTCAACGTAAAATTAAGTTTTCTTGTGAGGTTTAATTAAACAATTATCTTCCCTCTATTCCGTTCAAGTTTGTCCTTTACGCAACACTCTACATTCAACTTGTTAATTTTGTCAATGCTACGACTTTGTGCTGAAATTAAAATTAAATATTTAACTTTTAAATAAAAGATTATATCTTGGGTTCACCAAATTTTTAATATGATTTGAATTTTGAATTCGTTGAATGCTGTTTTAATTGGCTAAATTAATTATGTTTTTAGATCAGGCCTAAAGCTTATAGCTATAATTACAATTATAAATAATATATGTAAGAATTAATTATAATTAGAATCAAGTATAATGCATAATTGAAATAAATACTTAGAATATATGCAGAGTTAAATTAAAACAATTCAAGAGCATTCATACATGATGATGAGATTTAAGACGGAATAGATCTGTAGACAACTTAAACATAATTTACACATCGTATGAGTCAAACTTAAGACATCAAAATCCCGACGCTTTAACCTTTACCAACACTATCAAAATTTCACTGCTAACTAATTAAAACTTGTTTTTGATACAATGCTTAAATTATCTGTGGCCCCCAAATTTTTTAAGTGGAGGATATTACATTTAATGGTGTTTGAATTCATGTCTTCCAAGTTATTGCAACTACAACAATGCCAATTCAATTAAATTAAATAGAGATGGTAAAATTTATTTGTTCATAGTTATATTTTTTTGCTTATTTCGCGATTTAGCATCTAAAATATTTTTTTTTTGTATTGAACTTTTTTTAGCTCACTTTGGTACGTAAAGGATTCTATCATTATAGTTTTTAGTCTAAAATTCGTGTGTGTTTTTTTTTAAAATCGGCTTATTAATTCGTGACATGTATCTTTTGACTTTTCATTTCATAAAATACTTCTATTAGAATTTTTTAATAAAAAATATATTTTAGAAAAGGGTAAACTGTCTAGTTGGTCACCCAACTTTTAAGGCGCTTTTATCTTGGTCACTCAAAATGAAATTCTTGCAGTTTGGTCACCCAATTTTTAAGGTGCTTCATTTTAGTCATTCAAGCATTAAATCTCTAGCGACGGTTAATTGTACACGCCACATCATAATTACACTTTCATTTTGGTCACCTAAGAAATATTTCTTGAACTATTGATTGGGGTAAAAAAATCAAATATTAAAGTAAAAAAGCAATAGAAGCTAAAATAATATACAAAAATTGTCAAATTGTACTTGTTTATCCTATTGCCGAAATTCTAAATTCATTTTTCTTTTAATATTGAAATTTCAAAATTCAAAACATCAAAATGAATTGAATAAATTGTTGAAATTTTTTTATCCATTGATAATGTCAACCTATTTGTTACTATAATATTAAAATTAATTAATTTATTATCCTTTTGAAATTTTATATAATTTCGGATCTTCAATGTTAAGCAAAAAGTTAACGAAAATTTATTTGCAAATAATTAAATTAATTGCTTGTTCTTGTTTAGGTAAAGAAGTGACAAAAAATTTATGAGTTTAGTTTAGAATGGAGGATAAAATTAATTAATTATGTAACACCCCTAACCCGTATCTGTTGTCAGAATAGGGTTTCGAAGCTTTACCGAGTAATCGAAATCTAAATCATTCATTTCAAAACATTTCAATAATCATAATATAATTCATCATTAATATGCATAACGTCCCTTATTCAAGCCTTCGAGGCCTAAAGATACTTTAGAAACGATTTGGTGAAAATTTTGAGAAAAAGTTAGAAAAATTTCACTATAGGGGTCACACGCCCGTGTGTCTGGCCGTGTGGACCTAAAATGTGCCTTAAACACAAGTTTACCATTTCCTACTTACTTGGGCATTAAGCAACTCAAAAACCATTCGTTTAACCTATTCAAAACACGATCAAACACACTCAAAACATGCCAAAACAATCATCCTAGGTGCCTAACCAATGCACCCTCGTTGGTACCACATTTATATCATCAATGCATCATTCAAATCAAAATTATAAACATGCCAAAATCCATCAATTTGGCTTTGCTCATATCAACCTAAAACATCAACTTTAATTCACATACACATAACAAGTTTTGATTCAATTCAACATACCATATTATGGCTTCAAATAAAAACACATGTTTATATATATATATACCAAACCAACATAACACTTATAACTTCATTTACAATTCATCCACAAAATAATTATCAACTAGGCATCTTAGGTACATGCCAACACAAAAGATCAATATCACCACATTTGAGATCAGGGGCGAAGCCAGGAAAATTTTTTTGGGGGGGCGGATGAAATTTTAATTTTTTATATTTTATATCTTTATAATTTGTAAAGGATTAAATTGAATTTTTATAATTTTAGGGGGGCCAAAGTGTAATTTTACCTTTACTAATTTAAAATTTTTTAAAAAATTACAAGGGCCTAAATATAATTTTACATTTTAAGGGGGTCGGGGCCCATGCCAACCCCCTAGATTCGCCCCTGTTTGAGATCGAGATCGTTGTAGGATGCTGAATCGGTGATCAAAAGTGAAGTACCTAACTTGCTCACGGAAAATAAAACCATATGCCAAGTAAAACTCAGTGATATTTCTATAATCCGAACATTTAAAACATAAAGATACATGAATGCTCAATTTAAATTACATAATCACATTTCGATCTAACAAGCAATTGTAAATTTATCACCATCTTCATGTATAATAGCATATCATTTCATACTATACTCAAATTGCACATGCTACCATCTTTTATTTGTTTAACAAATATCCCAATTCACATCCCTTGCTATAAAAAATACATATCAATCAACATTGCATTTATACAATGGCACAATTCATTCCATGTTTAATTCATTAATACATATCTCATATATTTCATTTGATCACAACATGTTTCACTTTTCATGTTTCAATTCTCTATCTCATTTCCATTTCACAAAACATGCCATTCCAATATCAATATAAAAATTTAATTTTAACTACCCCTATTAACACAACTCAGACTCGAACAGATACACAGATCCAACCAGCACACCAGTTTGGCACCTATGCCTCATCGGATAAATCCAAAGTAGTAACTGCGCCCAACACTATATAAATTGACACTTAGTCTCTCATCGGTTAAACCAAAGTAAATTGGCACCCAGTGCCTCATCGACTCGAAGTTGAAGAAATCCTTGAACTCTTCCTATCCTATGGCATGCCATCTATATCCGACTCAGCCGATACAGTTAATAGGGTTTAATTTCACATTTCAATTACAATCAATATCCAACTTTCACATTAACACATATATTCATTTCAATTCAAATAACCAATACATTCATAATATATATACCAATTCAATCCATTTTAATCAACTATCAAAATGTCAAATACTTACCTTAAAAACTTACCATATACATTAAATCGAATTACAATAATTAAAAACTAGATTCGGATTTATAGAGATACAAACCGTGTATTCCGAGTTATTCAATGTTAATTTTATCCTTCCTCTTTTTAGTCGAGGATTCTGGTACGACGTCAGCTACGAAATTAAAACAATTAAAATACATCAATACAACACAAATCAATTTCACATTGAGTATTTCAATTTTCACTCAATAATTGCTTAAATTCCAATTTAATCCTTAAACCAAGACTAATTTTTATTCTTCACATTTAATCCTTAATTTTTACACTAATTTTACTTTAAGCTAAATTTAGTTCCCTATTTTTAATTAAACCCCTAAATTTTAAATTTTTCACAATGTAGTCCCTAATACACAAAATTTGCAATTTGTTCTACAATTTAATCCTTTTCCATTTCTATCAATTAAATCTCTAATACTAAAACTATTCAACATTAAAAACATTTAAAATCTTAATAATTGCTAAAATTTTGACATGGGTTGGGTAGTACTTAATATCGAGATTCTAAAAATATAAAAATTACAAGAAAAGGAACTAAATTAACTAACCAATTAAAGTTTTAACCTTAGAATTCCCTATCGTCGTGCGTTACCCTTTTTCTCTTCTTTCTCAAACTTTTGCATGTCTTTCTAATTCTTTTTCTTTATTCTTTCTTTTATTATTATTACTTTTATTATTATTATAATTGTTGAAACCATTTTTTTGTTTGGAAACGGGCCGACTTTAAAAAGAAAAACGGAGTCGTCACCAATCTTTTGAAGTGCGATTGGGTCACTTTAAAAACATTTTGGTCTACGAATTTTAAGAAAACGGGCTCGGGAGTCAGTTACGTGCGAGGAAGGATTAGCACCCTCGCAACTCCCAAAATTGGTACCGTATTAATTGATTAATGTTCTAATATTGAAAATTGAAAAAGATTTTAAAATATGGATCATTTGGAAAATGTTCAGGTAATTCGAATTTGGATATCGAGATTCTCTTGTTCTGAAAGGATGAAATATCACGTCCAGCACGTTAGGATACGACGTTTCAAACCTTTGACACCAAGATCATTTCAGGATTTCCAAAATACATGCATTGTCATTTTAAGAAGGGTATTTCATCATTTGGCCAAATGAAAGAACCGAAACCCAGCACGTTAGGGCACGATCCTTCAAATTTCCAAACTAGAATTATTGCCTTATTTTTAAAGTTGAGACAATACGATCAAAATTTTAAAAGGATATTTCGTCCTTTGGACGAGCGAAAAATTGAAACCCAGCACGTTAGGGCACAATTTCTCAAAACTTCCAAGCACAAAATATTGCATTGCTTTTAATTTTAAAAAAAAATGGACACAGTTTTAAAGGATATTTAATGATTTGGTCAAACAGAAACCACAACCCAGCACGTTAGGGCACGATTCCTTGAATTTCCAAAACATGGAATATTGCATTGTTTTAAAAAACACGGTCAAAATCCCTAAAGGATATTTGGTCATTTGGGCGAACGAAAAAAAATCGAAACCCAGCGCGTTAGGGCACGATCTCTCGCACTTCCAAACACGAAACATTGCCTTTAAAAAAAATCTTTTTTATAAACTCGGGTAAAAGAGTAAAAAACGTTAAGATGTAATTCAAAATCATCGATCTACGTGACAGAATAAGAACAAAAATAAACATATCATAATAGTAAAGACAAGGAATAAAAATAATAATAAGAATGATAAATACAATTATGATAATAATATGTATATATAAAAAAAATAGTGACAAGAAGGAAATGGTAATAATAAAATAATATCAATAAAAAAAGTAGTAGTAAAAATAAAGATATATCAGTAATAAAATATAAATATACAAATAAAAATATAAAAATAATAAAAGTAATAAATAAACAAAATTAGTAATAAAATAATACAACAAAAAATATAATAATAAGTATAGTATAATAATAATAATGTATATATATGTAAAATAATAGTGAGGGAAAAAAATAAAAAAATAGTAGTAAAATAATAGTATTAATAAAAACATAGCAATAATAAAATGGTAACTTGATAATAATAAAAATAATTGATATAATAATTATAATAAAAAAGTAAGCAATAATATACATAATAATAATAAATACAATGGGAAGAACGGTTAAAATAATAATAATATGCATATAAAAAAATAGTTGTAATAAAAACATGAAAAATTATTGATTTAATAATAAAAATAATCAAAAGGACTAAATTGGATCAAAGTCAAAATCTTTAGGGCCGAATTCAAAATAAAAGAAGAATAAAGGGCTAAATCGTAATACGCGCTCAACATAGAGGGACCAAAGCAGCAATTAATCCCACTCTCTGAAACGGTGCATTCAGGCGGGGACCAAATTGCCACGGAGCATAAAATTCAGGGGCAAAACTAAAATAAAAAAATGAAATGGGACAAATTAAAACAACGACGCAAATGGGGAGGGCTAATCGCATAAATTCCCCTTTTTAAAGCATGATATCCACTCCTCCCAACCAACCCATTTAATTCGCTGTTTCAAAACCCCCAAAAAAAAAGGGAAAAAGTTAGAAGGCATTCTACCATTTTTAAAAGAACCCTTTCATTTCCCCTTCTGTTTCCAAAACCAAAATTCAAAATCCCCCTATTCGTTTGCAAATCAATTCTACCGAAAGCCACCGAGACTAAAATAGGATCCCCTTTCTCGTCTCTGCTAGGGCAAGCCATCCTTGCAGCAAGCTCGCCGCGAATGAGTCGATTGCGGTGGCCGGAGGAATCAAGGTAAGTTTTCTCCCCTTTTTTATATTTAAAACTTTTGTATTTTCAAACACAGGCGAAAAATACAAGAAATAAGTAGAGAAGAACCACAAGATTCGAAAATAAAACAAAAAAAATAAAAGAGAAACCTTTTGTTTGTTTTCTATTCTGCTTTTGTAAAAATGTGCTCTATAGCCTCTGATTCTACTGCGTAAATCGTATAAAAAAAAGTCCCCTTTTACAATGATTTCGAATGCTTTTATAGCCTTTGAATTTTACAACTGAATCTACTCTATTTGCTGTTGTTTTGTCATCCTTTTCCGCAGGTTAGGCGACGTGGGCACGATTTGGTGTTGGAGGCGCGCACGATGCGGAGGAAAGGCTGCTTGGAGGCGCTGGATACTAAGGTTTCCCAAAACCCTGTTCTGGTTGTATTTAGGTTGAGATTTGGCCTGGGCCACTGTATTTTAGACTGCTTTAACAGACTTTTTATCCTTCTGGTATTGGTATTGGTATTGGGCTCCGGGTTTTAAATTGGGCCTTACAGCTGCCCCTCTTTGCTCATTGTCGTGTAACGAGAATAGAGCAAAGACTTCAAAAGGGCCAATTTTACCAGGCTTTGCCAAATCTTGGTTTCTTGATGCTTCATTTTTTGGGTAGTCTCACCTTAACCCGCTGTATCTCCAAGGGTATAGGAATTTTGTTTCAATCTGCTCCACTCCTGCTCAGCGGAGATAAAATCTGTTCTTTTTAGCCTGTTACCCTTACTGCTTAAGGGGTTAAGGCTTATCGTCTTTGATCTGCTCCACTCCTGCTCAGCAGAGAAAAGATCTGCACTCTTCAGTCTACTCTATTGCCGATACATAGAGATAAGACCTGTAATTTTCGATCTGCTTCACTCCTGCTCAGTGAAGATAAGACCTGCTTCTTTGCTCTGCTCCACTCCTGCTCAATGAAGATAAGATCTGCTAATTTTAGCCTGGTACCCTACTGCTTAGGGGTTTAAGGCTTACTGTCCTCGATTTGCTCTACTCCTGCTCAGTAGAGATAAGATCTACTTTCTTTCAGCCTGCTCCACTCCTGCTCAGTGGAGATAAGGCTATTATCTTCAGTCTACTCCATTGCCGATACATGGAGATAAGACTTGTTGTATTCGATCTGCTCCACTCCTGCTCAGTAAAGATAAGATCTGCTAATTTTAGCCTGTTATCCTACTGCTTAGGGGATTAGGCTGAAGGTTTGAATCTGCTCCATTGCCGATACATGGAGATAAGACCTGTAATTTTCGATCTGCTTCACTCATGCTCAGTGAAGATAAGATCTGCTTCATCGATCTACTCCACTCCTACTTAGTGAAGATAAGATCTGCTAATTTTAGCCTGTTACCCTACTGTTTAGGGGTTTAAGGCTTACTGTCCTCGATCTGCTCTACTCCTGCTCAGTAGAGATAAGATCTACTTTCTTTCAGCCTGCTCTACTCCTGCTCAGTGGAGATAAGGCTATGATCTTCAGTCTACTCCATTACCGATACATGGAGATAAAACTTGTTGTATTCGATCTGCTTCACTCCTATTTAGTGAAAATAAGATCTGCTCATTTGATCTGCTCCACTTCTGCTCAGTGGAGACAAGATCTACTATCTTTAGCCTGCTCCACTCCTGCTCAGTGAAGATAAGGCTTCAGTCTTCCGATCTGCTCTGCTCCTGCTCAGTAGAGATAAGATCTGTTGTCTTCTATCTACTCCACTCCTACTCAGTGGAGATAAGATCCGTAATCTTCTATAACTCCCATCAATTTTGCCATATTGTCCTCTGGGGAACCTACCTGTAGAATTGATTTCACGGGGTCTATGCTTATGACAAATGGTTATGATGTTATGCAAAATGCTCCTAACCCTATGAATGTTATGAATGGATGCAAAATGTGATGAGAATAATCCATTTTTAACACTTGGGCTGTCATGGTTTGCTATTTATTAAGGTGATCTCTGACGTATGTCTTCTTTGTTCAACTGATACTTCTAGCAGAGAATCTGAAGATGTCGTCCCTGCTTAGACCCCAATCTCAAGTGTTTCAAGCCCTTTAAGCCTGGTGAGTTCTAAATAATTGTCCTGTTTCGAATTCTTGTATTATTTAGAGATTTTCAGAGTAATACATAAAACTTCTTTTGTGAAAGCATTATTAGTTCAGTAGTCATTACTTCAATGTGAAATGCTTGGAAAAAATACTATAGAAATGAATAAAACTGAAATTTATTCGGGATAAAACCCGTAAAGAATGGATTGAACAAGGAAAACAAATTCCACTAAGGTACAAAATGAGTAAGAATGGCATTGATGCCCCCAGATATCACAGCCTGAGCTTCTCTGTACATACTTCTTGAAGACCACTCTGAGTTCAACATGTGTCTAAGAGATCCTTAGTACCTTGTCGATGCCCTAAGACATAACATACCTCCTCATTGTTAATTCAAGCGTAGCAAAAATATTGTATGCCTCATCACGAGTTGATCATAATTTGAGCCGCCCTTTTCGGGTTTTCAACTCAAAGCCCCTTTGGTCTCAAATTGCCCTTTGCAGGTTTTCACCTTGGCCTCTCCCTTTTTTTTTGAACTCAAGACGCCCTTTGCGGGTTTTCGCCTTGGCCCACTTTCAAGCGAAATACTTTTTGACGGAATTCGCGTTAACTGGATTTGGTAGACTTTTACCGTCCATCTCGGCTAGTATCAAAGCTCCTCCAAAAAAGGCCTTCTTTACAACATAAGGACCTTCCCAATTAGGCATCTATTTTCCCCTAAAGTCTTTTTGCATAGGGAGGATCTGTTCATCACCAAGTCTCCCTCATGGAATACTCTGAGGCGGACCTTCTTGTTGTAAGCCCGTATCATTCTCTTCTGGTATATTTGACCATGACGGATGGCTCTTAGCCATTTTTCCTCAATAAGATTCAGTTGATCATATCGAGACTGAACTCATTCCACTTCATCTAACTTCAATTCTGACAAAACACGGAGAGAAGGAATTTCAACTTCGATGGGCAAGACTGATTCCATCCCATAAACCAATGAGAAAGGTGTTGCCCTGGTGGAAGTTCTAATTGATGTTCGATAGGCATAAAGGGCAAGTGGTAACTTTTCATGCCAATCCTTGTAGGTCTCAGTCATTTTCCCCACATTTTTCTTGATATTTTTATTAGCTGCCTCAACTGCTCCATTCATTTTCGGGCGACATGGCGACGAGTTATGGTGCTTAATGTTGAACTGACTACAGACTTCCGCTATCGCGCTGTTGTTCAAGTTTAGTGCATTGTCAGACACGATCCTTTTTGGCATACCGTAGCGACATATGATCTCTTTCTTCAAAAACTTACTAACTGTCGTCTTCGTGACATTGGCATATAAAGCTGCCTCTACCTATTTGGTGAAGTAATCAATGACCACGAAGATGAAACGATGTCCATTAGAAGCTTTCGGTGAGATCGGCCCAATGACGTCCATGCCCCACATTGAGAAAGACCACGGAGAAGTCATAACATGAAGAGGTGAAGGAGGCACATGTATCTTGTCTCCATAAATCTGAACTTGTGGCATTTCTTGGCGTAACGGATGCAGTCTCCTTCCATCGTGGACCAGTAATACCCGAATCACATGATTTGCCTGGCCATTGTGAATCCATTGGCATGTGTTCCACAGACACCCTCATGAACTTTTTCCAAGATTTTTCTAGCCTCAACAGCATTAACACATCTTAACAACACCTGATCTTTTCTCTTTTTATACAGGATCTCTCCGTCTAAGACATAGTCACTGGCAAGTCTTCTCAATGTTCTCTTATCATTTTCAGTTGCTTGATCGGGGTATTCATGGCTCTTCACATACTGCAGAATATCATGATACCAAGAATGATCATCTCTCTCCTCCTCTTCGTCAATATTGCAGCAGTGTGCCGGAGTCTCGCAGATGCTCATTTGAATGGGCTTCATACCCTCCTAATCATTTACTCTAATCATAGAAGCTAATGTGGCCAAGGCGTCAGCCATCTGATTTTCATCATGCGAGAGGTAAAAGAATGTGATATCATCAAACTCCTCGATTAGCTCCAAAACTAACTTTCGGTAACTGATCAACTTGGGATCTCTTGTTTCCCATTCTCCTCTAAGCTGATATATTACCAATACGGAGTCTCCATATACCTCTAGCAACTTGACTTTGCGGTCTATGGCAGCTCGGATTCCCATGATACATGCTTTGTATTCTGCCATGTTGTTTGTGCAATCGAAGTCCAACTTGCAAGTGAATGGATAATGCTCTCCATTTAGGGATACTAGGACTATCCCAACTCCATTACCAACGGTATTTGACCCTCAATCGAAGTTCAGTTTCCAAGGATGACCTTTTAAGGCATCTTCCTCAATAGTTGCTACAAACATCAAATCTTCATTTGGAAAATCAAAGTTCAAGGGCTCGTAATCGTCTAACACTCTGCTGGCTAGAAAATCCGCTATCACACTCCCCTTCACAACCTTCTGATTCATATAGATTATGTCGAATTCAAAGAGCAAAATTTGCCATCGGACCATTCTTCCATTCATGGCCGTTGACTCAATCATGTACTTAAGAGGGTCTAGTTTCGAGATTAACCAAGTCGTATGGTATAACATGTACTGCCTCAACCTCCGAGTTGTCCAGACCAAAGCACAACATAACTTTTCAATTGGAGAGTATCTCATTTCACACTCAGTAAATTTCTTGCTGAGGTAGTATATCACCTTTTCTTTCTTCCCTGTTTCATCGTGTTGGCCGAGCATGCATCCCATTGATTTATCAAATACCGTTAAGTACAGAATCAATGGTTTATCAGGACTGGGTGGCATTAGCACTGGAGTATTAGACAAGTATTACTTAATTTTGTCAAAAGCCTTCTGGCATTCATCGTCCCATACGCTTGGATTGTGCTTCTTAAGGAGTCGGAATATTGGATCACACTTCTCGGTCAATTGTGAAATAAACCGAGCAATGCAATTCAATCTTCCTAGAAAACCTCGGACTTCTTTCTGAGTGCGTGACGGAGGCAATTTTTGTATGACCCTGACTTTATCCGGATCTACTTCAATTCCTTTTTCACTAACCACGAAACCAAGTAGCTTCCCTGATCGAGCCCCAAAAGTACACTTGGCTGGATTAAGCTTCAGCTGAAATTTCCTCAACCTCAAGAACAGTTTCCTTAAAACTTGCACATGCTCCCCCTCCGTTCGAGACTTTGCGATCATGTCGTCGACGTAAACCTCGATGTCCTTGTGCATCATGTCGTGAAACAAGATTACCATAGCCCTTTGGTATGTTGCCCCCGCATTCTTTAACCCAAATAGCATCACTTGGTAACAAAAAGTTCCCCATAAGGTTATGAAGGTGGTCTTTACCATGTCTTCAGGATGCATCTTTATTTGATTGTATCTCGAGAAACCATCCATGAAGGAGAAAAATGAAAACCCCGCCGTGTTATCCATCAAGGTATCGATGTGAGGCAGTGGGAAGTTGTCTTTTGGGCTGACCTTGTTTAAGTCTCTGTAGTCGACGCACATTCGTACCTTTCCATCCTTCTTAGGAACAGGGACAACATTGACTACCCATTCTAAGTAATTCACCACTTGTAAAAACCTAGCATCAAATTACTTCTTGACTTCTTCCCTTATCTTTACCGCGACATCGGGTCTCATCCTTCGAAGCTTCTGTTGGACCGGCTTATATTCTCTTTTTATAGGGATACGGTGTACCGCAATGTCAGCACTCAACACTGGCATGTCTTGATAGGACCATGCGAAGACATCTTTGAACTCTAGCAGAAGTCTAATGAGGTTCTGCCTTGTTTCCTTGATTATGCAGGTGCTGATTTTCACTTATTTCCCATCTTCTAGAAGTACATTTTCAATTGTCTCTTCGTGAGGTAGAATCAGCTTCTCCTCCTACTCTACTATCCTTAACAAATCTGGGGATACACTGCAATCTTCGTTATCTGTAAAGTCCTGAGGTCCCTCTAGGCACATGTCTTGCTCATCAGGAAATTCTGGGTCCGTAACAGCGTTGTTCATGACATCGATATCTGGGGACCTATGGTAGGTATGAAAGAGTATTCAATGAAAATGAATTTAAGAATGACTTACTTATGCGTTATAATTATGAATGGAACAGAAAAGAAACAAAAGAATAACTGCACGGTATGAAAGAAAAATGCACTTTTATTGAAAGTAAAGATGCTTGAACATGAGTCTATTTCACAAAAGATTCTCGTTGTTCCCTAGGCTTGAAACAACAAGTGTGTTTTGAACATTACTCTATTTTAGTCCTAAAAATTACAGGAATTTCTTCCGCAATCCAGTTGTCCAGAACACTTCCAGGCTCATATGGGCGAATACCTGCCAAGTTTCCTCTCCTCGAACTTTCTTCCGACACAGCATTGATGTTCAAAGCTCCCATCATATCCTCAGTCGTTTCCTTATTCATATTCTCCAGACCTGAATGGATAATTCCTCCTTACACGAATGTATTAGATATATGGGGAAAAGTCATTGAACCCCACTCGATCTCAACACCATTCAATCGTGCCCTTCGTCTTTCACGTTTCCTCTCTAGCTCTTCCTTTTTCTGCTGGGCATCTGGTCTATGCCCCAAACCAAAACGATCATGCTTGTCAACCAATCCTGGCACTCTGATCGACCCCTGGAGATATTTTTCGAGTCCCTTTCCAGGCAATGCTCCTCTTCCTACTGTCAGCTGAAGGCCCATCCTTGTTGCTTCAGAGATTTTGGGCACCGAGATCTTGCTTCCTTCGCTGATGAAAGTCGCATTTACGAACTCCAGCGATCAAAAAGAGTATTCTAACGCCTCAATATAATTTTCAATGTATGGTGTATCACTAGTAACGGATGCGATGATATCCTCCTCTGCATTTATAATTATTAACTAGCCCTCTGTCACCAACTTTAACTTTTGGTGTAATGACGATAGTACAGCTCCTGCTGAGTGGATCTAGGGCCTCCCCAATAGATAATTATACGAGGGCTCGATGTCCATCACGAGGAAGTCTACCTCGTATGTATTTGGCCTGATAAGGAGAAGTATCTCAATCCTTTCCATTACTTTCCTTTCAGTACCGTCAAATGCTCTCACTATATTCTGGCATGATTTCATATGAGAGCTATCTACAGGCAACCTATTCAGTGTAGATAAGGGCAAAACATTCAGTACCGACCCGTTATCGATTAATACCCCTGTTAGTGTGTACCCTTTACATCGGGTAGTGATGTGCAAAGCCTTGGTGGATCCCATGCCTCCTGGTGGAATTTCATCATCACTGAAAGAGATGAAATTGTCTGCGCTCATATTACCAACAAGGCGGTCTAACTTGCTTACTGAAATGTCATCAGCCACATAAATCTGGTTCAGCGCTTTCATTAGCGCACTACGGTGTCCTTCTGAGTTTAAAAGTAAAGCCAGTACCGATATGCGTGCTGGTTACTGCTGTAACTATTCCACAACACTGTACTCACTGTACTTCAGGAACTTTAAAAACTCTTTAGCCTCATTCTCTGTCACTGGTTCATTAATTGTTGACCCTATTTTCTCTTCTTCCCCTTTGATCATATAGGATTTTCTTTCAATGTGTTTAGCTTCTGGGTTGGGCATGCTGGCCGAACTCTCTTTCCCGGAAACTGTCACAGTGCAATTGTAATTCCAAGGTACCCTCTTGTTATCCTTATAAGGAAAAGTCGCGGGTTTTTGAATTACAACCCTCGGTGTATCCTTATAAGGAAAAGTTACGGGTTTTTTAATTACAACCCTCGGTGTATCCTTATAAGGAGAAGTCACGGGTTTTTGAATTTTGACCCTCGGTGCCATTTTGACTCCTATTTCGTCGACCCTTGGTCGTGTGATAATCACTATTGGGTGATTGACCTTAGGGATCCTTTCTGTAGACCCACCCTCCATGGTGTATACATTCTCTTCTTCGGAAAATTCAAAGAACTCCAGCTCTTTATTATCCATTAACCCTTGTACTAAGGTTCTGAATTCATTGTACTGCTGGATCTCATGGCATTCCTTGTCATGGAACTCACAGTAGTTCCTTGCATCTCGAGATCTGTTCACATTCTCTTGCAGAACTAACCCCCTTTTCTGCATTACTTTCCAAACTTCCCTCAATGGGGTTCTGACCTCAGCAACTTCCTGCTTGGTTCTCCTCCCCCTGTTCTTAACTATCGTGTTTACCTCATTATCTGTATGATTAGGTAACGGATTTCCTCCCCCAGGAGCGTCATTGAACTCTACCACCCCCGCCTTGATAAGTCTCTCGACTAGCCTTTTCAATGAAGTACAATTTTCTATCGAGTGACCTACTACATCCGCATGGTATTCACACTGAGCGTTTGTGTCATACCACTTGGGATATGGAGGTTGCAACGGCTTCAAGTAGAACGGGGCTATGGCGTGCGCATCGAACAAAGTTTTATACAACTCCCTATACGTCACAGGTATGGGAGTAAACTGTAACTTCTCGGCCTTCTGCCTCGTGTTGGGCTCTTATCTTGGTGGGGCCTGCTGGCCCGCAGTCATTGCTCTTGGTTGATTAACAGTAATGGGTTTGGGATAACCCAAGCTTACATTACCCACTTCATTCTCCCTTTTATTTGGAGCCGATCTTTTCATGCCCTCTCCAGCTTCTATTTTTCAACACCTTATCGCTTTCTCTATCATTTCGCCAGACATCACTATGTCTGTGAAACTCTTGGTCGTACTCCCCAACATGTGATTGATGAAAGGTGCTTTCAGGGTATGAATGAAGAGTATGGTCATTTCTTTTTCTAGTAGCGGTGGCTGGACTTGCGTAGCGACCTCCCTCCACCTTTGGGCGTATTTCCTAAAACTCTCACCTGACTTCTTCTCCATGTTTTGCAACGTGATCCTGTCTGGTGCTATATCAGTCACATGGTCGTAATGTTTCATGAAGGCCTGTGCCAAATCCTTCCATGATTTGATTTGAGTACAACTGAGTTGATTGTACCACTTTACTGCAGCTCTAGTCAGACTATCCTGGAAACAGTGGATCAACAACTGGTCGTTGTTGACATATCTCATCATTCTCCGACAGAACATGGTAATATGGGCCTCAAGGCAGCTGGTCCCATTGTACTTTTCAAACTCCGACATCTTGAACTTCGGAGGAAGTACCAGATTTGGGACTAGACTCAGCTTCCTAGCATCCACCTCACATTAGTGATCAGTACTTTCCAATGCTTTAAACTTCTCCTCCAGCCATTTGCAGCGATCCTCAAACTCTTTTGGGAGTTCTGCCCTCGTTTTTTCCTCTTCTGCTGCATCATCAAGATCAGGGACCATCGACTTTGCCAAATTGTCTCCGGGGTTAGAGCTCGAGCCTGTCGAGAAATTTACCGGCGCTGAGGTACCAGTTTGATACTGAGGTCTGATATTAACAGACACTCTCGGAGGTTGCGCTTGAGAATTTACCGGGGCTAGGCCTGGAGGATAAGCAGAATTTTCATTTTCATCTCCAACATCGACCATAGGGCCTTTTCCTTTATCGTGCCCTCTAGTCAGCAAATGTGTCAACTGGCTCATCATGCTCCTCTGGGACTCCAGCATTTGATCCCTCATGTCCTGCTGGATCTTAGCCAACTATTCCTGCAGTTGGTCTTGCATTTCCTTCTGCATCTGTTCTAACTTTTCCATCCTTTGATCCATTACTTTCGTTTTTTTTTCCGAGTGTAATAGCAGTGTTCCAGGATAACTATAATATAATCTCTAGTTAATAGGGTTGTCTTATGATATTTAATGCAAATGATGTGATGCAATGCAAATGCATGAAATGCAATGCAAATGAATGAATGCAAAGATAAGAGGAGTCGATTCTGATTCAATTTCTTTTAGAATACTTATTGAATAAAACAAAATCCTTTACATAAAACAGAGTCACATATACGACCTAGCCCTTATGCCCAAAGTTTTAAGTTTCTCAAGAAGCAAAGCTAACTCTCGACCCCGGTCTGACTTTGACTCATATACTATACTTAACACATCAGCCCGAACCGCTAAGGTTTGTAAATGATCAGCCACTTCTTGTATCTGAGCCACAGCTTTGCCCATAAGGTAGTCTTTTTCTCTGACTTGGTTCTGAGATCGTTGAAGTTGTTCCGTCCATCGCTGGTTATCTGCCTCCAATAGTTGGGTCCAGAGCTCACTGTTTTGCAGCACCGCTTCGAGCTCTACCACCTTCTTTTTCAACTCTTCAATCTGGCTTAGGCTTGATTCCAACTTCACCATAGAGTTGCGGCTTTGACACAACGCCCTCTCTAGTTCTACTACTCGAGCTCTTAACATCTCATTTTCATTTTGGCTTTCACCCACAGTCTTTTTTAGAGTATCCTTTTGTGCTTGAGCCTCATGAAACCTCTTCTTCCACTGATCGACCTTGGCCTTCTCTTCTTGAATTTCTTGACGCCATTGTTCCGAGGTTTTGCCCAGTCCAGCAGTCTTCATAGATAAATGTAACTTTTTGTAATCGGTCTTCAAGCTGTCCAAATCTTCTTCGGCCTTCCTTTTTCCTTTCTTCAGTTTCTCAGCCTCTGATTTCTGGACATCAACATCTAGCCTCAAATGCATTTTTTCCTCTTCCAATTGTTCCATCCTTTTCGCTAACTCTGAAATTTTACTTTCGAAGTCTTGTTTCAGGATTTCCAACTCGAAAAAGACTACTTGCAGATATTCCTCTATCGGTCGAGCACCATCCTATGTCGGTCTGGGGACATTATCATCGATTCTCCTATTCTGCCATACATTATACTCGAGGGTTGCCATCGGACCTACAACAACTCTTTTCATTCGGTGAGTCTGCTTCCAAGCATCAGAAATCTCTCGAACCTTCTTCTGATAATGATCATCCCTATATGAAAACTCAAACTGAGCTAGCCCAAATGTTGCCGGTATGAACTGTCTTAACCTATACTGCCTCAACACAAGCAAAGGAGCGTACCCAACGGCTCCCCAAATCCCTGATAGAGGGACCCAATCATAACTTCCACACCAATAGAGAATTTCGGCGGGAACCAACCAATGAGCTCTCCACTCAACATCCTCTTCCTTGAAATTTTTAAAGAGTGCAATCCAATTTTCTTCTGATACGTCATCTTTTCTGGGAGTGGCTGCTACTTCTTTTAGTGGTGAGTAATTCTCGGAAAAACTCGACAGGAGACTTTATCCACCTTCCAAAAATAGCTATGGAACCAAGCTAATAATAATTGTGTGCACCCTATGAATCTGCCCTCACCGGCTCTCCTGCATGCATTCAAAGATCTAAACGACTCGGCCAAGATCGTAGGAACAGGTGTGACCCCTCTATCAAGTCTGTCAAAGAGATCCGAGACTGCCTCATCTACATATCCCAATACCCTAGGGAAAACCATTAATCCATAGATGCTTAGAGCGAAAACGTCAACTCTCCTCTTCGTGTCAGGATGTACTAAAATCAAATTCTTCAGAATCCTCCATGGGATGCACTTGCACTCACCTTTTTGCTTGATCCTCGCTGCAACCTACTGTTCACTCATCCCTGTAACATTCATCATCCTCTTTAAAAAGGTTGGGCCACAAGTAGCTTTAATATAGACCTTATCAACTTCGACCTTCGGGCAACGAAGTAAAGCCGTATATTCTTCTATAGTAGGTACCAAATCTACCCCTCCAAACGTAAAACAGCTATAGGCAGAATTCCAATACTGAGTGAGGGCCCGAAATAAATGCTCATCTATATTGATTCCAAATAAGTGAGGCAAATCCCTATAATTCCCATAAAACAACTGCCTAGTCTCTTGATCCTACTGATCCCATATTTCCTTTAACTCCCAAAGATCATTTTGCGTCACACTGATGCGAGTGTAGTTACAAAACTCCAATGTATATCCCTCAGCTAGGCTGTCCCTCTTTTCTAGCTGCGTTTGCTCTGACCATGTTCGGACGGCCGCATTATCCTCTACTTTATTAAGGAATTCATTCTCCATGACAAGCTTCCTAAATTAGAAATAGAATGTGAGTCGACACCTCTTTAAAATGAAATGACATGCAATTACAAGGAGATGCGACAAATTAATACCATGCACCAGAAAAAATATAAAGAAAAACAATATATCACTCATCTGGATAAATACTAAGGTTTGCCATAGCTCTACCTAGGGTAAGTTCATAGGGCTCTCTATATGCGGTTTGGCTCTAAAGCAAGGGTACCTGAACCAGCAGATTCATCGATCCTCACCCATTATAGGCTCATACGGACCGAGTTCAATTCAGGGGAATACATTTCCCTATGGCTGCAAGGAGGTGAAAACCTCACGAAGACATAGGTACGGATGTATCCCGAAAGCGGTCCACTATCCTGCACGGAGGTGTAAACCTTACGAAGGAGTAGCTTCTCACTCTCACTTAAAGGTGTGACCACTACGGTCATGCAATATGATGCAACTGTATCCTAAACACTTAAAATGTAAAAAAAACATATGCGATGGAAAAAAAAAGTTAAAATCAGATTTTAATTTTCAATAAAAGGACATTAATCAATCAATTCCACGGCTTGACTCTCTTATTGGAATCCCCAGTGGAGTCGCCAAGTTGTCGAAACCATTTTTTTGTTTGGAAAACGGGCCGACTTTAAAAAGAAAAAGGAGTCGCCACCAATCTTTTGAAGTGTGATTGGGTCACTTTGAAAACATTTTGGTCTACGAATTTTAAGAAAATGGGCTCGGGAGTCGGTTACGTGCGAGGAAGGATTACCACCCTCGCAACGCCCAAAATTGGTACCGTATTAATTGATTAATGTTCTAATATTGAAAATTGAAAAAGATTTTAAAATATGGATCATTTGGAAAATGTTCAGGTAATTCGAATTTGGATATCGAAATTCTCTTGTTCCGAAAGGATGAAATATCACGTCCAACACGTTAGGATACGACATTTCAAACCTTTGACACCAAGATCATTTCAGGATTTCCAAAATTCATGCATTGTCATTTTAAGAAGGGTATTTCATCATTTGGCCAAATGAAAGAACCGAAACCCAGCACGTTAGGGCACGATCCTTCAAATTTCCAAACTAGAATTATTGCCTTATTTTTAAATTTTAAAAGGATATTTAGTCCTTTGGACAAGCGAAAAATTGAAACCCAGCACGTTAGGGCACAATTTCTCAAAACTTCCAAGCACAAAATATTGCCTTGCTTTTAATTTTTTTAAAAAAAAACGGACACAATTTTAAAGGATATTTAATGATTTGGTCAAATAGAAACCCAACCCAGCACGTTAGGGCACGATTCCTTGAATTTTCAAAACATGAAATATTGCCTTGTTTTGAAAAACACGGTCAAAATCCCTAAAGGATATTTGGTCATTTGGACGAACGAAAAAAAAATCGAAACCCAGCGAGTTAGGGCACGATCTCTCGAAACACTACCTTTAAAAAAAATCTTTTTTATAAACTCGGGTAAAAGAGTAAAAAACGTTAAGATGTAATTCAAAATCATCGATCTACGTGACAGGATAAGAACAAAAATAAACCTATCATAATAGTAAAGACAAGCAATAAAAATAATAATAAGAACGATAAATACAATTATGATAATAATATGTATGTATAAAAAAAATAGTGACAAGAAGGAAATGGTAATAATAAAATAATGTTAATAAAAAAAGTAGTAGTAAAAATAAAGATATATCAGTAATAAAATACAAATATACAAATAAAATATAAAAATAATAAAAGTAATAAATAAACAAAATTAGTAATAAAATAATATAACAAGAAATGTAATAATAATAAGTATAGTATAATAATAAAAATGTATATATATGTAAAATAATAGTGAGGGGAAAAAATAAAAAATAGTAGTAAAATAATAGTATTAATAAAAACATAGCAATAATAAAACGGTAACTTGATAATAATAAAAATAATTGATATAATAATTATAATAAAAAAGTAAGCAATAATATACATAATAATAATAAATACAATGGGAAGAACGATTAAAATAATAATAATATGCATATAAAAAAATAGTTGTAATAAAAACATGAAAAATTATTGATTTAATAATAAAAATAATCAAAAGGACTAAATTGGATTAAAGTCAAAATCTTTAGGGCCGAATTCAAAATAAAAGAAGAATAAAGGGCTAAATCGTAATATGTGCGCGACATAGAGGGACCAAAGCAGCAATTAATCCCATTCTCTGAAACGGTGCATTCAGGCGGGGACCAAATTGCCACGGAGTATAAAATTCAGGGGCAAAACTAAAATAAGAAAAATGAAATGGGAGAAATTAAAACAACGACGCAAATGGGGAGGGCTAATCGCATAAATTCCCCTTTTTAAAGCATGGTATCCACTCCTCCCAACCAACCCATTTAATTCGCTGTTTCAAAACCCCCCAAAAAAAGGGAAAAAGTTAAAAGACATTCTGCCATTTTTAAAAGAACCCTTTCATTTCCCCTTCTGTTTCCAAAACCAAAATTCAAAATCCCCCTATTCATTTGCAAATCAATTCTACCGAAAGCCACCGAGACTAAAATAGGATCCCCTTTCTCGTCTCTGCTAGGGCAAGCCATCCTTGCAGCAAGCTCGCCGCAGACGCGCCGATTGCGGTGGCCGGAGGAATCAAGGTAAGTTTTCTCCCCTTTTTTATATTTAAAACTTTTGTATTTTCAAACACTGACGAAAAATACAAGAAATAAGTAGAGAAGAACCACAAGATTCGAAAATAAAACAAAAAAAAAATAAAAGAGAAACCTTTTGCTTGTTTTTTATTCTGCTTTTGTAAGAATGTGCTCTATAGCCTCTGATTCTATTGCGTAAATCATATAAAAAAAAAGTCCCCTTTTACAATGATTTCGAAGGCTTTTATAGCCTTTGAATTTTACAACTGAATCTACTCTATTTGCTGTTGTTTTGTCCTCCTTTTCCGCAGGTGAGGCGACGTGGGCACGATTTGGTGTTGGAGGCGCGCACGATGCAGGGGAAAGGCTGCTTGGAGGCGCTGGATACTAGGGTTTCCCAAAACCCTGTTCTGGTTGTATTTAGGTTGAGATTTGGGCCTGGGCCACTGTATTTTAGACTGCTTTAACAGACTTTTTATCCTTCTGGTATTGGTATTGGTATTGGGCTCCGGGTTTTAAATTGGGCCTTACAATAATCTTTATACATGTTAATCCCATTTTATAATTCATAATATATATATATATATGTGTGTGTGTGTGTGTAAAAATACCCCATTAATGCCGTCCACTACAATATAAAGGTATAATTACTACTTTAATCCCTCAATTGATTTTTAATCTATAATTCAACTTTCACCCTATACGTGATTTAGTCCTTAAACTATAATAACTCTTAATTCATGCAAATTCACTTAACCGAAACCTAATTAGCTACACAACTAACTTTGTAAATATTTATTAAAAATATTTACGAGTCCGATTTACGGGAACTGAGTCCCAGGAATACACTTTTCGACACCCCTGACTATAAGGTCGTTACAAATTAAAAGAAATTTTCTTTACTTTTAGCTTAGCATGGAAGATTTAATATCATATAATCAATCAAAATTTGAGTTTCATTGACAACTATTAAAGACAATAATTTTCATAGATAATTTTTGAAAATAAATTCAAAACATCAAAATAAATTAAATAAATTATTGAAATTTTTTTATCCATTGATTATTTTCGGCAATGGGGTAAACAAGTAGAATTTGATAACTTTTGTGTATTATTTTAGTTTCTACCACTTTTTCAGTTTAATCCACGATTTTTGTAATCTCAATCAATACTTTAAAAAAAATATTTTTGGGTGACCAAAATAAAAACGGCCTAAAAGTTGAGTGACCAAAATGAAAGTACAAACATGATATGATATGTACAATTAACCACCGTTAAAAATTTAACTCTTAAATGACTAAAATAAAATTTAATTACAAAAATTTTATTTTGAATTGACAAAATATTGGTTCAACAACTAACTAGTTTATCTTTACAAAGTAAAGCATTATTATTAATAAACCTACCCTAAACCCATCCCCTGCCGCACACAAATCATTCATACAAGCCTTTGATCGTCCGACTTGCCTGGCACCATTGCACGCCGATCATCCCACATGCATTCGCGTGTTCAATTACTATTATTAAATATAAGTTAAAATATGTTCAAAGTAAATTTACTCTTTATTCAATTGGAATTTAGTGTTTTTAATTTTTAAAATTTTAAATTTAAATTTAATTATTAATATTATTAAATTTTTTATTAAATTTATAATGTACCATTTTGAAATAAAAAAAATACGTACTTTATAGTCATGTAAAAAAAAAGTCAATGATGAACCTGAACTTAACATAAGAATTTTAACGATGTTAACAATAATACTTACATTTGTAAATCCAAAAGGTAGAATACTAACTTCCTTGAAATAAAAGTAAATAGATTACATTTTAAGGGTTAACATGTAGTGAACTTATCCAAAAGTACCTAGTTGGTACTTAGAACTTTTTTTGTACCTAGCTGTTACCTGAACTTGTATTCCATCACCTAGTTTGGTACCTATGCGCTAACCGGGGTTTAAAAAAGGTATATTTGAAAAGTTGTATGTCTTTGTATTGCCTACTGTCTCTAGAGAAAAATTTTGGTATAAAATCGATATAGGACCAATTGACCCCCCATCTTAAAGAAAATGCCTGGGAGACCAAAAAAGAACAAAGTAAAAGAAGAGAGAGAGAGAGGAGCGGGAGTAAACTGTCTAGAACAGGGAGAAAGATAAAATGTCACAAATGTTTCATGGTTGGACACAACTCAGAAGTTGTCAAACTTCATCTACTTAAGTTGTTTTCATGACTAAAAATTTTGATGTAATTGTTAGCTAATTTGAGAACTCCTAATATGTGATTTTTGTAGAGTACACCTCCACTAGCTCCTGCTCAAACATTTGTATTCGAAGCATCTGCATCATCGCCACTAGCTCCAACATCACCCTCATTTGTACCAAGACCAACAGTAGCATCTAGTTCGGCCCCAAATCATGCTACAATTACATCTTTTATGGTAATCTTTTCAAGACTTTTATTAATTATTCTTTAATACTTAGACTAATGTTACAGCATTTACTACAAACACCACCAACTCCTTCAACACGACCAACTCCTTCTACCATGCCAACCTCTTCAACATAGCAAATACCTACAAGATTCGTAACAGGGGAAAACAAGTTGGCAAGGGATTGGGTTATACACTAATTAGAGGCCAGGGATGCAAATTTAGAATCTAAATTACCAACTGTTGAACTGTATAACAGTTCCTGTTATGTTTATTGTATTTTGGGGACATGTTTTTTTATTATGTGTCATTGCATTGCTGCCTAGTATGAGAGGGGAAACCATAGTAACTGCCCCAACCAAGTGCACCAATAAAAGGAAAGGAAGCAGCAACATTCAAACTGCTGGTGGGACTCAGGAACATAGAAACACAAAAAAAACTAAGTCCAAAGATCCACCCAAGCACAATCCTAAGCTATGGAGATAGTTGATGTTGAGTCCAAAATCCTAAGCAAACATGTTTTGTTGGTGTCAATCTGATTTTGTGGATGAGTTTTGGATTCTATTTTGTTGTTTATACCTCTCAATTGGGTTCAATTAGTTAACATGCTATGGATAATCTGATGGTTCTATTTTGTTGATGTCAATCTGATTTTGTATTTCCAATGATCCTTTATATGATGATTCTATTTAAACATGTTTCTCCACAAGTTTTCTCCATGAACCTCAATTTTGGTATATGCTAATTCTTTTACAACAATATAAAAAGACTTTTCATTCAATTCATTCATTCTTAACAATTAATACAACAAATACATGGACAATATTTCACCTTCCACAAGCAAGATAATCCAAAAAAACTATCCATGATACAATTAACATCTTATAAGCAACTATTACTTAGTTGTTCCTCGACATTTTAACCTTATACAATGTGATCTTCTTTTCTAAACGAGTTACATTCAATCACATTCTTTGTATTTCGTCAATATTGAGCTCATTGTTCTCAAGTCTTAATTTTCTTTTCTCTGTCAATAACATCTTATTTTAAAGTATTATTTCATCAGTCGTTTATCCTTGTTCTTCTGAAGTTGAATACGTCCTATCATTGTTACCTTCAACCCATCGAAAAAAAATCTAGAATATGAAAAATCTCATAATATATCTTCAACCCAAATTGTAACGAAATGTTAGTACACAAAATCTTCAACTAAAACCACAAAACCCTTTGTTTCTCACACACCCAACTATGGCAGACCAAAACACAAACCCTAATTTACCTCTTTGAAGTTCGCACACCCAAAGAATTTTCTTCCTTTATTCTGTGGAGTATTCGCGTTGCAAACAGGAGCCCTTAACCCACAATGACAGTACAAAACCCTTTTTTTAAGCACTTAATTTTTTGTTTGGTGAAGAATGCATTTTCGCTTGTTTTCTTCCTTCAAAAGATGTGCTATGAACAGATAGAACATAAGAGATAGAAAACGAAGAGTTCAAGTAAAAAACGAAACAAATGGTGAAAGAAAAAAACGAAAAAAACGAAAGCGATAGAGGAGAGGTAGAAGACAATGGTGAAAGGAAAATGAAAGGAAAAAGAAAAGCAAAGGAATAATTTTTAAAGGAAAATGAAAGAAAAAATAATTAAAGGGGGTTCGGTTTGCAGAAAGAGGACGACACGTGGCGGTGCACGAATGGCCAACGCTGCCATGTCAGTGACGTTAGGCTTGGTATCAAAATAGTGGACGGAAAAAAATATAGTGGGCAGAAAAAACATCGAGTACTGCTCTAACCAAAAAAAAAACCATAAATACCAATATAGTAGAAATGACAAATTTTAGATTTCACATTTACTAATCGATTTGTTCAACTCCCCCCATGGTAGATTCCTATAACTATATACACCAATAATTAGAATAATTTAAAAACTAAGTACTTATGAACTGGCAGAGACCAAAATTAAATTTTGGTTCCTGAACCAGAGACAACAACTACATGCAAACATTTAACCATTTTCATCGAATCCAAGACTATATTTAGCCGGCAAAATTTGTAAAGAGATCTGCACTCACAAGCTCATCAATGATGCTTCTTTTGGTTCAAGCCAGTAGTCGGAAAATGTAAAGGTCTTGAGGCTGCACACCACTTCCTTAAAGCCAACATAAAATCATACTAAAAAGGAGAATATCAATCTTTCTCATGAAAAAGAAATGGCGGGGAGATTTAAAATGAATGATCACTGATAAGAGAAACCCTACTGCAAGTCTGCAGTCGCAGATGTTTTGCTCAAAACTTGAGATTCTTAGAGGCTGCTCCATGCTGGAATTAAACTCGTTGGATAGCTGGATAGTGTACCTGACAACATTACTACTAGCCTGATTTTATAGTATGGAGTAAGAAGATGTTGACTCATGAATTTCAAGGGAAAAGAAAGGATTTCACCTCCGTCAATTGGTAAAGCCAGGGCGATGATAACCTGCCTGTGCCATGAATTATGTATGCTCAACAGTTGGCCTCAACCCTGTCAATTAATAACTGAAATGAATGTCTATAATAACAGATATACAGATGGCACTAACCGGAGATGTCTCTTTACAGCTTTAATGAATTCTCATTCACTTGTGCAATATCCTGCCCACCCCAAAATCAGAACCCGTTTTCAAATCAAATGCTTCTGCGCTATTAACCATTATAAAATTGGTATTCATTTCTACTTTATTTTGCTGCCAACACTAGACAAAATGTCCGAAAGTTTCCAAGTTTTTGCCGTGTCAGTTTTTGTTCCTTCACGTGTTCTGCTATCCCCTGTTTCACTATTAACTGCCGTTCTAATAGCAGACTGATTTTTCTTCATTCCAAACTCAAACATTGTTGCAAATGCTAGAGTAGACATCAGTGCCTTCTGAGATGAATTTGGTGTGCTTTTAGGTGCTATCTTCTCTGTTGATTGACCTTTAGTGAGCAGGGAAGCTGGCATCTTCCATGGGTTTGCATTGGAGTCGTATTGTTTGTCAGACAACTGTTGACTTCCATGAACAGAATTACCCTTGACATTATCAAACTTTTTTGCCACTGCCAGAGTAGAAATGAGTGCTTCCTGAGCAGAATTCGGCGTGCTTTTATGTGTAACCACTCTGAGGATTGACCTGAAGTTTGTGGAGAAACCGGCGACTTATATGACATTGCACTTGAGTTGCGCTGTTCACCAGCTGTATAATTAATCTTTGGATGAGATCAATTGTTAACATTATCTGAACAGTAAGGCAAGCTAGATGATGTACTACTTTCAGAGCTAACCAGTTTTCCCAGAGTGAGATTTATTCCCGGTGGCACCACTGCTGGATGAGTTTTCTTTTGATCTGTACTCGATGTATTTGGGGTAAGCTGACTGCTGAATTTACCTCCACCTTCAGTATCACTGGGTTGTTGCTTATATCCATCTGCCCCATTCAACGCCAAACTAACTTTCCTAGTGGAATCTTCTAATGAAGATTTTCCAAACGATAGAAAATTTATACCCCTTGGTACCATTTCTAGCTATTCTTTGGACTATCATTCCCATTCTGAATTGTGTGTGATTCACTTTGGTGGCCCTGAATCCCAAGTCTGCCACTTCCATTCATCTTCAGAGATGAGCTACCTTGGATAATTTTACTTGATTCTGCCGGAGATGGCTTTGAAGCAGGACCACTGACACCTAACATCCTTTGATTACTTAGAATTCCAACTCTTCCACTTTCATTTATCTTTTTTAGATGAGCTGCCTTGATTAAGTTTAATTGATTCAGCGATAGACGATTTTGAAACAAAAAGAGAGTACACACCTTTGCAAGCAAGATTAGGTGTTTTAGCGGGAGTATCTGCCACAATTTGTTTTCTGCTTTTGCCAGAAAAACCTCCTAGAGAATAGGACGAGGCATTAGCATTCTTAGGCCGAGCTCTGCTGATATTCGGTCCCATATCAGAATCACTCTGCAATGACGACTTCAGTGGAAGATCAGGAGCAACTGACAAAGATGCAACATCTCCCTCCAGTGGCTTCTGAAATGAAAATAAAGTCATTATTACCCACCCAAAATCAAATAATTGAAAATATAGTGCCGTTTCTTTTGAGAAATAAGGTTACCTTGTGTGAAAACAAACAATCATCACCTCTGCTGCAGGAACCTTTAGTCGTATAATTGGTACAAGGATACTTGGAGACCTGGTGATCAAATGGACAGTCATCTCCCTTCATGCATGACTGACGTGCAAAATGACTTCAAGGCTGCAACAATGGAATAAGAAGCGTTGTAAGACAAGCATAGCTAGAGAGAGAGAGAATTAAAATTCAGTTATTCAAACTAAGGACAAAAAATCTATGCAACTTGTGTTCCTATCAGCTAGTAGGAAATATTCATTTTTTTTTTTACAGATTCTTAACTAGAAAGATGCAAAATGAATAGAACTGCAAAAGTTGTTGCTAATAGTAATTAACAATAGCAACAATCAATAAGTCAATTAAAAAAAAAAATCTAACAAGCAGGTACCCAACCTGTATAGGTGATGGTGGCTACCAAGTAAACAATGAATTATAACAGAAAGCAGCTACTTGCATAATGTAAACAAGGTACCTAGCCAAATGAGTGATGACTATACCTGAGATTTTGTCAAAGGTACTGTATCATGTGAGAATTTGCACTTCTCGCCCTGTGTGGAAAAATGATATTTAGGCCACTTAATACCATACCAACATAGAAAACATGTTTGAGAAACTTAATTAGTTAAAGAAGTAGAAGTATAACCTCATGACATCTTCCTTTCAGATAATGGCGAGAATATGTTACAGTTTTTGGTTTCAGAACTGCCTGCAGTTTCAACCTTTTAACACCAAGCTGCCGGTTTTTCTCAGCTCTTTTCTTTAGTTTATTCTTCTGCAGAACAGAACCATAATAAGTGATTCATTTATACCTGTGAAGAGAATTGAGAGAATGTGTGGAAAACATGAAAGCTAATTCTTATGACTATAAAGTGCAGATTTGATGTTCCGAGAAATTAACTTGAACCATGAGCTGTAAAGTTAGCTAATAAGAGTCCACTTAAAAGTTCAAAAATACAAAATAGCAAACTGAAGTACCTTTTTCTTCTTTTTTATAAAAATAATCTAAAAAATTTAATTAATTATCAAAATAACCTATTTTTTAATTAAACACGAAAATGACCTAAAATTTATAGTAACAGTTGGTGGAGCTAAATGATTTGGCGCCACCAACATGCCACGTCGGCAATCAGGATAAAAAATTTAATTTTTTGGTAGAACCATATAAAATGGCATCACCTATATAAATATAAGGGAAATATTGTAATTTCTGAAAAAATGGAGGGACTTTAAAAACAATTTTCTATTTTCTAGTGGAGCCAATTTAATTAGCTCCACCAGATTTCGATGGCCGACACACCCTGCTTGTTTTTTTTTCTTTGTTTGTTTGTTTTTTACTTTTTTTTACTTTTGTCCTATTCTTTCTTCTTCTTTTTTTCTTATTTTAAGTTTTATATTTTTTCTTATTTATTTTATTTATTTTAAGTTTTATATTTTTTCTTATTTATTTTATTTATTATTAATTTTAAAAAACTTGAAATATTTATTTGAAATGTTTTATAATATATATTTTTAAATTTTAAATATATATATATTAAATTATTTTTTAAAATTTTAAATTATTTTTTAAATTTTAAATATATTTTAAAATATAAAATATTCAAATATTTTAAAGACATGATGTGACCAATTATAATATATATTTTTAATTTTTTAATTTAAATTTTTACTTTTTAATATATATTTTAAATAAATTCATTTTTTAACAAATAAATCTTTTTTTAACAAATTTTTTTTATTTTTTCTAATTAATTCAAATTTCACCTTTTTAAATAAAATGTTATTTTTAACTTTTAATTAGAATTTAAAAAAGGTTTGAATATCTTTAAAAATAATTTAAAATTATAATTTAAAATATTATAAAACATATTAAAAATATT
This sequence comes from Gossypium australe, assembly GCA_005393395.2. Taxonomy (NCBI): domain Eukaryota; kingdom Viridiplantae; phylum Streptophyta; class Magnoliopsida; order Malvales; family Malvaceae; genus Gossypium; species Gossypium australe. Next base: position 10,028,313 of record CM016623.1, on the reverse strand, counting down.
TAAAATATTATAAAACTAATAATAAATTTGAAAGGTCATATATTTAAAATATTTAAATATTTTATATTATTAAAAAATATATTTAATATTTAAAAAATAATATTAAATTTTTAAAAAATAATTTCAAAAAATATATTTAAAATTTAAAAATATATTATAAAACATTTCAAATATACATTTTAATTTTTTAAATTAATAATAAATAAGGAAAAATATAAAACTTAAAATAAGAAAAAAAATAGGACAAAAGTTTAAAAAAAACAAAGTAAAAAAAAACAAGCAGGGTGTGTCAACCATCGAAATTTGGTGGCACCAATTAAATTAGCTCCACCAGAAAATGGAAAATTGTTTTTAAAGTCCCCCATTTTTCAGAAATTATAGTATTTTCCTTGTATTTATATAAGTGGCGCCATTCTACATGGCTCCACCAAAAAAATAATTTTTTTATCCTAGTTGTTGACGTGGCATGTTGGTGGCGCCAAACCATTTGGCTCCACCAACTTTTACTATAGATTTTAGGTCATTTTATTGTTTAATTAAAAAAATGGGTCATTTTGATAATTAATTAAATTTTTTAGATTATTTTTATAAAAAAAAAGCCCTTTCTTCTATGCAGGAGTCAGACTTTTGCTTTTTCTTATTGCTGATACCAACATCCTTGTGCAAAAGATAGGAGAAATCGTACTTGTCACATGTCAAAACTCTCAGACCAATTCTATTTTGACAACATGTAAATAACCTAGTTCATACGCCCTCATTTACCTTCCAGATAGGATTTCTGGCAAGACTCTTGAACTTATTACATGCCTTTTGGTGCACGAAAATGCAATTGCTCATATGTGCATTCGTGAGAGCATATGTGTGAAAAGAAGAGGGAAAGACAGAGAGGTGAACATAGTTTACTATTTACTTTTGATAAACTATTTATCAGTTGGACCTGTTCTAGATCTTTAAAATTTGGCATACCTTTGATTTAGTTTCAATGACTATTTTTGTGTCCAATTTGCTTCTGAATCCTTCCACTACCTTCCTTTCTTTACATCATTCCTACTTCTTAGTTCATACACCATCTGACTTGTCTCACTTTCTTAAAATTCCCCGGGTGTAACTTTGTTTGCAATTGGAGCAACATTTGTATTAACGAAAGTAAACTCATCACTAACGGTGCTTTCGCCATTGCAATAAGGGTATTTGTCATCAAAGAAGCCTCCATAAATTAGCTTCTCCTCTACCTTTTTTCCTGATACCACAGTATCATCTAAGAGTATATCAATTGACTCATTCACAAGCAGACTCTCACCAAAAATTTCTCCCTCTTCAAGTACTTTTTTTTCAACCACTGGATCAGGATAACACATTCCCTCATTGGAGGGAAAATATTCTCCAATTCCATCTCTTTTTTTCTCATGCACCAAGTTAGTCTTCAGCGATGAACTTTGATCTTTGACTTTCTCACTCGATTTTGATACTTCAACTGCCAAACTCTTACCTGAAGAGATTCCAAAGGGGCCAATATTCTTTTGATTACCACCCTCCATGTCTACTTGTTCCAGATTCCATAACAACAGGTGGACAATCATTATGTTCATCTTGATTATTCAACAATATGCCCAGACAATTATCACCCTGATTCTGGCCCAATGTTGCGGCCGAGCAGTTACTAATCTTATGACAATCTTCATTCTTTCATGATATTTTCGAAACCAGCCATTAGCATTTGTTCCAGACCAATCTCTCCATCATGAAAACCGTTGCCTTCCATGCTACTATTAACCATCATATCATTATGATTAAATAAATCCTGACCATCGTCCATTCCCATTATCTGCTCAATTTCATCTATTACCATTTGTGTGTCATTCCCGAAAAACAGCACCTTCTGAACCTCCATTAGCCACCATATTTACAGGCTCCCTGACATCATCTTCACCTTGTTCACCTCGGTTACCACCATTATCTTCAACAAAAACAAAGAACATAAACAAGAAAGTCACTGAACCTAAATAATGAAGGAATTAGTATATTTACTTGGATTGAATTTATCTAAAAAAATAACGGAGTGAATGATGGATTCCAAAAATCAAATGAAAAGAAATGCTAATTGCTTTATCAGCGTGGTAACAAAAACAAAATTACTTTAATTTCAACTCAGCCTCTTTTATTATTATTTTCTTCAAAAGAAGTAAAAGAAAATCTGAAAAATTCAAATAAATACATTACCAGGTGTTTGTGGAAGAGGGTCGGGCCTCGGGTAGAGTATTTTTGGCCCATACCGGCCTGAACAAATTTACTACTTTTTTAATAATAAATTTATATTTTTTAATCCCAAATCAGGTTTTAGGTTTTCTACTTTCTATTCCCAAATCAGTTTCTTATTTCCTAAAAAAAAAGTCACTTTTTATTCCCAAATCAGTACCACCTCCACCTGTCCAACGCCGCTGCCGTCGTAGCTAGGGGTGTGCAAAATTCGGGTAAAACTGAAAAAATTTGGTTAAGTCGATTAACCGAATTTTTTCGGTCGGGGTCGGTTAATTATTTTGTGATTTTTCTGTTAACGGTTAATTCGGTTCGAAACCGGTCGGTTAACCGAATTTTTTTCGATTTAACCAAAAAAATTAATAAATAAAATTATAATATATAAATAGGCCCACTATTCACCTAAATCCAATCCCTAAACCCAATCCAAACCCAAATATCTAACCCAACCCAATTACCCAATCCAACCCAATCATGAAAATTACAAATAATTTAATAAATAAAAATAAAATTCTAAAATACTAAAACTAAAATTATGTAATTTTTTTAATTATGTAGTGATTCATTTCGGGTAATTAGGTTAATTCGATTAATTTTTAACTAAAAATAAAAAATATATAATTTTCAGTTAACTCGGTTAACCGACCGAATTAACCGAAAAAATTCGGTTCGGTTAACGGTTAAAAATTTTGAAAGGTCGGTTAATTCGGTTAATGTTATTTCCGGTGTCGCAGCTTTCTCCATTCTGGCGGCCGCTCTGTCACCCGCTTCCTCTATCGCCGGCGCCTATCACCGTTGCGTCATCCTGCTCGTTCTTCCATCAAGACACTGTGGAGTGTCGTCGTTCCGGTCAAACTGCTGGTTCATCTGTCGCCGGGGTTCACCACTTTCGTCACCTTCTCTTCTCCAGCCTTTATCTGTCGCCGTTCCGCTGTGCCGCCGTTCAACAGGTGTCTTCTAATTTCCTCCAAAAAAAAATCCGTAACATCTTTCTATTTTCTAACGGGCTTCATTGTTTTTCTTTTTGAAAATCTGATTCCGATGCTTCGAGTTGTTTATTACCTGGGAAAATGTGCGAAATAAGAGGGAGACCGGCCTAGGGTTTAGGGTTTTGATAAATTAACCCCCTCCCCATCACTTTCTCTATGCTATTCTCTGGCTTCTTGGGAAAATGTAATCTGAAGTTTATGCTTAGTAAAGTACTGCATTGGATCCAGATTATAATCTGTTATTGTTTAGTTCTTTCACTGGAGAAATACTACAATCGGTTGTTTTGTGAAATACAAACTATTTGTTAACTTTCAATTAAAAAAACGCTGGTTTAAGTATCAGAATAAATCCTAGAAGCCAGCTTTAATTATTAGTCTCTCATTTCATTTATTAAGGTGTGCTTTACTTAATAGAAATATTATTGCTGGCTGCTGCTGCTTTTTTCCATTTCTCATCGGTAAGAATATGTTCCCAAAGTTTTCTTTAGGCATTCCTAGAAATATTGACAGGTAAAGGTTGTTTTTAATATAAATTCCTAGGAATAGATGTGCCACATGGGGGATACTATTTATTTCTTGGAGCCTTCGTAGCTATAGGATGATTTTAGTGTCAACTGGATTCAATGAGGAGGTGATGATTTGCACTTACTATAATTTAGAAACTTAGCTCTATCTGTATTTCATTTAGTTTTTACCTTATAAAAGGGATTTGGAGAGCGAAGCCTTCTTTATGATCTGAATCTTTATTTATATTTATATTTTCAAATTCATTATTACTAATATATGTGTGTTTGCAAGACCAAAACTTTGTTTATATTTTATAAAATTTTGCTATATAATTCAACTTTTGACCTTATTAATGGGGCATTTGAAACCGATAACTTGATATTTTTTATACATGTTATATTGAGCTATACAATGGGATGGCCCTTTTGCATAGCATAAATCTCAACCCTCGCGAGTCACATCCTTGGGGTCAAACCACTTACCTGATGATAATGTACCAGTACTACTATCATTGCTTAATTTTTGGTCCAGACATTATCTTTTTATGTTTTCAATTCTTAGTATTTTGTTTTTGTTTTTTTTTTCTTTTACATTAGTTATTATTATATTTTTAGTGTATTTGACATATTCTATTATTTAAATTTGTTTTATGTAATAAATTTTTTTTTAAATTAATACTGGTTGGGCCTGAGTTCAGTATCTATAATTCGGGCTAAATTTAGATAAAAATTTAGACTTATTTTTTAGGTGTGATCTCGGCCTATCAATCAGACCTGAAATTTTGTTATGGCCTGTCCCAAATCCGGCCCGGCTCATGTTGACCTTTATTCACGAAGTGCTAGCGTTAATGCTCTGTCACTGAAATGACGTTGGGTGCGTTAGAGTTAGACGCTTCGAACCGTTTTACTTTGGGAAGTAAATAATCCTTTTCTTCTTCTTTTTTTCTTAAAAAGGAACAATAAAACCCAAAACCCTAGCAAAGCAGTGGTGTGTGTTGAAGGGGTTATCGAATCATATACTGTGTGAAAGAAGAAAAATGGTAGTGAGGATTCGATTGTCTAGGTTCGGATGTAAAAACAAGCCATTTTATAGGGTGATGGCTGCCAATAGCAGATCCCCAAGAGATGGGAAGCATCTCGAGGTCCTTGGTTACTACAATCCTTTGCCAGGTCTTCTTCTTCTTTCTCCGCTTATTAATCTTTGATCACCATTATTTTTTACCCCTGAGATCAAAGGATAGCTGATTTAATTAGCGAAACTGCTAATAATAAATTTCTATTTTATTTGTTTCTTTTGTACAGGCCAAGACGGAGGTAAACGAATGGGTCTTAACTTTGAAAGAGTCAAGTAAGCTTCAATCTTTCACTCTATTCTCAACTTCTCATCATATATATATATTTTCCCATGTGGAGATATTACCTTTCTGTTTTATCTCATTGTCGAGAATTAGAAGTATCTTTCATTGTGAATTACTAAATTTGTGAGGTATTGTGGTGGATTACAAACATCACGGATCCAGTTTCAAGATTGCTATAGTGTAGTGTTTTTCAAATTTTTGTTGAGTAGAAACAACATAGGGTTTATTTCTTTGGATGTCTAGCTCTGACCTTTATAGTTAAAGGATAAGAGGGAGCTTACTGATGTGATATCCTGTGAGAAGTATGACTATTTATAAAGAAATTATTTTGAATGTATACATTATTGTTATAAAGTAGTAGAATGAAAGGATTAATAAGCTGTGAAGAAGAAATGCTTTCTGGTTGGAAATTGGCAGGAAGACCCTCTTTGCTCTGCCAGGCAATCAAGGTTGGCAGAATATGGGAATCAAATAATTATATTTAAAAAAAAAGATATGAACACTTATATTTGAATGCTATGTAATTACTAATCAGTGTGAATGGAAGCTTGCAGCTCTTATATTTGCTTCATTATTAATGCATTTTTATACCAAAGGAGAGTCCTTGAAGCTATAAGAACTATCTTGAGGAGTTGCTCAAAGGAGGATGCAATTCAGTTCAACTAGAGTTAACTCAATTTAACATGGAATTAGTTCATGGAATATTCAGATTTTACAAAGCAGAACAAGTTACAAGTCAACATTTTTGTTTATATTAGGGGAGACAGTAGGGTGCTTCCTGTAGGTCCTTGGATTCATGTAATTGGATGCTGTATCCCTTGCTTGCTCGATATGTTAAAGTTTTGTTGAAAAGAGGGGAAAAAAATCCTACAGTAGTACTAACTTGTTGTATTGTTCTGGAGAATGTGATGGATTACTTTTAGTGCATAAGCTTAGCAACTTCTGTAGCCTTGTTCTACTAATTGGCAGTGAACCACCCAATATAATAGAATTTAACTTTTTGTGCTCTGCAATCAATAAAAATTTATAATGTCATTTTTTTAACAGGTATTGGTTATCAGTTGGGGCACAGCCTTCAGAGCCAGTCCAACGCATCCTTTTCAGGGCTGGAGTATTGCCTCCGCCACCCATGGTGGCAATGGGACGCAAGGGCGGACCACGTGACATGCGTCCTGTTGATCCTATGACAGGTCGTGTTTTAAATGAAGAGAAACCAGTTGCTGGGAACCAAGAAAAAAGTGGCAATGATGAGGCCGTTGATGAGTCAAACTCTGCATGAAAAATTGATATTATCCCCAGGAGTCCTCACTCTGCAGTATAAGTTGGGGAAAATGAAAAGGTGGATCATATTGGATGATTGTAAGTTTTTGTCTGAAAAATAACATTTGCCATTTGCAGAAACTGCCAGCTGATTTCCAGTGGCCTGGCCCTGCGTACAAGATGAGTTCAATTAAATGTGATCCAATGACAAACTATTTGGATTTTGAATTCACTTTACAATACTAAACCAAACATGTTGAAATTATTGCTAGGATTCTTGTTTTCTCTATATTAGTCCTGCAGATTAAGGTGCTTGCTGCTCGAGTAGTATAATTGCTTATTAATTATTGGGTGTATCAGCATGCTTCATATCAAATAATAATGAGATATTTACCGCCCAAAAATTTGGTTTTAAACACTTGCACCTTTTGTTTAAAATTGTGTTTGATATGAAATACATGCATGTGTGTGTATCTACAGGAAGAAAAATGAATTTTTTTATTCATTATTTACAATTTTGTATAAATACAAAGCTTAATTGTGTTTTTAGAAGTCTTGTACCAAGTATATGAAAGAAGGTAAGGTTTAAAGTGAGAGCAAACTCACAAATTGTAGCATATCTTTTTATGAAAACTTAATACCGTTTTTCCTTTCAAGGAAGGAATAAGATATTAGTCAAATTACGAGATATCTGGATTTTTATCAATTTTTTTTTTCCTAATAATAATAGTTTAGCCACGTTTGACAATCTTCATCAGAGTTTACATCTGTTAATAATATTATGTATGGAGAGCAGTGATTAAGATGAGGTAAAACTAATTAATTTTACACTTTTTTTATTTAGGTTATTTTTAAAGGAACAACAAGCTCAAAACCTAAGCAAAGAAGTGGTGCATGCTGAACTGGTTATCGAATCATATCAGTAAAAAGCTAAGACAATGTGTGAAAGAAGAAAAATGGTAATGAAGATTCGATTGTCTAGGTTCGGATGTAAAAACAAGCCATTTTATAGGGTGATGGCTGCCAATAGCAGATCCCCAAGAGATGGGAAGCATCTCGAGGTCCTTGGTTACTACAATCCTCTGTCAGGTCTTCTTCCTCTTTCTCCGCTTATTAATCTTTGATCATCATTATTTTTTACCCTAGAAATCAAAGGATAACTGATTGAATTAGAGAAATTACTAATAATTTTCTACTTCATCTGTTTCTTTTGTACATGCCAAGGCGGAGGTAAACGAATGGGTCTTAACTTTGAAAGAGTCAAGTAAGCTTCAATTTTTCACTTTATTCTCAACTTCTCATCATATATATATATATATATATATATATATATATATATTCCCATGTGGAGATATTACCTTTTTGTTTTATCTCATTGTCGAGAATTAGAAGTATCTTTCATTGTGAATTACTAAATTTGTGAGGTATTGTGGTGGATTACAAACGTCACGGATTCAGTTTCAAGATTGCTATAGTGTAGTGTTTTTCAGATTTTTATTGGGTAGAAACAACATAGGGTTTATTTCTTTAGATGTCTAGCTCTGACCTTGATAGTTAAAGGATAAGAGGGAGCATACTGATGTGATATCCTATGATAAGTATGACTATTTATAAAGAAATTATTTTGAATGTATACATTATTGTTATAAAGTAGTAGAATGAACGGATTAACGAGCTATGAAGAAGAAATGCTTTCTGGTTGAAAATTGGCAGGAAGACCCTCTTTGCTCTGCCTGGCAATCAAGGTTGGCAGAATGTGGGAATCAAATAATTATATTTTAAAAAATGATATGATATATTAGTGTATGTTATATGTTATGATACATTAGTGTGTATATCATGTATGTTATGTATTTTATGATATACTAGTATGGATATTATGTATGGTATGTGTCGTACCCTTTATTATGTAATTGCTTTTGTCTATGTAGTGTTTTATCATGACTTGGGATAAATGTGTGGGGAATATACATTTGGGTGGAAGTTTTGTCATAGGCTCTTGTGCAGCCTACGTAGGAGGGGAAGTGCTGCAATGGGATTTCGACCTACATTTCTTATCTTACTACACTTTGTGTAAGATGGTATTGGAAGTTGGGTATAGAAGTGTGAAGAATTTTATATACTTTGAAGGTGGATTAGATTTTAGTAATGGATTGAGTGTTTGCTATGGTAATTCATCATTCATAGCAATGATTAACCATATTAGAAATATATAGCCCATACATGTATATGTTGAACACGAGGTAGACACACCTGATGTTGTTGATGATATGATGTTGTTGCCTATCACTAAGGAAAGTGAATTAAATAGTGGGGTGAGATACCAAATTGTAATGAGGAACTAAACAGTGGGACAAAGTTACCAAATTACAACGAGGGAGTAAATAGTGGGGTTGGGGAACCATTTACCGAGTTAGGTGGGGAATCTAATGCGAGACGAGAGTTGGGTGAGAGTAATATAACATGTGCTAAGAGTAGGGAACAAAATTCTGAAAGTAGTTGGTCCACTAACATAGACAACTCATTGGGCAATGAAGAGTTATTAAGGCAAATTTTAAAGATGAAGAGGTGAGAAATATCAATGCTTGGTATAAAAATTATAAAGGCAACAAAAAGAGCCAAACAGATGCACCAAATAGGGTGAACAATGAGGGTGTAAAGGTAGGTGAAGGCAGTGAAAGGAGAGAAAAAATGACAAGGTATCAGATGAATCAGGTGGAGGAAAATATTACGTTAATTCATCATATTTAGGGTCTGATGAAAGTGATTTAGATGGTGAAGTAGTCTGTAGAAAAAGCCGACATATATGTTTTAATCCTATTAACCCAATCCCACATTTAAAGCTTGGTATGGTGTCTAATGAACCAACGAAATTCAAGATTGCTTTAGCAAAGTATGTAGTAAAGAAGAGGTTTAATATTGTCTATCTTAGGAATGAAAAGGGGATGACTAGATTTAGGTGTAGAGAAGATTGGCGCCCTTTTAAAATATATGATGCTATAGATAATAGTGATGGGTTTTACAAGGTAAAAATTTTTATACAAACTCACGAGTGTTCAATAACTTTTAAAAACAAAATGAAAACTTACAAGTTTGTTGGGGAGCATTTTGTAACAGTCCGTTTTCAGTAAAATCGAAACAGTGGTTTCGGAACCACAAATCCGAGTTCGGAAGAAAAATAATTTTAATATTATTTGATGGTCTGCATTGTGATAGAAATGTCGTATGAAAATTTCGTTAAGAAAAATTTATCGATTACATGTTTAATTTGATGAAAAGGACCAAATTGTATAAAGTGCAAAAATTGAATTCTAGTAGCTAAAGGGATCAAATAGCTACGGAATTCAAAATTTAAGGTTCTTATATGGCAAATAGACCATTTAGAGGAGTTAGTAGATAATTATGCTTAGTCATCTATGGAAAATTAAATAAAGAAAAAGAGTAAATTGGAAAGAGAGAAGATAAAAGATGATAAATAATAAAATAATTGAAAATATCATCATATTATCATCTTTCCTAAATTAAAAAGATGAAAACCCTAACTATGGATACTTGAGTTCAAGCAAGTTATTTTGGCTTAATTAGGTGAGTATTCTTGTCCCGTTTTTAATAATTTTTATATTTTCGATATCGTAATAACTAAATCTAGCTATATCAAGGGTTAATTTGTTAAGTTATCAAAGTATTAGAGTTTTGCTATGGATGAGTATGTATTAATTATGAAGTTTTATGGTAGAAAATGAAAGATTGTTGATAGATAAACAACTTTTGTAAGGAGAATTTTGATGAAATTATGGTTTAAGGACTAAATTGAAAAGATGTAAAATTCATGGAAAAATTTTGAAGTTTTTGAAATACATGGGCTGCTAATGTTATATGTAAAAATCGGCTAAGCTTGGAATAAGGATTAAATTGCATGAATTTTATTTTCCTAGCTTAGGGACAAAATCGTAATTAATTAAAAAGATAAGGGAAGAGGTGTTCATGGGCCGGGCCGGGCTAGGTTCGGGTCAGGCTCAACTAAAAATTTAGGCTCATTCATTGGGCTCGGGTCGGGCCGGGCCCAAAAAATAGGCCTAATTTTTTTCCCAAACCCGGCCCATATAAAAATGTTAAAACCCGAGCCCGGCCCGGCCAGCCCGTATTAAATTTTTATATTATTTTATATAATTTTTAAATACATATAATACATCAAAAGTACTAAAAAATCAAAATAAATATTTCCCAACAAATTGAAAATAAATTTTAAAAAAATATGTAGACTTAAATAACACTAAGATAGATGTAACTTAACAAGTAAATACCTCTAAAATAATAATAAAATTAACAAATGCCTTTAAAATAATAACAAAATTAACAATAAAATAAGTTTTATACAATATTCAATCAATAACAATAAAATGGTAGCAACATAATAGTAATATTGTAGCAAAATAGGGAGAAAACAACAAGAAAATAACATTCAAAAACAAATAAATGGTAGATTTTTTTTGTCATTTACTGAATTCGGGCCGGGCCCGGTCCAAAAATACCTTACCCGAGGCCCGGACCATTTTTTAAACGGGCCTTATTTTTTATCCAAGCCCATTTTTCGGGCTTATATTTTTGCCCACACCCTCTCAAATTTCGGTCGGGCCTTTGGGCCGGGCCGGGCCACCCGGCCCATGAACACCTCTAGATAGGGGTAAAATGGTAATTTTTCTCAAGATATGAATTGGATTGAATTGAATATGAAATTTATTAAATTGATGTTAAATTCATTCGTATAGATCTGGATAGATCAAATATGGAGATAGATCGTGGAAAAGAGAAAGTAATGGATTAGTAGCTTTTGTGTACACGAACATTGTCGAGGTAAGTTCATGTAACTAAATTGTATAATTATATGTTTGAATTGAATGTTTTGTATGTGATTTGTGTAATTCTCATGTATGAAAATCAATCACATATCCGACAATGTCTGATAAGTATTAAGTCCAGTTTGAATAAATGAAATTCGATGGATAAAGGGTTCCCGAATTGGTTGTGGTCCTGCATGTGTTGCGGACACACCACAGCTCAAAAGTCCCGTTATTAGCTCTCATGAGCATCATGATATTTGGCTCTCATGAGCTCCCCGTTTTATGGTTCTTACAAGTTTCCCGTTAATAGCTCTTTAGAGCATCCCAATTGGTTGTGATCTTGCATGTGTTGTGGACACACCGCAACTCTTATGAGCATCCCGATATATGGCTCTTTGGAGCTTCCTGATTAAAGGCTCTTTCATGAGCTTCTCGGTTAATTGGCTCTCTAAAGCTTCCTGATATTGGCTCTATTGAACTTCCCGATTATGGCTCTCATGAGCTTCCCGTTACATGGCTCACATGAGTTTCCCGTTATATGGCTCAAATGAGCTTTCCGTTTATGTGCTCGTATGAGCTTTCCTAAATATGAATTGACAGATAATACATGAATTGACAGAATACAGATTTGTACACTTTGTGTGTACTACCCGAGTATCCATTGATATTTTAAATGGTTCAACGGGCAAAGTTTTGATATAAGATAACATGAATACAAGACGAAATATTATGAGTAAATACTTGAAATACATGGATATGGTTTATACATGATATATGGATACATGATGTTGAAAGTATATGTATATGGAAATTTGATTATTGTGAGCTCATACATGTTTTTTATATGTAAAACATGATTAACATGATTGTGGAGGATATGTGCTAGGGCTTTTGGCCAATTTGCTTACGTATGCCTTGTATGCTTACTTTAATTGTATTTAAATGGTAAGTTAATTTCCCGTTATACGAACTTACTACTTACGTATGCCTTGTATGCTTACTTTAATTGTAATTAAATGGTAAGTTAATTTCCCGTTATACGAACTTACTAAGTATTAAATGCCTACTCTGTATTATTATTTCTGTCTTATAGTACTCCAAAGCTCGTAAAGGTTGGAAACTGGTTGGAGCTACATCACACTATCTATCGGCCTAATTCGGTATATATATATGTAGAAAACTAATTTTGGTTATAATGACATGTTTAGGGTAATTTAGCCAATTTTGGCTTTAAAATATTTTGTTGTAAATAGCCATTGGAATGACTTGAGTTGGACATATTTTGATATGTTTTGTATGTGTGGCTTAATATGTTTATTGTGTTTAATATGGTTGAATAATGGATAATTTATGAATATGATAATGTATGGTTTGAGATAATATGATTGGAGAAATATGCATATAAGTTGATAAAGTCAATTAAGTAAGACTGAATACTTGGATATATGGGGTATTATGATATGTGTTAAACTTGGTTTTGACTTGATTTAAATGTCTTGTATTGGCTTGTGAATGTGTTAAAGTGTTGATGTAGGTGGAAGACAAATTGGGTGAGAAAAGTGGCTTTGGAATTGGCTTATTTTCGTCCACACAGGCAGAGACACGGGCGTGTGTCTCAACCGTGTGTCACACGGGCGTGTGATCTGGCCATGTAAATTGGCCGTGTGACCCCTGCACCTTATTTAATGCAAGTCGGTATGCTTACACGGCCTAGCACACGGGTGTGTGGCTTGGCCGTGTGACCCAAGTCAGAGAGCACCCTAAATTAGACATGGGCTGGGACACGGTCGTGTGCCCCTGTTTCGAATGCCCACATGGCCTGGCCACACGGACGTGTGTCCCCTACACCTTGGAACAATTTTGACATTTGGCAAAAAATTCTCTGAGTACCCGGTTTAGTTCCGACTTGTTCTTAATGTGTATTTTGGGCCTTGAGGGCTCATATAAGGGACAATATGATTGATTTATAATTGATTCTGGTATGAATGTGAAGTGATATGAAATGTTTGTATTAGATCTATAAACTCCGATAATGCTCTGTAACCCTATTCCGGCGACAGATATGGGTTAGGATGTTACACATTTCTTAAGTATAATCAAAGTGATTCCAAAGTTGAAGTTAATTGAGATGCATAAACTAGCCAAGGAAGAGTTTATTTGAATAGGGATACATGCAGCAGGGCTAGGAGATTGGACTGGAGGAGATCAATGTAAGATAAGTTATGAGTTTAACAGACTATGAGACTATTCATATGCACTTAGAAAGACATATTCGAATGCTAATATAAAGGTCATGGTAGAAAAACCAACTCCTAATTCCCAAGTTTAAGAGATTTTATATAGAGTTTAGTGCATTAAGACAAGAGTTTAGGGAGTGTTGTAGACCTAGGGGGAACTTCTTTCTGCTATCGGCGGAGATGGTAATGACCAAATCCACCCTATTTCATGGGCTGTCGTAGATAATGAAAGCCGAGAAACATGGTGTTAGTTTCTTAAGAATCTTATTTCAAATTTACAAATTGGTGATGATACTGGATTCACGTTAATGACTGATCAACAAAAGGTACGTTTGTGACCTTACTTAACTAATTATGTTATAGTATGCTTAATTTATTAAACAATTCATCTAATACCATTGTTTTTGTTTGTATTTAGGGACTGATGGAGGAGATAACCGAGTTGTTTCCAATGGTGGATTACAGAGTCTGTGCAAGGGAATTATATGACAATTGGAGGAAAGAAAATCCAAGATGAGATCTGCAACAAGCATTTTGGGGAGCATACAAATCATATATAATTGTTGAATTTGAAGATAACATCAATAAGATTGACCATATCAAATCTAGTTCCAAGGTAAGCCTATTTAGGACTGATCCTGAGTAATAGTTAAAGACATATTTTCTAGTAGGTCTATATGTGATGCAATTGACAACAATTTTTTTAGTCCTTTAATGCAGTAATTGCAATAGCTAGGGCAATGTCTATCATCTCCATGTTAGAAGAAATTAGGCAATATGTAATAGAAAGGATTGTAAACAATTTTGCCAATTTTGAAAATTGGAATGAACAATTCTGTCCCAAGATATGTGCTAAGTTACAATTATCATGTTGTCAGTTAGACAATATTCAAATGAGTTCATTCTGTCATGTTAAATGGAATGGAACGAAGGGTTTGAAGTGGAAAACTTTGGTAATGTTGTTGTCAACTTAAGTGTGTGGTCATGCAGTTGTAGGAGATGATACCTCACTGGCATCCCATGTTTTCATGCAGTTTGTAGCCATTTTATGGAAAAAAAAAAGTTGATATTTCTGATTTTGTCTACGCGGGGTTTACAAAAGATATGTTTGAAAAGTTGTATGCTTTTGTATTACTTGTTATCTCTAGTGAAAAATTTTGGTATAAAATCAATATGGGACTAATTGACCCCTCCATCCCAAAGAAAATACCTGAGAGGCCAAAAAAGAATAGAGTAAGAGAAGAGTGAGAGAGGAGCGGTAGTAAATTGTTTAGAAGAGGGAGAAAGATAAAGTGCCACAAGTGTTTAGTGATTGGACACAGCTCTAGAAGAGGTCAAACTTCATCTACCGTAAGTGTTTTCATGACTAAAAATTTTAAAGAAATTGTTTACTAATTTGAAGATTAATATGTGAATTTTGCAGAATACACCTCCACCAGCTCCTACTCCATTAGCTCTTACTTAAATAGCTGCAACCAAAGCATCCGCATCATCACCACTGGTTCTAACAACATCACCCTCATCTGTACCAAGACCAATAGTAGCATCTCCTTCAGCTCGTGTAACACCCTATACCCAATCCGATCGTCGAGCCTAAGTAACAGGATGCTACATCAAACATCGAACTCATACATATTCACACAGTCTCAAATGCATGCAACCATCATCACTTTCAAATATTTAGAGGAGTAATGAGTCTTAAACACCTTAGACAACATTTAAAATGACTTAACATACCTTAGCCAACATTAGAAAAAATTTAAAAACATGTTTAGGGGTCATTTGATAAAATTATAAAGAACCCATATAGGTATCGATACGTCATCACAAGTATCGATATTTTGGAAGATAAGTATTGATACTAGTAAGAAAATCGATACCAAACTAGCATTCTGTCAAATTTTAAACGAAAGCATTTTATTGATACATGGGCAAAGGTATTGGTATTTTCACCCTAAGTACCGATACTCGTGATTGGGTATCGATACCAAATTAAACTACTGACTTCACAAAGATACAATTGCACTCCGAGGTATCGATATTTATGTCCCGAGTATCGACACCTCTGCTTAAATTTGCAAAAACATAGCAAAACAGAGTATTAAACATGCTCAACATATCTCTAGTCTAACTTGCATTAACCATCACAATATTAAGCATCAAATTTACCCAAAACACAGTCTAACGAAACATCTTTGCCTTGTCGACCCAAATCATGGTAATAGCAATTAAAAATAGTATCATACTAAACTAACAAGAACATAATAATAACCAACCAAAGTTCTAAACACATTGCCTTTATTTCCACAGTTCAACAAATAATGATATCATCTACTTAAATACTAAAGTCTAACTTGGATCACTTCCTTGGAACTTCACCGTTCACACCGCAAGCGCTAAATATCTGCAATGGCTAGAAAGAGTGGGTGAACTTAAACAAGCTAAATAAATGTCAGAATAACCATAAGGTATACACAACATCAAAGGTTAAACAAAAACATACTACAACACATTCACAACCATATTCTAACCAAGTCAAAATAATATATTCACGCTTCATTAAATCATAGAAGCAGCATACACTCCCACATACAATTACACTCAACTCATATATATATGTAATACATTTGACGATAATTCATCAAGACAAAACGTATTTATGCTTTCATGACCCATAAGTCTAGCTTATATATTCAAATGAATTTACACACAACATTTTCATGTATTAATCAATTAATGATAATTTGGCAACTTGGAAACATGAAACATAAAAGTAACTCTAGCACCACACATTGGATACAAGGATCTCTATCACACCAATGACTCAAAGAATCTAACATATCCCATAAGCGTAGCATAAAACTAAACACTCTCCAACACACTAACATATCCCGGTAAATGGAGCTTGGCTCGACATTTTCTTATCCCTCCAATCTGTCCCAAGGTCTCAATGCCCAAATCACAAAACATAAGGATGAGTACTCATAATCCTATAGCATGTCAACTATATCCAACGGTTTTATGATGTCACAAGGCCAAAGTATCTGTAAATACACATATTTAATCACTATTCTTATGCACTTAATCTATGTTCATAAACATCAATTCACATCACAATTTGTACACATAGCACACTTATCAGATTCACATTTAATTGCACTTTAAGTGACACAATTATGTTTATTGAGCTATCACATATCCGTTCACATATGAATGCATTAAGAATCAGATTATCATATACCACATACCAATATTCACTTACTTTACCTGTCATACCAGCATCATATTCCACAATTCAACATATTTGTACTTACCGTTTTCTGCACTTTTATATCGCTAATACAATATCATCACTATCATTTGGCAATGTAGAATTTTAGAGAAAAGATTGATACACCTTTCTGTTAATTAGCTTACAGAATATAAAGAGTGGAATTAACACAATCAAGGAAACAATCCCTAAAAAACAGTAACTTCCTAAGAATCAGTAACTAAGATTAGCTTCTATTTACAAGATATCTCCTAGTAATAAGGTAAGTTTTCTGTCCTTGATCTTAGGAATTCCAACACTCCCCCTCAAGTTAGAGTGTAGATATTTATCAAACCCAGCTTGCCAACAAGTTCCTCAAACATGTTTCTGTTCAAACTTTTAGTTAACACGTCTGCAACTTGTTGTCTAGTAGGTAGGTAGGTGACGCACACTTCTCCTGAGTGTATTTTTTCTTTTATAAAGTGGCGATCTATTTCCACATGTTTGGTGTGATCGTGATGCACAGGATTATGTGCTATGCTAACAGCTGCCTGGTTGTCACAATACATCTTTATAGGCCTAGTATAAGGCATTTTTAGTTCCCCCATAAGTCTTTGTATCCAAACTCCTTCGCATATACCATAAGCTAGTTCTCGAGACTCCACATTTGCACTGCTGCATGCCACAACAAACTATTTTTTACTTCTCCACGTCACGAGGTTACCCCAAACATAACTACAATAGCCACTTGTAGAGCGTCTATCGTTAACAGAACCTGCCCAGCATGCATCAGTATAGACTTCCACATTCTGGTTGGCAGTTTTCTTGAAATGTAGGCCTTTACCAGGAGTTCCTTTTAGATACATTAATATTCTATATGCAGCTTCCAGGTGCTTCTCCCTCGGGGCATGCATGTACTAACTGATAACACTCACACTGAAGGTTATGTCTGGATAGGTGTGAGATAGGTAGATGACTCTTCCTACTAGTCGTTGATATCTCCCCCTGTCGATTTCTTCTTCATCCTCATCAGTTCCCAATTTAAGATTAAACTCCATAGGAGTTTCAGCTGGTTTACAGCCCATCAAACCAACTTCTGACAGTAAATCAAGAACATATTTCCTTTGGGAGATGGAAATACCTGTTTGAGACCTTGCTACCTCCATACCAAGAAAGTATTTAAGATTTCCCAAGTCTTTAAGTTCGAACTCTGTACTAAGGAATTCTTTCAACCTCACAATTTCGCTTGTGTCATCTCCTATTAATATTATATCGTCCACATAAACGATGAAGATGCAGCATTTTCCCTTTTTCGAGTGCTTGTAGAACATGGTGTGGTCTGCCTGTCCTTGAATGCAATTTTTGCTAGTCATAGCTTTTGCAAATCGGCTGAACCATACCCGTGGAGATTGTTTCAGCCCATACAAGGACTTCTTCAACTTACACACTTGGCACTTGCTTTCTTCAAACCTGGTTGGAAAATCCATGTACACTTCCTCATTTAATTCCCCGTTGAAGAAAGCATTTTTTACATCCAATTGAGTCAAATGCCAGTCAAGGTTGGCAGCAAGAGATAGGAGAACTCGAATGGTGTTTAGCTTGGCATCCGGTGCAAATGTCTCGTCGTAGTCAAGACCATAAGTTTGGGTAAAGCCCTTAGCCACAAGTCAAGCCTTGTATCGGTCATATGGCCATCAGGTTTAAATTTCGTAGTAAAGATCCATTTGCATCCTACTATTTTTTTCTTTAGGTAGATCCGAGTCTTCCCATGTTTCATTGTTTTTGAGGGCCTTCATTTCTTCCATCACAGTTCAAGCGTCTCTTTTATATTTTTTGGAGTTTTTACAGAATCAATATTAGTCACAAAAGCTTTGTAAGACTTAGATAAATTTTCATAGGATACAAACCGAGAAATAGGGTGTTGAGTGCAGCTCTTTGTGCCCTTTCTCATTGCAATTAGAAGATAGATGGATGGTGACGGAGGTGAGACTTTTGTTTCAGAACAGTCCTCGGTTGGAGATGCAATTGGTACTGCTGTATCAGTTTCAGGAAAGCGATTCCGTCGGGAGTAAACTTGTATTTCGGGAACCTATTTTTGCTGTTTTCCTTGATTAGGGGGTTGTTGCACTTTGTTGGTGGTATTGTTATTGGGAAGGATTGTGCTAACTTCATGCTGCACAGGGGAAACAGTATCTAAATCTGGGATAGCACCTTGGTTATTAGTCTTGTTTGTGATAGTAGTGGTAGGATCATGAGGTATAATGAGGAGATTATTAAGTGTCTCATCTTCATTGAAAGTCTCCCCCTGAAGATGAGATGCTGCAAAGTATGGTTCATTTTCAAAGAAAGTAACATCCCGAGAGACAAACATTCGGCTCAAGGTTGGTGAGTAACGCTTATAGCCTCTTTGAGTGGGGGAATATCCAATGAAAATGTAGGTGTGGGCTCGAGGATCAAGTTTGGATTGATTTGGTTGATGGTTATGGACAAACGCTTTGCAACCGAATATTTTGGCTGGAAGATTAGGAACACGAAATAGAGGAAAGGCCTTTAGAAGGGTATTTAGAGGTGTTTGGAAATTTAGGACCTTAGATGGCATTCGGTTTATGAGATAACAGGCAGTGAGGATAGCCTCTCCCCACAAGTATTTTGGAACATTCATGGTGAACATTATAGCTCGAGCCATAGCAAGAAGATGTCGATTTTTTCTCTCAGAGATTCCATTTTGTTGTGGAGTATCAGGACAAGAGCTTTGGTGTATAATGCCTTGGTCAGAAAGGTATGGGTTTAGGACAGAGTTAAAGTATTCTCTCCCATTGTCAGTGTGAAGAGTATGTATGGTAGCGTTGAACTGGGTTCGAACCATTGAGTGAAAATTTTGGAATACTTTGGGTGTTTCAGATTTTTCTTTGAGGAGATAGACCCAACAGACCCTAGTGTGATCATCAATGAATATTATAAACCACTTAGCCCCTGTAATATTTTTCACATGACTGGCTCCCCATAGGTCACTGTGGATTAATGAAAACGGTTGGGACTGGATATATGGTTTTAATGGGTATGGCACACGGGTATGTTTGGATAATTGGCAAATTTCACACTTCAAGGAATTAATACTTTTATTTCGAAATAACAGCGAAAGATGTTTTTTCAAATACAAAAGATTTGGATACCCTAACCTACGGTGCCATAACATAATTGTGTCCTCTTTTGAAGTGGATAGAGCCAATCCCCCTTGCATGCTGTGTTTATTCCAAACATATATTCCATCATCAACTTTAGCAGTGCCAATCATCCTCCTCAATTTCTATTCCTGTATCACACAACCAATTGAAGAAAATCCAGCAAGCACTTTTTCATCCTTAGTAAGTTTATTGATTGAAAGTAAATTACAGGACAAGTTTGGGACATGTAGGACTTTATCCAGAGAAAAATTCTCTGTCATTTGTACTTCTCCTACTCCAGCCACAGGTGAGTAAGAACCGTCAGCTATGCGGATTCGGGACTTGTTATGACAAGGGGTGTAGGTGTGGAACAAAGTTGAGTTACCTGTCATGTGATCGGAGGCACCCAAATCGAGTATCCAAGATGATTGATTATTATATTCAAAGGCAATGTTGAGGGCAGTACCTTGAGTGGTTAGAGATCCATGAGCAGTTGAAGTACCAAGTATCTTATAGAGAGTCTCAAGTTGGGTTTTGGTTAGGCGAACATCGAGAGCATCATCTGCAGCAGTGGATGATAACAGGGCAGTCTTCTTATCCTTCTGTTTTTTTTTCAAGATAGCCATGGAGTTTGAAGCACTTTTCGTTTGTATGACCAACACGGTTGCAGTGGTTACACCATGGTCTGGTTGATCTAGAATCATTTCCAGCACATGGTTTTTATGTCTGTGGACCTCTGGAGATGAGGGCAGAGGTCTCAGCAGGCCGGTTGCCAGGAGGTGTCATAGGTTTAGGTTCCTTTGAATCTCCTATCATGACAAGACGACGCCTTTCTTCTCTTCTAACTTCTGCAAATGCTTCACCAATGGTTGGGAGAGGTGATCTACCCAGAATTCGGCCACGGACCTCATCTAACTGACGGTTCAGTCCTGCTAAAAACTCATAAAGACACTCATTGTTGAGGTGAGTCATAAACTTGGTGTGTTCTAAGCCTTTACCCCAATCTGCCTCATAGTACATATCCAGTTCGTGCCACAAAATTTTCGGACTGTTGTAGTAGTGAGTTACTTCGAGCGTCCCTTGTCGGATATCCTTTAACTTAAGCTTGGTCTCAAATACTTGCGATGCGTTTCCAAGATCCGAGTAGTTTTCTTTGACTGTATCCTACATGTCCTTTGCATTTGAAAAGGAGATAGGTTCGGCTTATATGGCCTTCCATCGAATTAATTAGCCAAGCCATTACAATTGAGTTGTTGAGTTCCCAAGTGGCATAAGTAGGGTCAACTGTGGTTGGTCGTGGAATTTCTCCATTGATGTATCCTAATTTGCCACGACCACGAATCACCATAAGGACCGATTGAGACCATTGTAAGAAGTTCTTCCCATCTAGTCGATGACTGGTGATTATAAGTGAGGAATTAAGTTCACTTTGAGTGATTCCCTGATTGACATTCTGAGATATTTGTGAAGTCTCAGTTTCAGACAAAGTTTCATTGACATCATCCATAGGAGGAGAACTAAACCGGAGGGATTTTTAGGAAGGGAGTTTAGAGATGAATGAGCAGGATTGAATGAATCCTAGAGCTTCGATACCATGAAGAATTTTAGAGAAAAGATTGATACACCTTTCTGTTAATTAGCTTACAGAATATAAAGAGAGTAATTAACACAATCAAGGAAACAATCCCTAAAAAACAGTAACTTCCTAAGAATCAGTAACTAAGATTAGTTTCTATTTACAAGAGATCTCCTAGTAATAAGGTAAGTTTTCTGTCCTTAATCTTAGGAATTCCAACAGGCATCATTTGGTATGTTTAATATGCCCACAACTAACACATTCACAAGAGCTATCACAATATATATATCATAGGTCACATTATCACAACATAATGCTCAATTGATTTCACATAGTCCCATACTTTGGAAATTAAACGAGAGTTTAAGAAAGCTTACACTCAAAACTTAGGATAGGGATTTAGGATATTCCTAACCTCTCGATTAACACTATAAATCGTGTCTACAAGTAGTGATTCTAAACACTCATCGTTCGCGCTTTCGCATAGTTGCCGAAAGTCTAAACTAGCTTTTCCTTTTCTTTTGTCTTGCTCATCAAAAGCTCCAACAGTCCCGAATCTTCACCAAAACTGACTACACAATAAACATAATTAATTATAGCTATAAACACACCCAAACAATAAAAATGCATGTCTAAGATTCTTTCCTCTTGGAACTGAAATTTTTGACTTGCAAATTTGAAACTCTAATATCTTAATCTTTACTCCTTCCCTTTACCTAAAATCGATTCCAATAATCTAATTATTTATCTAAGAATGATTCTCAACCTTCAAACCATTCTAAACTACTCAGAAACTTGGTTTCAAAATTTCGACATACAATAGCCATCTTTCATGAAAATTTATCAAAACCTTAAAACCTTTAAACGAAAATTTGAGGAGAGTTTAAAGACCTTCTAGTCATTTTAAAACAAGTTGAAAACACTTTGAAACATATATTTCATTCAAAATCCCGAATTTCACCATTATTGTCCCAAATTTTAGCATTTACACAAATCCTTTGATTCAATAGATAAAAAATCGATTTAAATAGCTAGAGTTCATCAAAAACTATTAGGAAAACGAAATATTACCTTGGTTGAGGGGAAAATGAACGTTTCGTCTAAATCCAAAAAAACCCACAAGTTGAACAATGGTAAAATCAATGGTGTTTTTTTATGCTTTTCTTGGAATTCTAGAAAGGTTTAATGCTTGGAAGCTGATAGAAAACAAGGGATTGGAGCTTTTGAAGATTGAAATTAAAGGATGAAAGTTTGGGATTTTTCCTTCCTAATGGACGGCACAAGAAAAAGGTAGTAGGGTGAAAAGGGGGAAAATTAGGTTGATTTTAAAACTTGGTATAATTGCTTTAAAACTACTATTAAATTAGCCCCTTTTACAAAACAGACCTCTATTCAAAATTGAAGGTCTTTTCTACATTATTTTACGATTTTGATTTAACTTTCAAAAAGTCATAGACGAAGACATTTGTGGTTTACCTTGCTTCAAATTTTCGAACTCATTTCAAGCTAAAATCTCTAAATTACCCTCAAAACTTTTAGACCCAATTTCGAAATTTGACAGCCCATAATCATACTATAACTACATCTTTTTTGGTAATCTTTTCAAGACTTATAGTAACTATTCCTTCGTCGTATTACACTAATGTTACAATATTTACTGTAGACACCACTAGCTTTTTCAACACGGCCAAATGCTTCCACCATGCCAACATCTTCAACATAGAAAATACATACAATACTTCGTAACAGGGGAAAACAAGTTGGCAAGGGATTGGGTTATACACTAGTTAGAGGTCATGGATGCAAATTTTGAACGTAAGTTACCAATTTTTGAACTGTATAACAGTTCATGTTATGTTTATTGTATTTTGGGGACATGTTTTTTTTTTATTATGTGTCATTGCATTGCAGCCTGGTATGAGAGGGGAAATCATAGTAACTGCCCCAACCAATTGCACCAATAAAAGAAAAGAAAGCAACAACATTCAAACTATTGGTGGGACTCAGGAAAGTAGGAACAAAAAAAAACTAAGTCTAAAGATCCACCCAAGCACAATCCTAAGCCATGGAGATAGTTGATGTTAAGTCTAAAATCCTAAGCAAACATGTTTTGTTGTTGTCAATCTGATTTCATGGATGAGTTATGGATTCTATTTTGTTGTTTATACCTCCCAGTTGGATTCAGTTAGTTAGCATACTATGGATTATTTTATGGTTCTATTTTGTTGATGTCAATCTAATTTTGCCTGTCCAAGGATTCTTTATATGATGATTCTATTCAAACATGTGTTCTTTATGGACCTCAATTTTGGTATATGTAGATTCTTTTACAACAACATAAAAAGTTTTTTCATTCAATTCATTCATTCTTAACAACTAATGCAACAAATGCATGGACAACATTTCACAATCCACAAGCAAGATAACCTAAAAAATCATCCATGATACAATTAACATCTTATAAGCAACTATTACTTCATTGTTCCTTGACATTTTTAGCCTTGTACAATGTGATCTTCTCTTCGAAACGAGTTACCTTCAATCACATTCTTTACATTTCGTCAATATTTTCCTATTCTCTATCAATAACATCTTATTTTGAATAATTATTTCATCGATTATGCATCTGTATTCTTTGCAGTTGAACTCGCCCCATCATTTTTACCTTCAACCCACCAAAAAAAATCAAAACCCCAATATTCAAAAAAATTAGAATATTAAAATTCTCTGAATATATCTTCAACCCAAATTGCAACAAAATGTCAGTACACAAAATTGCACAATATCTTTAACTAAAAATTACAAAACTCTTTGTTTGTCGTACACCTAACTATGGCAGACCAAAACAAAAACCTTAATTTACCTCTTTGAAGTTCGCACACCCAAAGAATTTTCTTTCTTTGTTTCGTGGAGTAAACGCGTTGAAAACAGAAGCCTTTAACCCGCAATAGCAATACAAAACTCTTTTTTGAGCACTTGATTTTTTGTTTGTTGAAGAAGACATTTTTGCTTGTTTTCTTCCTTCTAAAGATGTGTTATGAATAAATAAAACAAAAGAGATAGAAAACAAAGAGGTCAAGTAGAAAATAAAACATATGGTGAAAGGAAAAAAACGAAAGAGATAGAAGTGAGGTAAAAGACGATGGCGAAAGGAAAATAAAAGGAAAAAAAATTAAAATAATAGCTTTTAAAGGAAAATGAAAGGAAATATGATTAAAGGGGGTCAGTTTGCAGCCAAAGAGGATGACACATGGCGACACACGAATGGCCAATGCTACCACGTTAGCAAAAAAGTAATGGCGTTAGGCTCGAGCACCAATATGATGGACGAAAAAAAGTTCGGGTACTAATCTAGGACAAAAAAAAAAATCATAAGTACTAAACTAGGAGAAGTGGGCAAGTTCGGGTATCAATTTTATATTTAACCCTAAAAAATAGTAAAGTAATATAAAATGTGTTAATATTTGGTATTTATTCTACAAATAACTTTAAACATGTGATTTTTAGAATATTTATTTATTATATATATTACTAAATCTTTATAGGATATTTTTCAACCTCCTAATCCCGCTTGTGGAGTCTAAAAATCTAGTAGAATACCAAATATTTTTTCATATAAATATAAATATAAATAGGGTTAATATGTGGTACATTGGCTATGTATTTTTTATTAAAAAAATTCCATACAAGCCTTTGATCATTCGACTTGCTTGGCACCATTGCACGTCGATCATCCCACTTGCGCACCACCAACACACTCTGATCGTTTGAGAGATAACATGCATTCGTGTGTTCAATTACTTTTGTTAAATATAGGTTACAATATGCTCAAAGTTCATGTACTCTTTTTTTATTTGAAATTTAGTTTTTTTTAATTTTAAAATTTTAAAATTCAAATCCAATTCTTAACATGGTTAAAATTCTTTTGTTAAATTAAATAATGTGTCATTTTGAAATAAAAAATACTTACTCAATCATCATGTAAAAAAAGTAGTGCGATGAACCTGAATTTAACATAAGAATTTTAATGATGTTAACAATAGCACTTGCATTTTAAATCCACAAAGTAGAAGACAAACTTTCTTGAAATAAAAGTAAATAGACTAAAATTTAAGGGTTAATATGTAGTTTGCACCCTAAATCTATCCAAAAGTACCTACTTGGTACCTTAACTTCTTTTTGTACCTAGTTGGTACCAGAACTTGTATTCCATCACCAAGTTTGGTACCTATGCACTAACATCGCTAGTTTGTGCTGACATGGCACTAATAGCCTATCTAGTGTTAGCATGTGGTAACTTCTTAGTAGGCTATGTGACGAGCATAATTTTTTAAAAAATATTTAAATTTTCTTTATGTCGAAACCATTTTTTTGAAAAAATCGGGAATCGAACTTGGGTTTTGAAAATGAATAAAAACGGGAGTCGCCACCGACCTTTATTAGGTGTGATCGGATCACCTTTGTTTTAATAAAACATTTCGGTTTACTAAAACGGGGTTTTTGGTCTACGAACATTCGAGAAAATAGGTTCGGGAGTCGGTTACGTGCGGGGAAGGATTAGCACCCTCGCAACGCCCAAAATCGATACCAAATTGATTAATCAATGTCCTAATGTCGCAAAGCTTGAAAAGATTTTGAAATTTTATTCTATTTTTTTGTGATTTTAAACAACTTGATCGAATATCGAGTTTCCCTTGTTTCGAAGGAATAGAGTCTCACATCCAGCACGATTGGACACGATAATCTAAATCCTTGAACTCAAGATTGTCTCCAAAATTCTCCAAGCACGCATTTTTGAAATTTTTGGAAATGATATTTGCTCATTCGGTCATAGAAAAAAAAACACACCCAGCACGATTGGGCACGATCTTTTCGAACTTCCAAATACGCAAATATCACCTTATTTGAAAATAGAAACAAAATTTGAAAGGAAATCCACTTGTTCGGTCAAACAAAAAGTCACACCTAGCACGATTGGACACGAATTTTTGAATTCCCAAATTCATGAATATTACCTTTGTGAAACCCCTTTTTTTATGAATTTAAAAAATGAGAAAATGTCGAAATGCGTTTCAAAGTCACCAATCTACATGAAATGATGCAAACAAGAATAAACAAAACATAATAAAGTGTGCAGTAACAAAGACAAAATTAAGGAAATAAGGTACAATAATGATAACAAAGAAATTCAAAACAAAAACGATGTTAATAATAATGGATGTAATAATAATAGTAATAATAATAATAATAATACGAAATATGTATAATGAAAATATATAAATATGGTAATGATAATAATAATAATGGAAATAATAATAATACTAATACTAATAATAATAATAGTGAATATAATAATAAAATAGTAATAATAATAATACGAAATATATACAATATAATAATGTGAATATGGTAATAATAATAATAATAATAATAGTATAGTAATAATAAAAATAATAATAATACTGATACAAAATATGTACAACATAATAATATATAGTAGTAATAATAATAATAATAATAATAATAATAATAATAATAATAATAATAATAATAATAGTGAATATAATAATAAAATAGTAATAATAATATGAAATATGTATAATATAATAATGTGAATATGGTAATAATAATAATAATAATAATAATAATAATAATAATAATAATACTCATAAAAATTAATAAAAACATTAAACATTATTGATTTAATGGTAAAATAACCACAATAGAAGAAAAGGGACTAAATTGGATCAACAACAAAAGCATGGGGCTAAATTTAAAACATAAAAAAATGAAAGGGGGTAAATTGCGTCGCGCGCGCAACCTAGAGGGCCCAAAATAGCAATAAGCCCCCATTAAAACGATGCGTTGGAAGGAGGGATCAAATTGAAATCGTAGAACATTATCGGGCCAAAATTGAAAAAGAAAAACTTTAATTGCGAATACATGAAAAAGAGGAGGGGCTAAACGCGTAATTAACCCCTCCAAACAAGAACACGCGGATCCTAGGCTGGAGCGGGTCGGATCGGGTCGGGCTAGGCTGAAACGACGTCGTTTTGCACATTAAGGGCCAACCTCAAAACGACGTCGTTTTGATGGGCTATTTAAAGGCCAAATTTCACAAAAAAATCATTTTTGCTTCATTCTAAAAAAAAAAAATTCCTTTAACCTCTTTTTTTCTCTGCAGGGAGGAGGGCTGGTGCGATTTCCGGCGAGAGGGCCACCGTGGACACCACCGTCCGCCACCGTCGCCGGAAATCGCACCAGCCTTCCTCCCTGCAGAGAAAAAAAGAGGTTAAAGGAATTTTTTTTTTAGAATGAAGCAAAAATGATTTTTTTGTGAAATTTGGCCTTTAAATAGCCCATCAAAACGACGTCGTTTTGGGGCTGGCCCTTAATGCCCAAAACGACGTCGTTTCAGCCTAGCCCGACCCGATCCGACCCGCTCCAGCCTAGGATCCGCGTGTTCTTGTTTGGAGGGGTTAATTACGCGTTTAGCCCCTCCTCTTTTTCATGCATTCGCAATTAAAGTTTTTCTTTTTCAATTTTGGCCCGATAATGTTCTATGATTTCAATTTGATCCCTCCTTCCAACGCATCGTTTTAATGGGGGCTTATTGCTATTTTGGGCCCTCTAGGTTGCGCGCGAGACGCAATTTACCCCCTTTCATTTTTGTTTATGTTTTAAATTTAGCCCCACGCTTTTGTTGTTGATCCAATTTAGTCCCTTTTCTTCTATTGTGGTTATTTTACCATTAAATCAATAATGTTTAATGTTTTTATTAATTTTTATGAGTATTATTATTATTACTATATATATTATGTTGTACATATTTGTATCAGTATTACTATTTTTTTTATTACTACTATTATTATTATCATTATTATTATTATTATTATTATTATTATTATTATTACCATATTCACATTATTATATTGTATATATTCGTATCATTATTATTACTATTTTATTATTATATTCACTATTATTATTATTATATTATATATTATTATTATTTCCATTATTATTATTATCATTACCATATTTATATATTTTCATTATACATATTTCGTATTATTATTATTATTATTACTATTATTACAATCATTATTATTAACATCGTTTTTGTTTTGAATTTCTTTGTTATCATTATTGTACCTTATTTCCTTAATTTTGTCTTTGTTACTGCACACTTTATTATGTTTTGTTTATTCTTGTTTGCATCATTTCATGTAGATTGGTGACTTTGAAACGCATTTCGACATTTTCTCATTTTTTAAATTCATAAAAAAGGGGTTTCACAAAGGTAATATTCATGAATTTGGGAATTCAAAAATTCGTGCCCAATCGTGCTAGGTGTGACTTTTTGTTTGACCGAACAAGTGGATTTCCTTTCAAATTTTGTTTCTATTTTCAAATAAGGTGATATTTGCGTATTTGGAAGTTCGAAAAGATCGTGCCCAATCGTGCTAGGTGTGTTTTTTTTTTCTACGACCGAATGAGCAAATATCATTTCCAAAAATTTCAAAAATGCGTGCTTGGAGAATTTTGGAGACAATCTTGAGTTCAAGGATTTAGATTATCGTGTCCAATCGTGCTGGATGTGAGACTCTATTCCTTCGAAACAAGGGAAACTCGATATTCGATCAAGTTGTTTAAAATCACAAAAAATAGAATAAAATTTCAAAATCTTTTCAAGCTTTGCGACATTAGGACATTGATTAATCAATTTGGTACCGATTTTGGGCGTTGCGAGGGTGCTAATCCTTCCTCGCACGTAACCGACTCCCGAACCTATTTTCTCGAATGTTCGTAGACCAAAAACCCCGTTTTAGTAAACCAAAATGTTTTATTAAAACAAAGGTGATCCGATCACACCTAATAAAGGTCGGTGGCGACTCCCGTTTTTATTCATTTTCAAAACCCAAGTTCGATTCCCGCTTTTTTCAAAAAAATGGTTTCGACAACTTGGCGACTCCACTGGGGACACTCTTCGAGAGTCAGGCCATAAATTGATTGATTTTTGTCCTTTTGATCGAAAATTTAGAAAATTGTTACAAAAAAATCATGTTTCATTTGATGCATCTGTTTATGTGTTAATTATAATAATGTCGAGTCTCATAATTCTTACACTTGCATTGCATGACCGTTGTGGTCGTACCTTTTAAGTGGAGTAAGAAACTAAGCCTTCGTGAGGTTTTCAGCTCCGCATGGGCTAGTGGATTGCTTCTGGGATACATCCGTACCTATGTGCTTCGTGAGGTTTTCACCTCCGCATAGCCATAGGGAAATGTATCCCCCTGAACCGAACTCAGTCCGTATGAGCCTATAATGGGTGAGGATCGAGGAATCTGCTGGTTCGGGTACCTCTCTTTAGAACTGAACGACATATAGAGAGACCTAGGAACCCACCTTGGACAGAACCACGCTAAACCCCTACTAGTCACCCCAATAGGTGTTTTATGTTTGCTTATTTCTCTTGTACTAACGTTTTTTTGTTTGCTTATCTTCTCTTGCATTAACATGTTTTCTCTTGTTTTGATTGCATTGCATGTATTCTCACATTTAAGAGGTGTTGATTCGGGTTCGATTGCTGAATTAGAAAGTTTGCCATAGAAAACAACTTTCTTGATAAAGTGGAAGATAATGCGGCTATCCGAATTTGGTCAGAGACAACACAATTAGAAAAAGGGAGATAGTCTAACTGCGGGGCATGTGTCAGAATTATGGTACTACACTCTATTAGTGTGACATAAAATAATTTTCACGAGTTAAAAGCCATATGGGATCAAGAACTACTCCCGAATATAGCGGATGGATTGGTAAGATAATCAACGACAACATGCCGGGGCCAAGTCTAGAAAACGAGCAATATGTGGAGGAATATTTGCAGGTAATCCCATCAGAAGTGGAGATGATAAAACAAGATTTTGAAAAAAAGAATCGTGAGCTGGAAAAGAACAATTTCATCACTCTCAGAGTCAAGTCAGGGACCGGGACTACCTTATGGGCGAAGCTGTGACTCAAATCCGGAAGGTGGCCGAATATTTGCAAACATTGGCAGTTCAGGCTGACATGCTAAATGTGAAGTACGAGCTGATATCAGACAAGGGCCAAGAATTAGCTTCGTTACTCGAGGAAGTCAAGACTCTGGGCATTAGGGCAAAGTTGCATTTATAATCTATTTTATGTAAAGAGCTTTGTTTTCTAAAAAGTTTTCTAAATGAATTTGAATCTAAATCGATGCCTCTTTGCATCCATGCATTTGCATTACATTGCATCATCTTAGAAAGGAGGTGTTGATTCGTATTCAATTGCTAAATAGAAGAGTTTGTCATAAGAAAATGTGTTACTTGATAAAGTGGATTATAATACGGTTGAGACAAGACCTTGCCTGAAGATTCGAGCCGATAGGGATTTTTCGGGAGTCATCAGAAGATTATGAGCATCACGGAGGATAAGTGATTGATGAGGTACGACCTGGACCAAGCAACAAAGAGCTAGAAGAGATGTCTATTGAGAAAGTTCACAGAACGTGACATCCGGGTATAAAGAAAAGGATTTGCCTGAAGATTCGAGCCGATAGGGATTTTTCGGGAGTCATCAGAAGATTATGAGCATCACGGAGGATAAGTGATTGATGAGGTACGTCCTAGATCGAGCAACAGAAGGCTAAGAAGAGATGTCTATTGAGAAAGTTCCTGGGACACGACATCCAGATACGAAGAAGAGGATTTGTCTGAAGATTCAAGCCGACAATGATTGTTCAAGGGTCATCAGAAAATTATGAGCATCACCTAGGGTAAGTGAGTGATGAGGTCAAGCAACAAAGAGCCAAAAGAAGCGTCTATTGAGAAAGTTCACGGGACACGACCATGATATCCTGATACGAAGAAGAGGATTGGTGTTTTCACCTAGACTATGAGGAAGAGGCCGTATATGTGGTCTATTTTATGTAAAGAAACGTGTTTTCTAGACAAGTTCTTCTAATAGGAATTGAATTCATAATCAGCGCCTATCTTTCTTTTTGCATTCATTCCATGCATTTGCATTGCATTTCATGCATTGGCATTGCATCATATCATGTGCATTAAGATCTGTAGAAAGACTCTAATGAGGTGAAGTTATTTCAGTTGACCTAGAAAACATGGAACAAAGGTTGGAGAGATTAGAGCAAAGACAAATACTGATGCAAGAGCAGTTGACCAAAATTCAACGGGACATGCAAGATCAAATGAATATGATGTGTCGGTTAACCCAATTACTAGTCGAAAGACATGAAAAAAGAAGTGGCCCAATGGTCAACAGCACGGATGATGACGAAGAAATTGTTTATTCCCCGATGAATATCCTGACTCAACCAGACGTACAGTCACAAAGGGAACCCGTCATTGATAAACCCCAAGGTCACACTAATACTTCGACCCTGTTGGGCTCAAACTTAAACTCTGAAGATGGTCGAGCCAAACAGATTGTTCAAATAGTAACAAAAGAAGGGAGAGAGAAGACTTTGAAAGCTCCGAAGAATGAAGAAGCGGGCAGTAAGAGTAAGGGCCATTCGAAGCCTATTACAGTAAGTCAGCTAGGGATAGTAACTACTGGTTATCAAGGCCCTCTTAGGCGGGATTCCAACCCAAATCCCAATCCTAAAAAACTTCTATTCATCCCTATTCCTGTGTCGTATAGAGAGCTGTACCTGAAATTATTGGAAAAACAATTAATATCCCCACATTATGTGGCACCTCTGAAACCTCCATACCCAAAATGGTACGATCCTAATGCTAATTGCATGTACTATGCTGGAAACCGGGGGCACTCTACAGAAAATTGTCTAGCCTTTAAAAGAAGGGTTCAAGGTCTCATTGATGCAAGCATTTTATGGTTTGACAGTACTAGTAATGTGGCTGGAAATCTGCTCCCTAACCATACGGAAGGGAACGTGAGCATGGTGACAAAGGAGATGATGCAATTGAAGATGTTTCGATGATACGCCCTTGTCCTCCTAGATTCACTTTGAACAATTAGACTGCTGTGGATCTCCTTGTAGTTTCTAAGTCCTCTCTAGAGTAATGCTCAATGTTAACTCTTTTTGTATGCCCCTAAGTTATAAGGGGAATCCGTTATGAGTGATTATTTTTGCTATTTATCTTTTAAATAAACATTAATGGAGATACATCTTGTCATAGTTTTTTTTATTCTCATTGTCTTCATATTTATTCCCTCTTCTCATAGCCTGTCCTTACATATACCTCATATCATGCCGTAATATTATGCTTATGTGTTTCAATACCCTGATGCTCCTCTATAGTTTTCTTTTCCATTCACTTTTCAGGTGCTCAGATATCAACGACATGAACAATCCCGTTACAAGTCCTAAAATCGATTCCGATAAAGCTGTTTGTTTAGGAGAATGCGAAGCTGAGGAAGATGCTGAAGATTATGTCTCATCTCCTGACTTACTAAGGATGATGGAACGAGAAGATAAACAGATTCTACCCCATCAAGAATCTGTTGAGACAATGAATTTGGGAAGCGAAGAAAAGAGGCAAGAGGTAAAAGTTGGGACTTCCATGTCAGAGGACACCAAACATGATCTGATCGCCTTGCTTCATGAATACAAAGACGTGTTCGCATGGTCGTATCAAGATATGCCAGGTTTGAATGAAAATGTAGTGGTCCATAGACTCTCATTGAAATCAGAATGCAAGCCTATCCAACAGAAGTTAAGGCGGATGAGGCCTGAAATGCTCTTAAAGATAAAGGAAGAAGTAAAGAAACAATTTGATGCTGGCTTCCTACGAATCTCTAGATATCCAGAATGGGTGGCTAATATAGTCCCAGTACCGAAGAAAGATGGCAAAGTGCGAATGTGCGTGGATTACCGTGATTTGAATCGAGCAAGCCCTAAAGATAATTTTCCGTTACCACACATCGATACATTGGTAGATAACACGGCAAAGCATTCGTTTTTCTCCTTCATGGATGGATTTTTGGGCTACAATCAAATTAAGATGGCTCCCGAAGATATGGAGAAAACTACATTCACGACAATGTGGGGGACATTTTGCTACAAAGTGATGCCGTTCGAACTAAAAAATGCCGGGGCAACATACCAGAGAGCCATGGTAACATTGTTTCATGACATGATGCATAAGGAAATAGAAGTCTATGTCGACGATATGATCACCAAATCTCGAGGGGAAAGAGAGCATGTTGAGAACCTCCGGAAGTTGTTTGAAAGACTGAGAAAATTCCAACTGAAGCTTAACCCGGCCAAATGTACCTTCGGGGCTACATCTGGAAAATTACTAGGGTTCATCGTTAGCGAGAGAGGTATCGAGGTTGATCCGGATAAAATAAAGGCCATACAAGAACTACCGCCCTCGCGCACACAAAAGGAAGTCAGGGGATTTCTAGGGAGGCTGAACTACATCGCTCGATTTATTGCTCAACTCACCAAGCAGTGTGATCCGATTTTTCGACTCCTTCGAAAACACAATCCTGGAGAATGGAACGAGGAATGTCAAGAGGCTTTTGACAAGATAAAGCAGTATTTGTCTAGTCCCCCGGTGCTAGTACCACCAACTCCTGGAAGACCGCTAATACTATATCTAAATGTGTTCGAAAACTCAATGGGTTGCGTCCTGGGGCAACATGATGAGTCCGAAAAAAGGGAACAGACGATCTATTATCTCAGTAAGAAATTCACGGAGTATGAAGCAAAGTATCCGTCAATCGAAAAATTCTGTTGTGCTCTGATATGGGCAACTCGAAGGCTCAGACAATATGTGCTGTATCATACGACGTAGTTGATTTCAAAGCTAAACCTAATAAAATACATGATGGAATCGCCTGCACTCTCAGGAAGAATGGCACGATGGTAGATCCTACTATCGGAATATGACATCGTATACGTGAGCCAAAAACCGATTAAAGGGAGCGCAATAGCTGATTTCTTAGCAACTCGAACAATAGAGGAATACGAGCCATTGAGATTTGACTTCCCAGACGAAGACTTGATATGCATTACGGAAAAAGAATATGAATCGTCGAAAAAGAAATCATGGAAGATGAGTTTTGATGGTGCGTCAAATGCATTGGGGCATGGGATTGGATCAGTCTTAGTGTCACCAGAAGGGAATCATTACCCCTTTACTGCCAGATTAAATTTCTTCTGTACCAACAACATGGAGGAATATAAGGCTTGCATCATGGGACTTCGCGCAGCTATCGAGCAGAACGTCAAGGTCTTAGCAGTCTCCGGGGACTCGGCATTGGTGATTTACTAAATCCGTGAAGATTGGGAAGTAAGAGACTCGAAATGGTCAAATATCGCGATCTTGTTGCGGAATTGGTTAGAGAATTCGAAGAAGTGACTTTTTATTACTTCCCACGGGAAGAAAACCAATTGGCTGACGCCCTGGCCACCTTGGCTTCAATGTTCAAAGCAAACCGAGAAACAGAAATAATGCCTCTCCAGATGAGCATATATGAGGCCCCTGCACATTGTTTTAGCATTGAAAACGAAGCAGATGGACAACCATGGTTCCATGATATCTTAGAATATGTCAAGAATCAAAGATATCCCGAGCAAACAAACGAGAATGACAAAAGAACGATCAGAAGAATGGCGGTGGGATTTGTTCTTGATGGGGGCATCCTGTACAAAAGAAGAAAAGATCAGGTACTCCTGAGATGCGTGGATGTTGTTGAAGCTAGAAAAATACTTGAAGAAGTCCATGAAAGAGTTTGTGGAATGCACGCCAATGGTTTCACTATGGCTAGACAAATTATGAGACTCGGTTATTACTGGCTAACAAAGGAAAGCGATTGCATTAGTTACACGCGAAAGTGCCACAAATGACAAGTTTACGGCGATAAAATTCATGCAGCATCTTCACCCCTTCATGTCATGACCTCTCCGTAGCCTTTTTCTATGTGGGGCATGGACGTTATAGGGCCAATTTCACCAAAAGCTTCTAATGGACATCGATTCATTTTTGTGGCCATAGATTACTTCACAAAATAAGTAGAAGCTACTTCGTTTGCCAATGTGACAAAGACCGCAGTTTACAAGTTCTTAAAAAGGGAGATCATATGTCGATACGGTTTACCTGAGAGAATCATCTCAGATAATGCCTTGAACCTGAACAATAAGATGATGAAGGAAGTGTGAGAGCAATTTCAAATAAAGCATCATAACTCCTCACCCTATCGTCCAAAGATGAACGGAGCGGTAGAAGCCGCTAACAAAAATATCAAGAAGATTATTGGGAAAATGACTGAGACGTATAAAGACTGGCACGAGAAGCTACCATTTGCTCTACATGCGTATCGCACATGTGTACGGACCTCCACGGGGGCAACTCCTTTCTCTTTGGTCTATGGAATGGAAGCTGTACTACCCATTGAAGTTGAGATCCCTCCCTGCGAGTCTTAATAGAGTCAAAACTAGAAGAATCGAAATGGGTTCGAGCTCGATATGACCAATTGAACCTGATTGGAAAAAAAGGCCTAAAAGCAATCTGTCATAGACAAATGTACCAGAAAAGAATGATCGCCGCCCATGACTAGAAGGTGCGTCCAAGAGAATTTCGCGAAGGAGAACTCGTCCTGAGAAAGATTCTCCCGATACAAAAAGACTTTCGAGGAAAATGGGCACCAAATTGGGAAGGACCGTATGTCGTAAAGAAGGCCTTCTCGGGTGGAGCTTTGATTCTCACTGAGATGGATGGGAAAGAGGTACCAGATCCAGTGAACTCAGATGCCGTGAAGAAGTACTATGCCTAAAAAAAAGGGAATGGATCAAGATGAAAACCCGAAAAGGGCGTTTTGATAAAAAGATTTCGGAGGTTAAACTCGAAGGGGAGCCCTAAGGAAGCAGATTTGGGCTCGAAGAGCAAGGGCGATTTGAACAGGAAGTCAAATGGCATGATATTAATATTTGAAGCAGACTCGGAAGCTTAAAATCTTCTACACAAGAAGCTTTGTTCGAAAAGATCCAAGATGAAGAAACGTGAAAAAGTTCATGCGTTGGATATCTAGAGCATTTGCGACAATTGAACCTGCTTTCCTTTTTGTAACATGTCATTTATTGAATTGTTCCTTGTCAATTTTCTTGCGTGTCACTTTTGAAATAAATATGAATGTGAGGTATCCCCTTCACACCTACTTCGTCATTTTTATGCATCTCGTGTTTGGTTCATTAAATGATAAATAGTGAAATGACATACTCTAAACAAAAGGAGTATTGAGCATTACCTGGATGAGAATTTGGTGAGTACAAGAGCTTCAAAGCAAGGACAAAGTTCAACAGGGGGCAAGAAGGGTGATATACGAGAAAAGCAGATTACTCGTAAAACTTGAGGGCGGGTACAAAACTTGAAAGGAAAGTCAAGAATCGAAGCAATGAATATAGGTCATCATGAAAGTCGTGACGAAAAAGAGATACATGACAAACCCAGGGTGCATGGCATAATCATGTAGGCATAAAAGCATTTAAGACAAACACGTGCATATCATGATAACATCACGCATGACACATACAGGTACACCAGTAAAACAAGAAATTTTGACGATAACTGTACCGAACCAAGGAAAAAGAAGACATCCGAGTCCCACCAAATGATACGTTTCAACTACTGTTTTTCAAAATATCGACTCATAATACGAGAAGTGAGTTGAGCTTCAGGTCGCCCGCTGAGGTATTTTCAATTTCTGTTTGCAAAAATCAACTCCTCAGGTCGCACGCTGAGGTATTTTCAATTTCTGTTTTTTAATCAACTCCTCAGGTCGCCCGCTGAGGTATTTTTAATTTCTGTTTGCAAAAATCAACACCTCAGGTCGCACGCTGAGGTATTTTCAATTTCTGTTTTTTAATCAACTCCTCAGGTCGCCCGCTGAGGTATTTTCAATTTCTGTTTACAAAAAGCCAACTCCTCGGGTCGCACGCCGAGGTATTTTAATTTCTGTTTGCAAAATCAATTCCTCAGGTCGCACGCTGAGGTATTTTTGATTTCTGTTTTTCAATTTCTGTTTGAATCAACTCCTCAGGTCGCACGCTGAGACATTTTTAATTTCTGTTTTCCAATTTCTGCTTGCAAAAAAAATCAACTCCACAGGTCGCACGCTGAGGCATTTTTAATTTCTGTTTTTCAATTTCTGTTTGAATCAACTCCTCAGGTCACACGCTGAGGCATTTTAATTTCTGATTTTTAATTTATGTTTGCAAAAATCAACTCCTCAGGTCGCACGCTGAGGTATTTTCAATTTCTGTTTTTCAATTTCTGCTTGCAAAAAAATCAACTCCTCAGGTCGCACGCTGAGGTATTTTTAATTTCTGTTTTTAATTTCTGTTGGTACAAAAAAATCAACTCATATTATGAGAGCGGGGTTGAGCTTCGGGTCACACGCAGAGGTATTTTCAATTTCTACTTTTCAATTTCTGTTAGTTCAAAAAAAAAACAAAAAAATCAACTCATATTATGAGAGTGGGGTTGAGCCTCGGGTCACACGCGGAGGTACTTACAGACGGAAGACTGAAGTCGCCTTGAGCAAATTGAACGAAGAAGTTCCAGTGGACAAAGAAGATTGAGTAAGAGCAAAATGAAGCTACAGGCCATATCTCTCGGAAGTAGCATTGGAGTAGACTGAAGATCAAAGCCTCCCCGAAGATAGCAGGGAAGCAGTTTGAAAAGTTTAGACCTATTTCCTCAAAGTCTCAGTGGAGCAGTGAGTAGATCGAAGCTACAAACCTCTTCGTGTCCTAGAGTCATATTAGAGCAAGTTGAAAGTAAACAAGTCTCACCCCTTAGAAGATTGAGGAAAAGCAAATTGAAGCTACAGGTCATATCTCTCAGAAGTAGCAGTGGAAGAGATCAAAGCAACGGGGTTTGAAGATGTTTGAGGAAGACGAGGACCAACAAGTCAAGGCTTGGCCAAGACCGGGCAAAATTGGTTCTTCTATTGTCTTTGCTCTATTCTCGTTTCACGACAATGAGCAAAGAGGGGCAGCTGTAATAACCAATTTCGGCCCGGGTTCATTAACCCAGGGCCCAAAACCAAACAAAATTAAAAAAAAACAAAGCCCATAATTTCGGCCCAAATTTAAAAAAAAAACTAATTTCAGATTGCTAGGGTTTCTGAAACCCTAGCCCTTGGTGCGCCGCTCTTCACTGGCCTCCACTACCATGTGCGCCGCATCTCCAACAGCCTCTGTCGGCCACCATCGGCTCCACCATCTGCAAAAACAAAGGAAACAGACGATAATGGCAGAAAATAGAGAAAGATATTGTATATTTTATTTATTTATTTCCACTTCCATCTCGGTTATAAAAAAACCGAACGAAAATGTAGAGAGGGCTCTGATTTTTGAATCAACAGAATACAAAAAGAAGAAAAAAACTTTCAATCAAAAATAAAAAAACAACAGATCAGTAACATTCAAAGGTGATTTCGTCCCTTTCTTTCTTTTTTTTTCTTTCATTCGCCGTTTCGATTCTTCTTTTATTAATCAATATATATATAAAGATTGTAAAAAAATAAATAAAAAAAGAGACGAAAAAAAAACCTACCTTTTTGCGATTTCCGGCCACCGCGGCGGACAGTGGTGTCCACGGTGGCCCTCTCGCCGGAAACGCACCAGCCCTCCTCCCTGCAGAGAAAAAAAAGAGGTTAAAGGAATTTTTTTTTTTAGAATGAAGCAAAAATGATTTTTTTGTGAAATTTGGCCTTTAAATAGCCCATCAAAACGACGTCGTTTTGGGGCTGGCCCTTAATGCCCAAAATAACGTCGTTTCAGCCTAGCCCGACCCGACCCGCTCTAGCCTAGGATCCGCATGTTTTTGTTTGGAGGGGTTAATTGCGCGTTTAGCCCCTCCTCTTTTTCATGTATTCGCAATTAAAGTTTTTCTTTTTCAATTTTGGCCCTATAATGTTCTATGATTTCAATTTGATCCCTCCTTCCAACGCATCGTTTTAATGGGGGCTTATTGCTATTTTGGGCCCTCTAGGTTGCGCACGCGACGCAATTTACCCCCTTTCATTTTTTTTTATGTTTTAAATTTAGCCCCACGCTTTTGTTGTTGATCCAATTTAGTCCATTTTCTTCTATTGTGGTTATTTTACCATTAAATCAATAATGTTTAATGTTTTTATTAATTATTATTATTATTATTATTTATTATTATTATTATTATTATTATTATGTTGTACATATTTTGTATCAGTATTATTTTTATTTTTATTATTACTATACTATTATTATTATCATTATTATTATTATTATTATTATTATTATTATTATTACCATATTCACATTATTATACTGTACATATTTCGTATTATTATTATTACTATTTTATTATTATATTCACTATTATTATTATTATTATTATTATTATTATTATTATTATTATATATTATTATGTTGTACATTTTTGTATCAGTATTATTATTTTTATTATTACTATACTATTATTATTATCATTATTATTATTATTATTATTATTATTATTATTATTATTATTATTATTATTATTATTATTATTATTATATTGTATATATTTCCTATTTATTACTACTATTTATTATTATATTCACTATTATTATTATTATTTCCATTATTATTATTATCATTACCATATTTATATATTTTCATTATACATATTTCGTATTATTATTATTATTACTATTATTATTAACATCGTTTTTGTTTTGAATTTCTTTGTTATCATTATTGTACCTTATTTCCTTAATTTTGCCTTTGTTACTGCACACTTTATTATGTTTTGTTTATTCTTGTTTGCATCATTTCATGTAGATTGGTGACTTTGAAACGCATTTCGACATTTTCTCATTTTTTAAATTCATAAAAAAGGGGTTTCACAAAGGTAATATTCATGAATTTGGGAATTCAAAAATTCGTGCCCAATCGTGCTAGGTGTGACTTTTTGTTTGACCGAACAAGTGGATTTCCTTTCAAATTTTGTTTCTATTTTCAAATAAGGTGATATTTGTGTATTTGGAAGTTCGAAAAGATCGTGCCCAATCGTGCTGGGTGTGTTTTTTTTCTATGACCGAATGAGCAAATATCATTTCCAAAAATTTCAAAAATGCGTGCTTGGAGAATTTTGGAGACAATCTTGAGTTCAAGGATTTAGATTATCGTGTCCAATCGTGCTGGATGTGAGACTCTATTCCTTCGAAACAAGGGAAACTCGATATTCGATCAAGTTGTTTAAAATCACAAAAAATAGAATAAAATTTCAAAATCTTTTCAAGCTTTGCGACATTAGGACATTGATTAATCAATTTGGTACCGATTTTGGGCGTTGCGAGGGTGCTAATCCTTCCTCGCATGTAACCGACTCCCGAACCTATTTTCTCGAATGTTCGTAGACCAAAAACCCCGTTTTAGTAAACTGAAATGTTTTATTAAAACAAAGGTAATCCGATCACACCTAATAAAGGTCGGTGGCGACTCCCGTTTTTATTCATTTTCAAAACCCAAGTTCGATTCCCGCTTTTTTCAAAAAAATGGTTTCAACACTTTAAATTTAAATAACTTAATAAAAAAGAGTAATTTTAACCTATAAATTAATAAATTAAATAAATTTCTTAGCTTTGCCTTTCTCTTGTAATTCAGAAAATAAAAAAATTCAAATGCCAACTAAGTACTTTTGAACAAGTTTAAGGGACAAATTATATATCAACCCAAATTTTAAATATATGAAAAGTACAAATTTTAAATATATGAAAAGTACAAAAACTTGAACATATTTTAACCTTATTTATAGTTAATGGAATTTTGCTATTGACCGGAGCAATTTCAACTCAACTAAAAATTTATTTTAAAAAAATTAAAAGTTAATATTTATAAAAATACCTGTATTTTAATTTGTATACAATAATACTTTA
Source organism: Gossypium australe (assembly GCA_005393395.2). Taxonomy (NCBI): domain Eukaryota; kingdom Viridiplantae; phylum Streptophyta; class Magnoliopsida; order Malvales; family Malvaceae; genus Gossypium; species Gossypium australe. The sequence goes on along the minus strand of CM016623.1, from coordinate 9,986,962 downwards.
AAAATTAATTTAGTAACTCTTTTGGGAAAAACATCTTTGGAAACTACAAATTTAAAAAAAAATACTGTTCATTTTTTCTAAAAATACCATATATATACATATATATATATATATATATATATATTCACTCACGTAGATGGGGAATGCGTTAATGGGCGAGCTTCGCTGTTGATTTTGTACTCAATACGAAAAAAATAATTAATTATAACATAAAATATGAATAATACCGTCCTGCGTTAGCGTTTAAATAGGCTACAGTGAGAGGAGCTTGGTCTTTCCCTTATTAGTGTTATCATTAAGAGACTATATCTTGCATGAAAACCAAAATCCTTGTAGCAATATACTGAGATTACACATCCTTTAACAAAGGAGGGCAACTAGCACCTTACATTCGGGAGATTTACAGCAAATATTATCAACTCAACAAGTTTGATTTCAACATAAGAACACAACCTAGTGTTAATTATATTAACAATTTTTCATGTTCTACCTCCAACGTTTGTTCCTGGGGAATCATTACACTCACAAATCACAATTTTAAGCATACAGATCTAATATATTTTACATAATTTGTGAAGCAATGCTGCTAAACTCTGTTCAATTTTAAGTAAACACTGTATTGATGACCCCCTTCAAATCATTGCAGCCAATAATCTCCAGCTCCCCCAAATCCAGAGTTGCTAATGATTTTTTAGCTGACATGGGCACTATACACTTCTTATATCCTAGTTTTGCCACTGTGCTTACTCTTTTGTCCATCCTTGATACCTAAAAATCATAAGCAACAAAACAATGTTTTGCACCTGTCAATGTAGGGTCTGTGAAGGAACGAAAAATAGCTTGAACTTGGGTCTTCTTAGTAGCCTCAAGTTAACTGAACAATAAAAGATAATAGCCGCACTGGGCAATGCAGTACCAAAAAGTTTCAGCATTTCAGCTCAACAGCACTACCCCTCCAAACAATATCAAAGTTCATCAACTATGGTATAAAATAGATTTTCTAAGACTAGATTCTTGTTTTCATTAGAAAATAGAATTTGAGATTCAGCACAGGCAAACTTAAGTAACACTGCCTCTGCCCCCCCCCCCCAAAAAAAAAAAAAAAAGGGGGATTGACAAGGTAATTTTAGTAATAGGGAAAGTAAATGTTTACCATGCGAAGCTCACCACCAAGGCCAATTTCACCAATGAATGCAACTCCACTGGGAATAGGAAACTCTAAGAAGCTGATCAAGACATGAGACACATGCTTGCTTATCAATTTAGATCTCTCCCTATATAGATATCAAGTATTTGTCGCAATAAACAGGTAAAGATAAATTGTTTAGATGCTGTGTTCAGGAACTTGAAGGCCTGGTTTACCAAGTACTATGGTGTCATTACTAATAAAATGGAACATAGCCACATTATTATATGAACCAGACATGTGATATAATGGAAGTGAAATAAAGAAACAAGTAAAAATGTATATTCTAGAACCATCATCTAATAAAAAGAAAAACTCATGCCTGCTACAAATTGAAGCTGCTATTGCAAGATCCCCAGCAGTCTCTGTCAATGATACTCCACTGACAACATTTAGAAAAACAGCCTGGTTGAAAGAGTAACTAAAGTTACACAAGTTTATAAAAAAGAAAATCTAATAAAGAATATAAACCATACTCGGATGAAAGAGTAAGAATCAAACAAAATTAAATACAATGGCTAAGAAGTACGGAGCAACTTATGTCAAACAAAGTTTAATTTCATCTTTTTCTAAAACTAAAAGAACCACATAGTCAAACATACTCTCTAACAAATGAAAAACAATGGCTAAGAATTAAACAAAGTTTAATTCATCTTTTTCTAAAACTAAAAGAACCACATGGTCACCATACTCTGCAAAATGGAAGTTAAATTTCAACATATTGACAATGACTGACAAAACACGCTAAAAACGCAATGAATCCCAATCAAACAAATTTAACAATCTATTTTGATAAGGGTGAAGAAGAAAAAGAACTTTAAACCAGAACTGGAGAGCACGCCATAAAAGACAAACAGTAAAATAGTAACTTACATTCTCTTGGATCTTTAGACCAGCTTGCTTGGCAAGGACCTATATTAAAAGAGTCAATACAGAATTGCAGCCTTGTAAATGCAGGATAGTAAAATATATAGAATTGCAACTGTTAGAATTCCTAAGATTAAGGACAGATTACTTACCTTATCACTAGGAGATCTCTTGTAAATAGAAACTAATCTCAGTTACTAATTCTTAGGAAGTTACTGTTTTTTAGGGATTGTTTCCTTGATCAGGGGGCTGCACTTCGGTGGTGGTATTGTTATCCGGGGGAAGGATTGTGCTAACTTCTTGCTGCATAGGAGAAACAGTATCTAAATTGAGGGTAGTACCTTGGTTGTTAGGCTTGTTTGTGATAGTAGTGGTAGTAGTGATAGGATCATAGGTAGCAGTGATAGGATCGTGAGGTATGATGAGGAGAGTATTAAGGGTCTCATCTTCATTGAATGTCTCCCCCTGAAGATGAGATGCTCCAAAGTATGGTTCATTCTCAAAGAAGGTAACATCCCGAGAGACAAACATTCGGCGCAAGACAGGTGAGTAACACTTATAGCCCTTTTGAGTGGGGGAATATCCAATGAAGATGCAGGTGTGGGCTCCAGGATCAAGTTTGGATTGATTTGGTTGATGGTTATGGACAAACGCTTTGCAACCGAATATTTTTGCTGGAAGGTTAGGATCACGAAATAGGGGAAAGGCTTTTAGAAGGGTATTTAGAGGTGTTTGAAAATTTAGGACCTTTGATGGCATTCAATTTACGAGATAGCAGGCAGTGAGGACAGCTTCTCCCCACAAGTATTTTGGAACATTCATGGTGAACATTATGGCTCGAGCCACAACAAGGAGATGTCGATTTTTTCTCTCGGGGATCCCGTTTTGTTGGGGAGTGTCAGGACAAGAGCTTTGGTGTATGATGCCTTGGTCAGAAAGATATGGGCTTAGGACAGAGTTAAAGTATTCTCTCCCATTGTCAGTGTGGAGAGTATGTATGGTAGAGTTGAACTGGGTTCGAACCATTGAGTGAAAATTTTGGAATACTTTGGGTGTTTCAGATTTTTCTTTGAGGAGATAGACCCAACAGACCCTAGTGTGATCATCAATGAATGTTATAAACCACTTAGCCCCCGTAATATTTTTCACTCGGCTAGCTCCCCATAGGTCACTATGGATTAATGAAAATGGTTGGGACTGGATATATGGTTTTAATGGGTATGGCACCGTAGGTTAGGGCATCCAAATCTTTTTGTATTTGAAAAAACATCTTCCGCTGTTATTTCGAAATAAAAGTATTAAAAACAGCAAAAACAGGTGCCCGAACTGCAGGTTTACTCCCGACGGAATCGCTTTCCTGAAACTGATACAGCAGTGCCAATTGCATCTCCAACCGAGGACTGTTCTGAAACAGAAGTCTCACCTCCATCACCATCCATCTATCTTCCAATTGCAATGAAAAAGGGCACAAGGAGCTGCACTCAACACCCTATTTCTCGGTTTGTATCCTATGGAAACTTATCTAAGTCTTACAAAGCTTTTGTAACTAATGTTGATTCTGTAAAAACTCCAAAAAATATAGAAGAAGCACTTGAATCAGCTGAATGGAGACAAGCTGTGATGGAAGAAATGAAGGCCCTCAAAAACAATGAAACATGGGAAGTTGTGGATCTACCTAAAGCAAAAAAAAAACGGTGGGTTGCAAATGAATCTTTACTACGAAATTTAAACCCGATGGCCATATTGACCGATACAAGGCTCGACTTGTGGCTAAGGGCTTCACCCAAACTTATGGTCTTGACTATGACGAGACATTTGCACTGGTTGCCAAACTAAACACCATTCGAGTCCTCCTATCTCTTGCTGCCAACCTTGATTGGCACTTGACTCAATTGGATGTAAAAAATGCTTTCCTCAACGGAGAATTAAATGAGGAAGTGTACATGGATTTCCCACCCGGGTTTGAAGAAAGCAAGGGCCCAGTGTGTAAATTGAAGAAGTCATTGTATGGGCTGAAACAATCTCCACGGGCATGGTTCAACCGATTTGCAAAAGCTATGACTAGCAGAAATTACATTCAAGGACAAGCAGACCACACCATGTTCTACAAGCACTCGAAAAAAGGAAAATGTTGCATCCTCATTGTTTATGTGGATGATATAATAGTAACAGGAGATGACACAAGCGAAATTGTGAGGTTGAAAGAATTCCTTGGTACAGAGTTCGAACTTAAAGACTTAGGGAATCTTAAATACTTTCTTGGTATGGAGGTAGCAAGGTCTCAAAAAGGTATTTCCATCTCTCAAAGGAAATATGTTCTTGATTTACTATCAGAAGTTGGTTTGATGGGCTGCAAACCGGCCGAAACTCCTATGGAATTTAATCTTAAATTTGGAACTGATGAGGATGGAGAAGAAATAAACAGGGGAAGATATCAACGTCTAGTAGGAAGACTCATCTACCTATCTCACACCCGTCCAGACATAGCCTTCAATGTGAGTGTTATCAGTCAATATATGCATGCCCAGAGGGAGAAGCACCTAGAAGCTGCATATCGAATATTAAGGTATCTAAAAGGGACTCCTGGTAAAGGCTTATATTTCAAGAAAAATGCCAACCAGAATGTGGAAGTCTATACTGATGCTGACTGGGCAGGCTCTATTAATGATAGACGCTCTACAAGTGGTTATTGTAGTTATGTTTGGGGTAACCTCGTGACATGGAGAAGTAAAAAACAGTCTGTTGTAGCACGCAGCAGTGCAGAGGCAGAGTATCGAGCACTAGCTCATGGTATATGCGAAGGAGTTTGGATACAAAGACTTATGGGGGAACTAAATGTTTCTTATACTAGGCCTATGAAGATGTATTGTGACAACCAGGCAGCTGTCAGTATAGCACATAATCCTGTGCATCACGATCGTACCAAACATGTGGAAATAGATCGCCACTTTATAAAAGAAAAAATATACTCAAGAGAAGTGTGCGTCGCCTATCTACCTACTAGATAAGAAGTTGAAGACGTGTTAACTAAAAGTTTGAACAGAAACATGTTTGAGGAACTTGTTGGCAAGCTAGGTTTGATAAACATCTACACTCCAGCTTGAGGGGGAGTGTTAGAATTCCTAAGATTAAGGATAGATTACTTACCTTATCACTAGGAGATCTCTTGTAAATAGAAACTAATCTCAGTTACTTATTCTTAGGAAGTTACTGTTTTTTAGGGATTGTTTCCTTGATTAGGTTAATTCCTCTCTTTATAACTGTAAGCTAATTAGCAGAAAAGAAGATTAATCTTTCTCTAAAATTCTACAGCAACCTTGTAAAGCAGCATAGTGATATCAGTGTTACCAAAAATTGTAAAAGCACACTATATGATTGATTCCATACTCAAGTTATAGCAATTGATTAGCCCAATATTTGAGAAGAAAGTATAAAGGAATAAAACAAATAACTCTTAAATGATTCTGATATATTTTTGAGTAACATGAAAGAAGTCTCCAGTCCTAGCCACCCAGAGGAGAGGAGAGGAGAGGAGAGTTTTCTGATATGAGTTGACTTAAATGCCAAAGAAAAAGTCCTTTTAGTCCAGATGACGAAAACTGAAAAGTCAAGTAATTTAAGTTGTTCAGCTAATATTAAACTATTAAATTAATTATAAAAGAATTTACTTCTGAGATTCATAATAAGAAAAATTATCCACATCCTGATCAGAGCACTTCATTCCTCAACTTTCATTCATAATTAACATTTAGGAAAGCCTTTACCAATGCTTGCCAGCAGAGATACAAGAGGGATACTTTCAGAGTAATACTCCTAACTTCTATATTTGACAAATTTCTTACATGTTAATAAGTGGGCAATTACCTAGCCTTGAGGTTATGGAACATTTGAAGGTTGGCCTCATTATCTTACTAAAGGATCTGCCAGCATTGCAATTAAAGTAATAAACCAGAAGATGACGACAGAGACTAGCAGTGAGAAAATGAGCATTTAACTACCTCAATTGAGGTAGGAGACTAGGAATCACAGGATATGACATCAGGTACAACTACATTCTTCTGCAAAAAAACTTATAAACCTACATAATTAAAAGTAACGTATTGAAAAAGACAAACTTCAAGGCATATAGATGAAATGTTTACAGGAGAATGAAATAGCACTTACAGAGATAAGCATGTCAGCTCTACTTGCTTGGATTCCATTCACATGTCTAGAAACCGTTGAGCTAGATACACACAAGGCCTAAACATGATTATAGAAGTCCATTAACATCATTTGTTGGACAAAGATACTAACAAGCATAGCAAAACTACGGCTAGAAAGAATACTGGAAAGTTTCCCCTTTATTTATTCAATGCCTCATGTATTTATTGTATGCCTCACCCTTTAAATGCTTGCTAAAAACCATCAACAATAAACTGAAAAAATTAAAGATTTACAATCTAATACAAGCAAACGTCATCAGATTCATTTTTCATAAATATACACAATCATAGCTCTTCTTGGTAAAATAAGAGCTTCAAAGCAATGTTTTAATTTGTTCGTTGAAGAACTCTTTGCAAGAAAACATTTTTCTACCAAGTCTTCCAGGAAACCCTACTCCAAACACAGAAGGCTTTTCCCCCATATATATTCACTCCAGTAAGGAAAGAGATCAAGTTGTTTAGACCTGTTTTACCACAAATCACTAACTATGCTGCTGTTTCTGAATTGGATTGTGGTTCAATTTGGTACTATTAATGTCCAAGGACTGGTCTGAGCAACACAAAAACTTGTTTAAAGGAAGAAAAAGGGGCAGTTTTTTTAATGTACAAAAGCTCCACTGACAGAAATGGAAGGCAATAAGAGGTAATATCTTCACTGGTATATGGATTTTGAAAACTAACCCCACAAAACCTTCCAAATTCGTATTTTAGTGAATTCTTCTAATTGGGATGATTGGGAAGGAAAGGACCCAGTTGAAAGTTACAATTCTATGGAGGAAATGACCAATGATATTTTATTTCAACAAATAAAGGATGCAATTCTAGAAGTACATGATAAAAATAAACTATCCTTCAGATATCATAATCCCCATGCAAGGGAAGAAAATCTAAAGTATAATTATTTAACTTCACTGCTTCTCCTGAACTCCAGATAATCATTTTAAATATATTACTCGATAGCCAATAAAAGAATAGAGCCTATACCCTTTGCATTCACTAAAGGGTCAAAACTCTTGGATGACAAAACATTGATAGAAACATGAAGCAAATGAGAAAAGCAAAAAAGTAACAGAAGAAAGTACCTGAATTTCAATAAGGAAAGCCCGAGATCCATCCATAATTACAGCAACAGCAAGTCCAGCTAAAAACTCCGAATCAGAGTTCTGGTCACTTAAAAACATCTCACTGGGGTTTAAAACAACTTGCAGTCCCAGTTGTGACATTTCAAATATTCCTAGCTGATAGTAGGTAAGCCCATCAAGACAACAACCAGTGATTCGTTCACATGAAATATTTGAGTAGAAAGAAATCAAACCCTTAACAAGATCTTTAACACAGAAAAAACTAAAAGAATGATGATCTAAAAGAATGATGATGATACAGGATACAATCAAGTTGAGCATCTTCAAGTCATTCATCTTAAAATTGAAACAAAAAGAATAGTATCTCGGTCACTGGTACCTCATCAATTGACCCAAAACGATTCTTCACAGATCGAAGCAAACGATGTGAGGAGCACTTTTCCCCCTAGAAATGATTGAAGTGTTATCAGAACCAAAGAATATGATCTGAAGAACTAAATTGTAGAGCAAAGCATACTACTTCTGAAATATGAAATATATCGAATCTTTGAAGAGTATAAAATAGTACAATAGGTTGCAATCAGCATAAGAAACTTTCAACAATTCCAAAATTACAAATTTAAGCAAAAAAAAGATAATCTAATCTGTTATATTTGAATAAAAATATCCTGGAAAACAGAAGCATCCTATTCATCATCCATGAAGATTAAAGAGAATGCATCCAAACTTTTGCAAAGTTGAGGAACATTACGCTATTTAGGTTTGAGTTAACAACCGACAATGAACTATTTAAATAAGCTTTATTTTCTCTGTTTTATAATAACAGGGCACTAAAAAACAGTCCTAAATTGCGATAACCTGTAGATTTGTGTCAGGATTCCACTCTATTTTAATAAAAAGAGAACTTTTCTCCCTTCTAAAATCCGTGCTAAATTTTCTCCATTTTTTGCTGCAAATACTTTGCAAGTCCATAAAAAGGCAGATATTTATTGAAATATGAATGCTCATTTTACTTATGCAGGTTCCCCGAGAGAAAAGCTATTGAATATGGACAAGCACCAAAATATGCCACTTTAAAAGATTTCTTCTTAAAAAATGGAAGGGGAAATAAGCTCAACAAAGATTAAGAAAAGGAGAGATATGAAAGAAATCCACACAAAGACAACAAGATTAGTAATAGTGAAAGAAAAGAGGCAATGGTACCAACTTCCAGATATAAGACAGCATCTACAATGTGCTCCAAGACACGAGGTCCTGCTATATCACCAGATTTTGTTACATGTCCAGCCTGACATCATAAAAAGGGATTAGAAGAATAGAAAAGTAGACTTCAGAACCAATAGTGTGACTGGATAAAATTAGAGCTGAAAAAAATTCAGTATGATACATATATCAGACTACTTGTGTAACACATTCATTCAACAATTTTTTAATATTTCTAAAAGTGAAGTGAAGACTGAAGGAGGTAAACTACTTGAGCACCTTTTTCATAGAAACAAAGTGTTATAACCGAATTTATGGCCAAATTCTGCAAATACTATGAATGTTCTCAGAAATAACCCTCTCCATCCCTAACTCTCTCACATCCCTCTTTTCCTTACAGATGATCAGCCATCTTATCTCCTTTCCATTTTTTACCAAAAAGCTTAGCAATAAAAATAAATAACCAGTATTTATCTCACTTTTGCAGCTTATGAGCAGTTTCAAAGCCAAAATGCATCAAACACTTCTATTAGAAATAAAAGAGCTAAAATAAAATCAATCCAAAACCACATGCATAAAAACTAAAATTACAAAAAGCCGAGCAATGTTATAGGAAATTTCAGATTTCAAACAGCTAAAATAAAGGACCAGCCACAAAAGAGATACGCTTGAGAGCCATCCAAACCACATTCATAAAAACTACCTCTAGATTAATCAAACCACTAAATCTCATTTAAAAAGTTAAACAAATATATTTTTAAAAAAGGTAAATCAGCCTATTTGAGAGTAAGAACTTTATGCTTACCAAAAGAACTGGGATGTTGGTTTTCTTTGCAAACCGCAATAAAGCTGATGTACATTCCCTGACCTGTCATTGACTAAATAGTGTCACTACTTAGCAAATATGCTGACCTCCCCTTCCCTAAAAGTTACACATATGTTGTTAATCCTAACACCTTAAAAAGGAAACTGGTTGGACTTTATTTGAAAAAAAACAGGATTACTTGAGGAAGAACAAAATATTACCAAGGGAAAATGGTTTATAAGTAGTGCCAATTACTTAAAACATATAAGACTCAGAAGTAAAACATTTCCATATGTAATGCAAGATTAAGGGACTCCATAAAGGTCATGGTGAGAAAATATTCCAACCTGAGAGAGACCTCCAGCACTTCCGATGACTTCCTTTAAGTATACCGTCTGAATTGAATCAACAATTAGAGCCCGTGGTGAGAGGGACTGAATTTTCGTCAATATGTCCTGAAAGGTAGCAAATCCACCAATTATTTTAGGATTCATCAACTGGTTCTCTGTACATGGAAAATCGTAGATTTCATTTTCACTAGAGTAAATCAGTAACATTCATTCAATTTGGAAGAGGTGGACAGAAAAATTACGTGGGAAAAAGTTATGAATAATATTTGTCAACTATAACCATTTATCCAGAATCATTTACCTCAATCTCAGTACCAGCATAAAGGTAAAGTTCATTTGCTCCAATCTTCATACGTTCGGCTCTGCTGCTAATTTGTTCAACACTCTACCATGAGGAACCCAGACACAAATTTAACTCTCTAGATACCAAATAAATCATGCACGTAGTAAAAGAGGCACAATGATTATAGTGCTAAGGTCAATGACTCATCTATAGACTATATGTACAACTATAAACTAGTAAAGCTTTGACAGTTGAGCGTGATAATATAGATAGATGAGTGTGAGGCTGCACCAAAACTAACCTCTTCACCAGATACATATACAACACAAGTAGGTTGACCAGAGTCATGCCCTTCAGCAATTAGCGCAGCCACCTTTCAAGGAAGGATAGAACTTAGCAGTATAAGATGGGTATTACCAATTAAAAAATGTGAATATAAGTTGATGACAGAAGAACCTTCTTTTTAAAAAAATCCAGAACAAAGAAGCATGAACACCCCAAATGCTAAAAACTCTACCTGCAACAGAAGGGTGCTCTTTCCAACACCAGGATCACCACCAATCAAAACCAAGGAACCTGTAAACCAGGAAAAACATACACACAAGAAATAACACATAAGCTTCCACTATGAACTCAATATAAAAAGCAATTAGTTAAAGACAAAATTGGATCACACTGTCATGTTTTCTTTCTTTCTTTTTCAAACTTTTTTGAAGCAATAATCGCAAAATTAATCAGCACGGGAATTATGCAGACCAGGAACAAGGCCACCTCCAAGCACTCTAGCAACTTCACTTCCAAAGGGTCCAAACCTACATATCAAGCATACCAAACAAAAAACATATATCAATACAAAACTAAGCACAATCAAATTAACATTTTTTTTCTCGGGGGGGGGGGGGGGGGGGGACCCACAGTGGAATCCGGTAATCCGTCTTCTTAACCCCACTGTTAACATCAATCAATTTTACAGGTTCCACATCCCCTGCATCCTTTGGTAGCCAAGACCGCGCCAAAGTTTCCGAAAATTCCAACCCTCTGTTCTTAGTCTCCACTTCCGAAAACCTCTTCATCGTCCCGGAAAAATCGCAAGAACGGCAAACTCCCCACCACTGTCCATCTGAGTACCCACAATTCTCACAAACCCACTTAACTCTACTTTTCCCTTTCTTCTTATTCCCAACTATGTCCCCCAATCCCAACCCATTAACCGAGAACGCCTTCTTTCGACTCATCCCATCAGTGTTTTCCTTGGGGATATAACGAGCTTTTTTGGCCATCTGGGTTTTGTCTCCACCGCTCAAATTAGCATTTTTTGCCTTCCCATAAGTCCTAGGGGTCTCAAAATCCGCATCTGTTTCGTCTCCGGAAGCCGACTCGTTACCCTGGGTAATGCCTTTGTGTCTGCTGGTAGGCGTAGAAAGGTCGGGGGTGAGTCCCTCGTATGCGTTCCAGGCATGCGGTGTTCTTTGGGTCCCATCGGTTTCCAAGGAATTTAGAGAGAAGCGGGGATTGGAGGAATGGAAATGGCGGGAAAATAAGGAGAGGGAAACAGGGGTTCTGGAGAGATTGCGATGAAGGAAGTGAGTATGGGTGTAGTAAATTGATCTCAACACTTTCATTTCTATGATCTGCATAAGAGAAGCCGTGAAGTAGAGAGAGCAGGGCAGTTGGCTTTATTTCTCCATAAATCAGGGTTTAGCTTAGGGTTTTAGTGGAAATTGAAAGAGCAAGAGAGAGAGAAAAAGGACAACACCCCGCCAATGTGTGGATTCATATTTGGGCTACTCCCGACTTGTACCATCTAACACTTTAACTAATACTTCAACTTGTTTTTATCAATCCCACCAATTAATTTACGTCCAATTTTAAATATAACATTTTATCTTTTAATAAAATTAATTTTTTTATTGTTTTATCAATGGTTTGATTATACTTAAATACAATATATTTTAGATAAAAATCTCATGTTATTATTCTTTCAAATAAAATAAAACTACAAAGATTTTAATCAATTCATTGTTTTTCCACAGTTTCTTTCCATCGTTCATCATCATCATCATCATCATCATCATCATCATCATCATCATCATCATCCAACGCCGTTCAATCCACCTTGCTCCAAAACACTACTCTCTTCCCCTTCTTTCCAATTTGTTTTCTCATAAAAACTCTTTGAAAACATCAAAATCCATCCTCAAGCCTTGACCTTCCTTGTTTCCATTTTTTAGTATGTATTTCCTCTCGCTGAACTCTTTCTTCTCACCGTTCGGATTGTCGAACGGACACCTGGAAACCCTCCGACAATCTAGTCTTGGTCTCGAGTTTAAAACTTATATTTTTTTGGCTGCTAGTTTTATTGTCTTATTCTATTTAGTTTATTGTATGGCTGCTAGTTTTATTGTCTTATTCTATTTAGTTTATTGTATTGTGAGGGTTTTGGTAACAATGAGGGTTTTGAGCGTGGTGGTTCAACGATGGAAAAGTGGGTTCTATTAGGGATAGGGGCGATGGCAGATGGATATGGTGGTTGTTAGGGGGCAATGGGTTTGGTGGGTATGCTAGCCTAGGGTTCTGACATTCTTGTATCCAATTTGCTAAGACACAACTCGAGTTTGAGAATAGCAACGAATGCTAGCACATTAGAAGAAGCTAGAAAATGCTTGAATAAGCTCAAAGATGCAGGTTTGTTGCTTAGCGGTGATGAAAATGAATTGGAGATTCAGTTGGAAAATGGCGATGGTGGAGGTGTGTGAACGATGCTGAGTCAGGTTTTGAGCGGCAGAGCAAGGATGATGGCAATTGTGAACGGTGGTGTTGGGAGAGGAAGAAACTAAGTATGAAAAATTAACCCTGGTAGCTGACAAAACACTCATCTAGGTTTCATTTCAGTCACTCGACTTTTAAAAAGTTACAAAATAGTCACTAATGTTATAAAAAAGTGACAAAATAATTACTGATTAACCTTTTTATTAGAGTGTTAACGGAACCGCTGATGTGACAAGTTAAATTTGTGTTCAACTTCTACATCAAGTTATTATAGCTTTTTGTGAGTTTCAAGGGTTGTCCTCTCTTCTGGGTTTGCTTTTGTCTTCTATCTTGTTTTTGCTTTTTTCTTCTTGTTGTTATGTTATCTTCTGTTTCAGTTCACCACCTTTTATAGTTCATATATATATATATATATATTGGTTCATAGTTTCCATGATTGATGCTAGTTCGGTGTTTTTGATAAAACCCAGATCCTATCATCATTTGACCTAACTGACTTTGGCTGCTGATTTGGGGAAGAATAGGTAACGGGGAACTACATAGAATTAGAAACCTTAAGCTTTTTCTTAATTCTTGAAGTTTGTAGTTTTGCCAGGGACGAAGCTAGAACAATTTTTTAGGGGGCAAATAAAATTTTAATTTTTTATAGTTTATATCTTTATAATTTGTAAAGAATTAAATCGAATTTTTATAATTTTAGGGGGCCAAAGTGCAATTTTACCTTTACTAATTTAAAATTTTTAAAAAATTCTAAGGGCCAAAATAGCAATTTTACATTTTAGGGGGGTCGGGGCCCATGCCAGTCCCCTGGCTTCGCCCCTGAGTTTTGCCTTCCAGTTTTAAGGGGATTTGTTTTTTTCTTTTATTTCTGTTGAAGTTAAGTCAAAAGGTGTTATCTTTCTGTTTTATAGTTGTACTGAGCAAAACAAGTTGTCAAATTTTAGGTATAGGATGATTGGTGAGAGCAAGAGTGTCTGCTTTGGTAGATGCTTTTGGGTTTTTTCAAAATTTCATCATGATAGAGGTTTCTACTTATGGGATAGTTTATAGGGTTTTCTTCTCTAATTTTGGAGTTGAAGTTCCCTTCTCTTAATGGACTAGGTTATGCTGTAGAGGAAAATTGAATAAGGGTTGGTTCATTGTGGATTTGGTTCTTTGTTTTGATTTGAATATGATCAAGCAGATACTAGGCAGGCTTCCTCGAAAGCCATCTAAGTCATTTGAGAATCGTGAACTTGGGGGTTTGTCTACTCCTCCTTTGAGCAATCTCTCCCACTCCAGAAGCAGTGATATCGTGGGTAATCATAGGCTGCTAATTGATAACGCCCCTCTTCTTGGCCCTAATTCTGCTTCTACTTTCGGATATAGCCATGGAAGTAGACTCTCCCAAGTTGTTGATAAAAAACTTAATGGGAACTCAGGAACTGCTCCATATGAAGCTTTGCCAGGATTTATGGATGTTCCTAGCCCTTGAAACTGATTAACAGTTTCCCCAAATCACTTCAGGCATCTCCATTTTTCCTCTTCTCCTCTTCTTCTTCTTCTTCTTCTTCTTCTTCTCTAACCTTAAAATAGTGCTGGTAGGGCTGTAAAGTGAGAGTAACCGACCAGCTAGAAGACTTTTCTGACACCAACAACGCCGTCACCTGCCATGTCACTTTACCATGACGTCTGTGACGGAAAACAACAAAAAGGACTGTTTTATAACTTTTCGAAAGTTGTGTGACTGAAATGAAACTTAGGTGATTGTTTTGTCAGCTATCTTAAAGTTGATTAGTGTAATTTACCCAAAATTAAAAGAAAGAAAACTGAAAAAAAGTTAATTAATTAAAAGTTTTTATTTTTCCTTTATAAAAAAATGAAAATTGAAAAAAATAAACTAAATGATTTTTAAGTCCGTACTAGTTAGATTGGAAAAAAGTTTTAAGCAGTAAGTAAATGTAAATTATCAAATTCAAGTTTATTTGATTGAGATGAGGTATTTCATCATCAACAATATAATTTACAAAAGAGGATGATATTAGAATATAATTTACAAAATTTTAGCATAATGATTTATTTGATCTATCAATTTTACAAAAACAAAATGTCATTTAAATTTAAATTTAATTTTTTCTATCTTTTAACTATTTAACTTATATTATTTGTTAAATCATTCAAAAATATGGATAAATTAACGCTTATTAACTTTCTTGATGTAATATATATCATGTACACAATTAATTAATTTTTTAAAATTTAAAATATTCCAAAAAGTTATAAAATTATTTCTAAAAATTATTTAAAAAGCATACAAATTATAAACAATATTTTTATTTTTAAATTCTAATTAATTATTAATGTAGCATATGTATGGATGTTAAATCAACAAAAGTTTTCATCTATTTTGAACCGATTTGATAAATAATATAAATTTAATAATTAAAAGATAAGTAAAAATAAATTAGAGCTAAGATAGTGTTTTTTGAATAATTTCGTTATAAATTTTGATCATATATATTTTTTTTACGTAATACTTAAGAGTTAACTATAAATATTCCAGAAGAAGGTAAAATAAGTATTATGCGAAATATAATTCGAAAATGCAGATAAAATATTCTTAATCCTTCCTAATTATGAGATGATTGTTTTTTGGTTGCGCACAAATGCAAATGCATTAAATGAAGAAAAAAAAAAAAGAGAGCAGATAGTTAAATAGGAAAGCTGATGGTGAATTATTAAAGTAGTTGTAAAAAGTATTAACAAATTTCATGTTCATGCACGGTGGACTTGATTCCGATTCAGTTATTATGAAATTGAGAAGCTTAAGGATATTTCATCAATCAAATATAAGTTAGAGGTGATTATAGATCAAGTTAATTTTAGGTCTAGTTTAAATACGATATTAATATATTTTATTTTTGTTTAAGTTCGATTCGAAATTTAAGTTTAAAATTTTAATCAAATTCGTCCATATTTGTAATAAATTAACCTAAACTTATTTTAGGTCTATTCATATTATTTTTAAAAAGTTATTTTATTTTAATATTTTATATATTTTTATATAATCATCTTAACATTATTTTGATGTGTAAAATAGAGTTATATACTATAAATTTATTTTTTAATGTATTTAAATTACATAATATATATATATGAAAATAATATAATATAAAATATTATAAAATTAAAAACAGACCAACATTAAATTTTAAATGTTTCAACTTAAACCCAATTCATATTTTAAATAAATTTAATTTTTTTATCTCAATTTATTTTTAAAACTTAATATTTTTATCTAAAATATTTTAAATTTCGAACGGATAACCGGCAGATCATCAATCGTAATTCCCACTTAAAATGATGATGGGCATTGTTAAAAAAACAGTTAAAACCCGAGTCAGTACGTAACACGTGTCAATATGAAAGCGAGTATACAAATGTTGTGAGAAAAAAAAGAAAACCTTAAATTGCGTCCGGAAGCTGTACGAACAAATAATCCAGAAAATATCAATATATAGCGTAGCGTACTACTACACAGCTCACCGTTATAACAAAACCAACTATAACCAGAAAAGCCCTTCGTCTCTCTCTCTCTCTCTCACTCTTTCTCTCGGGGTTTAACCAAACGAATCAAAGCAAAATGGCGTCAGCAGCACAGCCACCGTCTCTTCCACTGCCACTACAGGCGTCGAATGTTGCAGGAGGAGGGTGGAACTCTCTTCAACGAGCTTCATTGTACGTGGGTGATTTAGACCCGGACGTTACTGAGACTGACCTCATTAACAAATTCTCTGCTATTGCTCCCGTCTCTTCTCTTCGCCTTTGCCGTTGCCTCCGTACTAAGAAGTCTCTTTGTTACGCTTACATCAACTTCTTCTCTCATTTTCATGGTATCTTTTCTTTCCTCCTCTTACTTTTCTTACATTCTTTTTTTCAGAAACCTCTGTTTCTCAAATTTCTTGAAGTTTTTCTTTTCCCACCGTTCATTTTTGTTTCATGTTAAGAATTTGGGTTTCTTTTTTGTTTGTCTCTCTTTAGTTCGTTTATTTTCTTGCATGCTTTCGTTTCTTGGAACCCTTACTCTAAAAGAGTTTCCAAAAGCTCTTTTATGCTCTGTTTTCTCTGTTTCTAAAGTGTTTAAGTTATTTCTTTATATGGATTTCATTTCATTAGGTTAAAAAAGAAGCCATTTCCCATAAATTTCTTATTTGGTTCATATTGTTTTCTTCAGCTAACCATGTTATCTTCGTTGTTCATTTTTTCTGCTGAGTTCCTGGCTTGTTTCCCTTTCTTTTCTTTTCTTTTCTTTCCTTTTTCCTTCTACGATTTATTTTCTTGGCTAATTTTACGATTTCCAGATTTCTTATCTATCATTCATGTCTTGTTTTTCCAATTTTGCGTGTTTCTGTTTTGTGCATAATCTATATACATTCTTTTTGCTCCGTTTGGTCTATTTATTGCTAACTTTCTCTTTTTAGTGTTCTGCTTAAGTTTTTTCTTGCCCCTTTATGTGATGGGTATTTTTTTTTTCTAACAACATGTAATTCCATTCCTCTATATTTCTGGTTTCTTTAATAAATCTTGTTTTTCAGGTGAGGTCTTGAGGTGTTTTTAATGTTTATCCTCTGTTTTTTATCAGCACATAAAGCTTTCGCTTGTCTAAACCACACTGACCTAAAGGGGAAACCAATGAGGATAATGTGGTCTCAGAGAGATCCTTTTCCAAGAAAGATTGGTATCGGTAATCTTTTTGTCAAGAACCTGGACCCTTCTATAAGCAGCGCTTGCTTGGAAGGAATCTTCTGCCGTTTTGGGACTATTCTTTCGTGTAAAATCGCTGAAGAAAATGGCAAGAGTAAAGGATTTGGATTTGTACAGTTTGATTCAGAGGGATCAGCTATGGCTGCCATGACCGCACTCCATGATACTAAGCTTGAAGGGAGGAAGTTGTAAGACTATCTATCCTTGTATAGTATACTTAACTGTTAGACTTTTATTGTGGATTTCATTATAATTTTCTGTTTGTTGCACTTCCGTGGCAGATATGTGGCCAAATTTGTCAGGAAGAGCGAGAGGACAACTACTTCTGAAGAAGAGAAGTTCACTAATCTCTATGTGAAAAATTTGTTTGATGACATGACAGAGGATCTTCTTAAAGAAATGTTTTCTAGATATGGGAAGGTTTGCAGTGTTGTAATCATGAAGGATGGCAATGGCATGTCAAGAGGTTTTGGGTTTGTCAACTTTCAATCCCCAGATGATGCTAAGAAGGCTCTCGAGGCTATGAACGGTTTACAACTTGGTAAAAATGAATGATCATGTTCGTGTTTTTACCTTTTAAAACTTAGTAGTTCATCCAAAATAGTAATCAGGTACATATATGAAATTGATTTGTTGATCAGGTTCAAAGAATTTGTTTGTGGGAAGGGCTCAGAAGAAGGCTGAAAGGGCAAAGCTATTGAAGAACAAGTACAAGGATGTGTTCAACTGCCGTTTTGAGAAATTGAAGGCTTCGAATCTCTACGTGAAGAACCTTAATGAGTCCATTGATGACAAAAGATTACAAGACGTTTTTAGTCGCTTTGGACGAATAACCTCAGCTAGGGTGATGCGCCTTGAAAATGGAAGGAGTAAGGGATTTGGCTTTGTGTGCTTTTCCTCTCCTGAAGAAGCGACGGCAGCTTTACATGGGCTTAATGGTGAGACAAAATTCTCCATGCTCTTTTTCCTTTGTCCTAATAGTTCAAGTTTCGATTTCTTTTGAGGAACAGTTTATTGTTACTAATCTGAATGTTGAAATTGCTTAGGAACCTTTTTTGAGGGAAAGTTTTTATATGTAGCAGTAGCTCAACGTAAAGAAGATCGCTGCAAGGAATTGCAGTACTACTATATGCAAAACACCCCAGTACAATCCTCATATCAATCTAGTTGCAATGGTGGTACCCCTTTCCACTCATTTTACTTCAATTTCCCTCCTTGCCCTGCTGTCTCCCCTCTCCTGTGCCAGCCATCCTTATATCAGCATTTTGTTTCAAACGTGGGCCAGTATCCTTTTGCAGCAACAGATGAACAACAAAACTTCTCATATGTAAGCATTTCTAATTTTTCTTGGAAACTAGATTTTTTTTTTTCTGCATCTCTGTTCTGACTATTATTCTTGTATTGCAACAGGATCAAATGAGACACGTGCACCCGGGCATTGCTGGGATCAGAAGAGACTGCATGTACAAACAGCATGTATGAGCTACCATTTTTTCCCTTAGATTTTTAATTTCTAATTCTTGATATTTGCTAATGGAATTTCATAGCACGTTTTTTGTATAAAATTTTCTTTTGTTATTTGTTTACTTGTGTGACTGATTGGTTTTTGCTTTTCCAACAAGATTAAGCTTGGATTCCACTTGACCACTTATTCCCCTCTGTTACAGTCTATGACATATAACTCTAATGTTCGGCTCCGAGAGCTGGACCATGTCAATTCTGGGAGTAAGAACGTAGGTTTCAGAAAGAAGGGGAACAAAAGCTGTGAACCTGCGGAAAACTCTTCGGTAGCATTAGCAGCTATCGAACCTGTTACTGCAGCAACATCCCCTGGAAACTCTGAAAACAATGAAAATCTAACTCACCCATTTGTAGAGAATCTTAAGGTTTGCAATTTCAGTTCGCAGTAGACTTCTTTTAGGAGAATGTTTCTTTTGTTTCGTTTTAATATTGTGCTTTGTAATAAGCTCTCTATCACTCAGCCAGAACACGCCGCGAAGGTATCAGGAGTGCTGTTGGAGATGAACTCTGATGTACTCAAGCTACTTAATTCTCCAAATTCCTTGGCCATTAAAGACAAGCCAGTCCAAGTGCTAAAGGAGGCAAATGCCTACTCTTTGCCTAGGTAGCCTTTCAGTTTTGCCAGTCACTTGCTGCTTATGCATAAGACAGTGTTATATGTTGTCTGGAATATATTTTCCTTGTATCCAAAATTAGAAGGGACAAATGACAGTTTTCTTCTTTCTTATTTCCTTCTACATCTTTTTCTTTGTTGTTCATTTTTTTCCCAACACTGTAGCTGTATCACATTTTCTTGGTCCTAAGATACATTTAGGAATTGTAAGTAATCTAAAAAGAAATATACGTCGAGGAAAAAGGAAGGTTTAACTACAAATACAAGCTTCTACAATACGAGTCACTTTTTGATTAAGATAATAGAAAAAGGAGTAGTGACAAAGCTTAGTACAGTTTAAAAAGGGCAAGTAGACACGGTGTCCTGGCGAATCAAAGGAGGGGAATGCCCTGAACAATCAATGTATCTGCAAGGACCTGGTTAGCAGCCTGCGATGGATGAACACTGTCCCAAAACACATACTGGGAGGCATTGGGACAAGTTCCCAGGGTATGCGGATTGCATAAGAATTCAGTTGTCTCTACAGTCCCTGTGCCACAGCAGCCCCTCGTCGCTTCTACAAAACCTACCAAATCAAAACAGAGTCATTTGCAGTGGTTACGTAATATCGATTCTCTTCACCATTAAAGAAATCTCATTTTTCACCCACTAGACTAAAACAGGGAAAAGCTCTGCCCTTACCATAGTTTGAAGGGGTATTAACAACATCAAGAAGGGCCTTGTAAATGTCAAAAACCACAATCTTGAGATCAGGGTGTTGCTTCTGGAGATTGGTTGCTGCTGCGTTGAGCTTTTTGTTGAATTGCTGAGCGTCGGTATTGAACCTGCTCACACATCCCTTCTCATGGTAACCAAACAATGTTCTTGCTAAGGGAATGCAACCTAACGGAGGAAGAGAAGTAACACCAATTTTCCTCGCTCCCAAGCCATACACGTTCTGTTTATACCAACCAAATATATATGAAAAAAAAATAAACTTTATAAAAAATTGAACATACTGGTGTCAGATACATACTTGTATCCGAGACTCACTCCTAGAATACGAGCAACAGTATGTACCTGGACGAATCTTGTGAAGGCATCAATAAGGAAAGAGCCATACTGGTCTGGAGTATAGGCATGGTTAACCAAAGGATTGACATAGTAGTTCTGGAGAAAGTCACCGCTTCCAGCACTCAATACATAGAGTGCATCCTTGATGATGGATGCTGACTTGCTACTACCAGCTACCTTTGCTAGCTTTGCCTGGTACTCCTTTAAATACTCTACTTGCTGACTCAACGTGATAGCATGCTGCAAAAATGACATTCAAAAAAGAAGGGAAAACTAGAAGTTATGCTGCAAAGATATCGATGCTGAGATTCAAACTTATAGGATCAAAATCTCACATTCAAAGAGGCAGCTCTGTCGTCATAGCCAGATCCAGCTGAAGCAAAATTGGCTCCAATAAGAAGGTTGCTCCCTGATGCTTCAGGGCTTAGATATGCTGGTGGATAAGTAGTAAACCCCAGAGTTTCAGCTGCAAGTTTCAGTCAAAATATCAAACTTTAGTTCCATTTGAACTACTTAAGGAAAAGAAAAAGGAAGAAATTTGACTACCATCTTCTACTTACCAGTGATGTCAGTGGCCAACTTTCCATTACAAAACCTCCCGGTAGGCTTTTGGTTGGCGAAATCCCTCCCATAAGGAGGGTAATTAGCCTTGAAGATGGTGGGGAGATAATCATTATTGCCTACATCTACCACTGAGTCACCGAAAGTCAGTATTGCTGGAACCAGAGTGGTCGAGTTCGACTCTTGTGCATACCCTATACTTACTAATGCAAATGCAAACACCAGAAACATTAGCCTTCTGCTGTAAACCTCCATTTTCACTTTCACCAGGGGATAGTATTGGGGAAGCTTTGAGCACTGAGTTAGGCCTTATAAGCCGACGGAATGAGACTAGCATGTGATGAATGAAGGAAGATGGGGGTTGATAAAGGCCAATAAATGAGAGTAGTTCAAGTGAATATTATTAACATTCATGTCGTACATTATAGATAGATAGATATTAACCATTTTTTTGTTTTTCGTTTTAAGATTTTTTTTTTTCCGTTTTAAAATCTCTGTTTAGTCATAAAATGAACAAATGGGAGAAGCTTACATTTATGAAATTGTGTGTGTATTTAATCAAAACGAAGAAAAGTAGTTGGGATGATAATAAAAGAGTAGTGACGTTCATGGTGTGGAACGAAAGAGCAACTGCACGTGCAGGAGTTATTTTGCAAAAAAATACAGAGGGAAAAAAAGGTTATTTAATGTAGTCCTGGTACAAAGACAAGAAATTCTTCCACCTCTCATAGATTTATACAAATAAGATATTACCTTTTCACAGAAAAAAAGAAGGTTTAGTATCCAACAAAATGCATCTTCACTTGCTTTCTAGAGCGGCTTCCTTAATTAATTTCTTTAATTTGACCATGTGGGTTACCAGGTTAATAGATGTCTCTTTGGCACTTTTTTGATTTAGAGTTTAGAATCAATGTCCTAATGTCTAATTACCAATTTAATATATATCTTTTGAATCATTTAGTTGAAACAGAACAGATCATCTAAAGGTGTAGATAAAGATGCATAGTGAACAGATCATCCAAGTCAAGCCAAGGGGCCACTACTGAACTGAACTTCATTCCTTACATCATTATGTAACCATGGGGAAGTGTATTAGGACACAAAAAAGACTTTTTTCTTTCCCTAAAATGGTACACATAAATTGTATCTGATTTAGAGTTATAAATCTGATGGTATATATATATATATATATATATATATATATATATAACCTGTAAATAGTAGGTTTTGGAGCATAGAAATGAAATTGGTGGGATAGAGGCCGTTTTTCAATGTGGAATTAAAGCTTTGCCTGTGGTCTCTCATTATTGCAGTTTAGAGTATCCCTTCACTTTCCAAATAGATTTTCATAGATGCTGGATTTGAGCTAAAGCTATGCAATATGCATCGCTATAATTTCAAAATTTTAAATGCGTTTCGGTAAAAAAAATTAATTGTTTAGCATTTTAAATTGCTTATTTGTGATTATTGCATATTAATAAATAATTATTTTAGAAAAATTAAGGTTATTAAAATTTCGTTTAAGTTGAAAATAAGAAAATTAATAACATTAAAAATAAATTATAATGAGAACACATGTATTCAAACCCATAGTCCCTCCTCAACCCATAAATAGGAGGATAATGCGCTTCAGCATACTTAAACTCACGTCCTTCTATATTAGTAGTAATGCTCATGCCAATCAAATTAAGACTCAATCGGCCTCCTTCAAATAGAATTTGAATAAAAAATTTGACTTAATAAAAAAAATATAATTTGTATAGTATTAATGGATATTATTGTGTTTTTGTTCTACTATTGGTACATGTTAGAATTGTGTATTGTTTTAGATTAATTGAAATTTTTAAATAATTTTCATATATATAACATACTTGTAAATAGCTTAGTTACATATCAAAATATTAATTTTAAAATTACTAATTATGCTAAATTCATTAAATAATTACATTTTATTTTTAAATTTAATTATAAACAAATAATTAAGATAAAAAATATTAAAATTTGTACCAATCAGTATATACTGATACATATCAAAATGGACTTAAACACATCGATATAATTAGTATCAACTAAGATTTACACCGAAATGATAACTAAATTTATTGTTTTGATTTATTACTAGAATAAAATGTTTTGAATCCAAATATTTTGTTTGGATATCCCATAAAAAATATGGTTTGTATTTATAAAAATCTAACTCTAATTTTCAAGAGATATAATTTGGATTTGAAATTTCATTTTAAAACTTAGAATTTACAAAAAAAAAAAATCCAAATAATATGAAAATAAAAGATGAAATTTAAAATAATTAATCTTAACTAGAATAGATTCGAGTAGTCCACTCTATCTAAAAAGCTTACTTTTAATTTATACTGAATTTGAACAAATATTTTTTTTATCTAAGGTTTGCTTGGTTTGGCCTGAATTCTATTTAAATAATAGAATATTTTAAATTTTAAATTTAATTACAATATATAAATATTAACTTAAAACATATTTAATTATTAATATTTAAAATAATGAAACACGATTTTGGAGTGGATTAAAAAATAGACTTGGGCCTGAAAATTTGGTGATAGATAAAAGCAATCATTAGAGTACGCTTTCAGTACTTCGCTTAATTTTGCGACATTATGTTAAAACTTAAATCATTAAAGTTTTATATATATATATATATATATATATATTATTCAACTTTCAAGTGATTGAAATTCAAATCTTAATTTAATTACATATATTGAATTTGAACTTATCAATTTGATATATGTTATTATTGCTATAGTATTTACCAGTTTTTTTATCCCGCCTGTTAATTACAAAATACTAAATTTATTTGTAAAATTTGTTTTTATTATGTGTTAAATTATTATTTTTAAATATATATGATACCAAAATTATGTTGTTTATTTTTAAATTTAGTCATATTATGATTTCAATTTTTTCCTTTTTTTTATTTAATTTAAATAAATTTAGTTAATTCGTTTCAAATTTTATTTTATTTAACTCAATTAAAAAAATCAAATTAAGTTATAATGATAAAACGAGACTTATCAACTCGATTAACTTAATTTTCTTTTACTCAATTCGACTTCATTCAATCAAATATAAAATCTTACTCATTAAAAAAAACACTCTTTACAATAGAGCATGCATAATATCTTTCCACACAAATCCATACCTTTTTACCATTTTGGTAATAACAGATGTAATCTCTTACATCAATCAGGAATTATAAAACACAATTTCTATCTCAAGTCAGTCATAAAGCATTATTCAGCAATACCTTCCAAATATCCATTGATGGATTGCTAAGACAATTAGGATTAATCTAATATTTCTGTCCTAAAATTGCATTCAATTATCATTTTAATACTTTTTTGTATTTTTTTTTTGGAAAGAAGCACGTTTTTTAAATTCTATAAAAGTTTTAGAGTTTTTCTTGATTTTATTTGTTATTTTTTAGGTTTTTCCTTATTTTTGTCTTATTTTTTCTGTAATTTTTTGGCACTTAATTAAAAAAAAAAACATAAAATTGGATTATATGAGACATTTTTTTTTGTAATGGCAGTAGCGGTTGAGTTAACGTGTCCGATGTTTCGAAACTTTAAATATATCAAACTGATAAAAAAAATTTAGATACCAAAATATAAGTTGATGTAAATTTGGGGGCTTTTAATATTACCATGTTTATTCCCGTAACATAACAAACAGTGTCATATAATGTTACCGAGAATATCATATACAAACAAAAATTGATCATTCTATATATATTCGGATATGGAAATATACAAAATTATATTACAAAGATAATTTGCAGTTAAAAGTATCATTTGAAATACACAGAGTTTGGTGATAAAGATACTAGCCATAGAATGCTACTGAAATGTGTTTTAAGAAATTACAATTCCAACGAATTTTGGTCCAAAACAACTCTCACTACCTAGCCTTGGGAAGCGTATATGACTATGACGCCATCTCCAAACTGTGACTCTCACTTGGACATTCTCATCATTTCTTCCAATTCATTCCTTCACTTCTGCTATTACATGACTGATGTCTGTTCTTTGTTTTGAAGTTCTTGTGCACACCACATAGCTATTTCCACCCTGAACATAAAAACTTGGAATATACATGATACCATCATCCATACAAAATAAATGCTGCCTCAGGTTTCCATTAGACATGAACTCATAAACAAGTGCCATGTGGTCATCCTCCTTGCAGTAACCGATTAGAGAAACAAGGTTCTTATGATGTACGATCATCAAAGATTGCGCCTGTATTATTTTAAATAATTAATACGTCATCTTATATGCAAATGAGCACGTAAACATGAGATGAAACTTTCAAACTTATAGTTGAAAAGGGTAGCAACACGTCTAACCTCTGCTTGGAATTCCTTGTATCCTTGCTTTGATGATGAAGAAAGCAACTTCACTGCTACTGGGGTGCCATCGTTTAGGTGACTACGGAACACCTTTCTGAACCCTCCCTCTCCAATTCCGGTCTCGAAGTTAGCAGTAATTGTAACAATCTCAGAGTAAGTAAATGGCTGATTCTTGGATTTCAGAAAACCTTCCTTATTTCATGCAATAGTATTGTTAACAACTTCTACAACAATTAGGGAAGCAGTATTAAATCATACCATCATATTAGCAACAACATTCACCTTTTTATTTTCATTTCATTCTTTGTTTCTGGATGAATAAGATATTTACTTAAAGCTCAAACAAACTAAACACATTATACAAAAAAGTGCAACCCGCCATAAGAAGGAAAAGAAAATTAATTTATGGACATGAAAGAGTGAAAATACCAGTTTGTTTTCTCTTTCTTTTCCTATGAAAGATGAATAGAACGCTTTAAGAGGATAACAAGGGCCACAGCAGCTGCTATAATGGATACGACAACTGGAACAATAAACTTCTTGCTATTTCCTTCACAAGGATCCCTCTGACATGCAGGGACCCGGCCCCCTAAAATGTAAATTTTAAATTTAGCCCCTTAAATTTTTTAAAAATTTTAAATTAGTAAAGGTAAAATTTCACTTTGCCCCCCCTAAAATTATAAAAATTCAATTTAATCCTTTAAAAATTATAAAGATATAGACTATAAAAATTTAAAATTTCATTCGACCCCCTTAAAAATTTGTTCTGGCTTCGCCCCTGCTGACACGATGTTTGGTTTTCATTGAAACTGCCATTCATCGGAACAGATAAATGCCGGGATGCATTAGTGGAAAATATGACCCAAATGATCCAATAATACCATAAGAAATAATTTTGAAATGTGAAACGATAAAGGGAATCTACATAAGAAATAATAGGCCACTAATCTTAACCTAAGAATGAAAAGAAAAGATCATATTCTCTCTTTATCTATACATATATGTAGGATAGCCTGCGTCATAGGAACTTGACTGTAAGGTGAGCTAGAAAATTTGTGCTAGTGTAGGAAATGAGAGAACCTTAGAAGCAGTGACCCATGATCAGATTTGTCCTTGAGAGATTGGGGAATTGGACCCTTGAGCTTGTTTCCCGATATATTTCTACACAAGAAGTAACAATTTTCTTAAACAGGCATTGCGCATATATAATATATTATATCACAAAGCCTATAATTAAAAATCGGTTCAGTCAAGAAAACTTACAGGGATTTCAATTTTGGCAAAGTTGCTAAAACATCTGGCACAGTTCCAGTCAAATCATTGTATGATAAATCACTGCAGGAAAAAGGGTGAAATATGTCAAATGTGGAATGCAAACTTCATGAACTTCCTAAAACTAGAATCTGCAAACATGGAAGAGAAATGTTGCAGTGAAGGATTTAAAAGGAGTTGCTAGACCAGATATCATGCAGCTATGGGTTGGGTACGTTTCTGAATTAGCTTGGACACTATAAGTTTAGTACAATACATACATAGACTGTAGCTCCAGGAGATGAGCCAGCGATGGAGATATCTCCCCTGTTAATTTACTTGAACTCAGGTTCCTGCACAGAATCAAATGTGGTGTACCATTATCAAATAGAAGGGTACCATCTGATGGGTCTGTAGCGGAATCGGTGAATTGTTCAAGTAGGTAATACTCAAGCGCATTGAGGATTGGAGGAAGACCAGACTCCATTGTTGTAGAAATAGTAAAAGTAATGTTCCCTTCAACTGTCCGTAATCTCTGGAATGGTTTTAAGTATTCGAGAGTGAAAGGTCCTTGCGTGATACCATTCACGGTTATACTTATTTCTCGTTGTTTATCTTCAAAAAACTCAAGTTCAGCAAAGTGAAAGTAGAGATTATATTCATAGCTAGAAGTAAAAGAGGATGAGTGATTCAAGGAATTGGAGCCATTAGAGGACGGGACAGCTGTTATCAACACCTCAATAGGTAGTTTATACAAATTACCACTTCCTTGAGTATCGATATCCGATAAGGTATTAATTGGAACAGAACGTGGAAGTTGGGAGGGATACCACTACCAGATACGGTTATAATTATATCATCCTTGTACCTATTCCGGAAGATACTTTAGCGTCAGTACAATACACTCATTCACTTCACCACAAAACATTCATAGTAGAGAAAGGATCCATGCCAAAAGGATCAAAGATGAACTAAAGGAACCATAAAATCACCCCAAAAATAGCCACTTCCAGGGATAGGGTTTTAAATTTATAAAACAACGGTTTTTACTGTTTGAATCTGAAATAAACGACTTTAAAAGGGGACAGTAAAACTCCACATAAGAATGGCAAACATCAAGTCCGAATCCATTCGGGATGAAAGTTTGATTTGAAAAATAAAGCTTAACATAATAAATGTTCATGCATTTGATAATCATTCTCGGAGCGATTGTGGAAGTACATTGCTTCAAGCTCGTATAATTCTAAATATTCTATAATTTTTTTTAAAGAGATTATTAGTTATATACTCTATTTTTTCTTTGACAGCACTGCTTGTTGATGTTTAGATGTCTACTATAAGTTTGTTTAAAGCCGGAGAAAATTAGAGAAAACTTGCTTTCATTTATAGAAGAAATTATAATAATAATAATACCTTTAATATTACGTGGGATTGTTTAAAATTTTCAATTTGCATCAATCCAAAAGATAAAGAAATTGTAAATGCTGTCTTTTAAATAGTAAATGTTAACTCTATTTCAATTTGGTATTAGTTGATATTTTTTGTAATAATACTGTAAGACCCAAATTTTGCCCGGCCCAGTTACAAAACTCGGGCCCATTAATAAAACCAAAGCCATTAAAAGTCCAAAATAACAGTCCAGATACAAAACCCAAACAATGCAGCCCAATTACAATAACCTGACCCTAACCCAATTAAAACCCTAAAAGGCCCAAGACCACAAACTAATCAGAAACCCTAGGGCTCCTTCTAGCGCCGCCGCGCGTCTACCGCACGCGCGCCTCCAGCTCCCCACGCGCCCCGGCATCGTTTCGGTTCCACACGCGCACCTTTTCAGACTCGCGTGTCCCTCGGCCTCCACGCACACTCCCACTAGCGCCCTTCCCCACACCTCGGTCTCGTACGCCCACGCCTCCTCACGATCGATGCTCCCCAGGCGCCTCGGCCTCGTCGTCCTCAAGCCCCGCCCATACCCTGCGACAGACAGAGAACAACGAACAAGAACAGAGGCAACAAAACATAGAATAAAAAGAAATAGTGTATTTTGGCTATAGGAGCTACTCAGAAACAGTGTAAAAAAAAAAACCCGTTCGAAAAAAGAACAAAAGCAAAAAAATTAAAAAGGAAAAGGAGCTTTTCTTCCCTTTCACGTATCATCAGAAATAAGAAAGAAAATCAGAAGATCAAAGGTTTATTTCGTCTTCGCTTGTACTTACTGCCACTATTGTTTGCTTTCTTTCAAGTTTGGATTTAATCATTAAAAAAGAAACCTTTTTACAAATAATAACAAAAACGAGAAGGGAGAAAACTCACCGGAATTGGGGAGGCCGTTAGCGCTCCGCGTCGGTCGCCAGATTTAACGGCGATGAGGCGTCGAGGGAGGGACCTTCAGAAATGGGCCTCGAAATAGGGGTTAAAACCCCCTTACGCGTTGTCGACCATTGGAAACGGTGGCGGCGCGATAGACATCAGTGGAGGAGCCCGATATCGAGAGAGAAATAAGAGAGAAGGGAAGTGGTGGCTAAAACTATTAGGGTTAAAGTCTGATTCTGGGAAAATGGGGATTTATGCGTTTAAGGAAACGACGTCGTGTGGGCGCAGGGACACTGTGCATATCCCTTCAAAGGGATATTTCCATACTGGGTCCCTCCCCTCTGCGCTGATGTCTGATTAAAGCCCCACTTCTATTTCCCGCGTATTTTGATTTACCCATCGAATTTGTGCGCCATTCCAAAATAGTCCTTGTTTACACGATGTGCGCAGGACTTTGGTTTAATTGCTATTTCAACCCCTGTAAATTGACGCGCTTTACATCGTAGTCCTTAGTATGGTTTTAATAGTTTTATTTGTTTGTAGATTATCCTTTGATTTTTGTTTTGATTCTAATCAAACCCCTTTTCTACTTAATTTCAGTTTTTTAAAATCTATTTTATGTATGTTCTTTGTTTTAAAAATTTATATGATGCTTATTTTAAATACCATTATATATTATTATTTTATATATACGTTATTTATATTAAGCTATTTTATTTTATGTATATGCTATTGATTTCATTTTTTTTGTACATGTATATGTCATCTTTCCTCTTAAATTTATTATGTATATTATTGTACCTTATGTATATAATTGGTTTTAAACTCTATGCTATCTTAAATCATTTCAAATATTATCTACTTTATTTTTTATGGGTTCTTTGCTTAAAATCGATTTTATTAAGTTATTCTTCTCCATTAAAATTGATTTACGTATCATTCTTTTCACGATTGTTTAGTTCATTGTTCTTGGTCTATTAATATTAATGTTTGAATAATGTAATTTGCGTGGTTATCGTCCTTATATGCATTATGAACTGTTTACTCGCATCTTCATATCTCCGACATTATCATCGTCATTATTGTTTATTTTATTGTTATCATTATTATTGTTCGTGCATGTTAGTCTTTTAGATTAATGATTCCGATGTTATGGCACCAAATTTATGTCATATATATATTTGTTAGATTTCGTTGGGCATAACCTAAAATCTTTATGAATTTCATCCAAAATTGAAGGGTTTTCAAATAAGGCAATATTCTATAGTTGGAAATTCGAGAGATCGTACCCTATGTGTTGGGTCTCGGTTCTCTCGCTTGGCCAAACAATCGAATACCCTATTGATCTTTTAATACATGAGTCTCGGGGATTAAGACATGATCTTGGATTCGAGGGTTAAAATCATCGTGTCCTATGTACTGGATGTGATATTTTATTCTTTCGGAACGAGAAAATCATGATATTCAATTCGAGAAAATTCAAATATTTCCAAAAGAGATCCAATTTTTAAATTCTTTCAAAATTCTCAAACTTTCGACAAGGGGACATTAAATAATCAATTTGGTATCGATTTTGGGCGTTGCGAGGGTGCTAATCCTTCCTCGCACTTAACCGGCTCCCGAACCTGTTTTCTTAAAAACTCGTAGACCAAAAGCTCTGTTTTAATAAACTAAACGTTTTTATTAAAACAAGGTGATCCGATCGCACCTAAATAAAGATCGGTGGCGACTCCCCTTTTTATTTTCGTTTTCAAAACTCAAAAGTCGATTCCGTTTTTCTTTTTCAAAAAAATGGTTATGACAGCTTGGCGACTCCACCGGGGACAAATAAGAGAGTCAGGCCGTAAAATTGATTATTCTTCGTCCTCTTGTCGAAATTTGGAAATTTATTTTGAAAAAATCACGTTTCTTTCAAGGCACTTGCTGATGTTATGGTTCCAATAATGTTGAGTCCTATAAAATACTTTGGCATTGCACTGCATGACCATTGCGGTCACACCCTTAAGTGGGAGTGAGAAGCTACTCTTTCGTGAGGTTTTTACCTCCGTGCAAGATAGTGGATCGCTTCCGGAATACATCCATACCTATGTCTTCGTGAGATTTTTGTCTCCGTGCAGCCATAGGGAAATGTATTCCCCTGAACTGAACTTGGTCCATATGAGCCTATAATGGGTGAGGATCGAGGAATCCGCTGGTTCAGGTACCCTTGCTTTAGAACCGAACTACATATAGAGAGACCTAAGAGCCCGTTGTAAGTAGAGCCGTGTAAACCCTAATTGTTACCTTAAATAGGAGTTTGATCGTTTCCTGTTTGCTTTAAGTTCTTTTTGTACCTGATAATAACTTGTTGTGTTTTGCTTTTATTGCATGGCATTTCATCATAAAAAGGTGTTGATTCACATTCAGTTACTAGATAGAAAAGCTTGACATGGAAAAGGGGTTTCTCGATAGAGTGGAGGATAATGCGGCCGTCCAAGCGTGGTCCAAAAGAGTACAGCAAGAAAAAGGAGATAGCCTGACAGTGGGGCATGAATCAGAGTTATGGGATTTCACCCGTATCAGCGTGGCTCAGAATGACTTGCGAGAATTAAAGGAAATATGGGATTCTTGGGGCGACGAGGTCAAACAGCTATTCTACTATAACTACGGTGATTTACACTATCTGCTGGATATCAAGGTAGACGAGTACCTACTTCGAGCTATTACCCAGTTTTGGAACCCCGCTTACAGTTGCTTCACTTTTGGAAAGGTAGATTTGGTACCTACCATAGAGGAGTACACAGCTTTGTTCCGATGCCCGAGACTTCAAACTGATAAGGCATATTCAAGGTTTGCTAATGTACCGGCGTTCTCAAAAAGGCTAATGAACATTACAGGGATGAGCGAGCAATGGGTTACGGCCCGGATCAAGCAGAAAGGAGATTGTAAGTGCATCCCATGGAAACACTTGAGGGACTTGATCTCGGCGCACCTTGACAAGAAAAAGAAGGTCGACGTCTTAGCTCTAAGCATCTATAGTTTGGTCATCTTTCCCAAGGTGTTAGGACATATAGAGGATGCGGTTTCAGACCTATTTGATAAACTTGATAAGGGAGTTACACCTGTCCCAGCAATTTTGGCCGAAACCTTCAGATCATTGAACGCCTGCCGAAGAGCGGGCGAAGGGAGGTTCATAGGGTGTGCACCGCTGTTGTTATCTTGGTTTCATTGCCATTTTTGGAAGATAGAAAAGGTCTCATATAAAGTCTTTTTCGAGAACTATTCTCCTTTAGAGGAATTAGCGAGAACACCGAGGCGGGATGACCTATCTGGAGAGAAATGGATAGCGATTCTCCAAAATCTGTAAGTTAAAGATGTGGAATGGAAGGCTCCGTAGATGATCACTGATGAGATCTTATATCGGTGTGGAGGGTTCGACTGGGTTCCTTTACTCGGAATATGGGGAGCTGTCGGATATGCCCCGTTACTAGTGATGAGGCAGTATCAATCGAGGCAGTTCATACCTGCGACACACAGATTAGCCTAATGTGAATTCTCATACAAGGATGACAACTATAAGAAGAGAGTTCGCGAAATATCGGATGCATGGACCCAAACCCAGAAAATGAAGAGACTCGCCATAGGGCCCATAGCGACCCCCGAGTACGAACGATGGTGGGGCAAAAGAATCAACGACAATGTTCCAAGGCCAATCCAAGGAAGTGCTCGACCAATAGAAGAGCAGCTGCAAGTAATCCCGTCTGAATTAGAGATTATCAAGCAAGATTTCAAGAGAAAGAGCCGGGAATTGGGTAAGAGAATAGAGCAGCTAGAGGGGGAAAAGATGCAGTTGGGGTTAGATGTTGACATCCACAAGTTCGAGGCCGAGAGATTGAAAAAAGGGAAGAATAAGGCCGAAGAGGATTTGGATAGTTTAAAGACGGACTATAAGAAGCTACGCATGTCCATCAGAACTGCTGGTTTGGGCAAAACGTCAGAGCAATAGCGACAGGAAATTAAAGAAGAAAAGTCCAGAGCCGATCAGTGGGAGAGGAAATTTCAAAATGCTCGAGTACGAGAGGACGCTTTGAAAAAGAGCCTGTTGGAAAGCCAAAGCGAAAAGGAGAGGTTACGCGCCCAAGTAGCAAACTTAGAAAGGTCACTGCATCTGCACCGTAGCCGCAACTCGGTAGTCGAATTAAGAGCCAGTCAGAACAAAATCGAGGAGATGAGAGGAAGGATAGGGGAGCTCGAGACTGCATTACAAGATAGCAAAATTTGGGTTGAGCTCCTTGAAGCGAACAATGAACATTGGAAGGAGCAGCTCTACCATTCCCAAGAACAGATCAGAAACAGAGACTATGTAATGGGTGAAGCTGTGGCTCAAATCCGAAAGGTGGCCGATCATTTGCAAACCTTGGCGGTTCAGGCTGATGCGTTGAGTCTGATATACGAGTCAGGATCGGAGCGAGGCTAAAGTTTAGCTTGGCTTCTTAGGAAAGTTAAGGATTTAGGCATTAGGACAAAGTCGTATATGTAATCGTCCGTTCTATGAAAAGAAATTTGTTTTCTAGTAAAGTTTATCTAATGGAATTGAATCAAATCAACACCTTTTTGCATTCATACCACGCATTTGCGTTACATTACATCATACACATTGAATCTCACAAAAGGACCTTAAAATTATGGCAGTTACCCTGGAACATCACTACGGTACAAGAGGCAAAACAAGAATAATGGATCAAAGAATGGAAAGACTAGAACAAATGCAAAAAGAAATCCAGGATCAAATGAAAGGACAAGCGCAATTACAAGAGCAGTTGGCCAAAACCCAGCAGGGCATGATGGAACGGATGTAAGAATCCCAGAACAATATGATGAACCAGCTAATGCAATTGATGTCTAAAGAACGTGAGAAAGAGAGGGGCATTGCCACTAGCTCAGGGAACGACAGCGATAATCCCTCTTTTACCCCGCGAAATGCCCAAACACCGTCAGATACGTATCCCCAAAGGGCATCTGTCACTATCAGGCCACAATATCAGGCTGATACCGCAATACCAACACACCTCTCGACGGGTTCGGGTACCAACCCAGGAGAAAGTCCAGTTAATCCCAGCGTCCCAGATTTGGATGAGATGGCTGAAAAGGCAAAACAAGAATTACCAAAACAGTTGGAGGATAAATATAAGTGGTTGGAGGAGAGATTCAAAGCTCTGGAAAATGCCGGTAAACATCGGGGAATAAAAGCCAATGACTTAAGCTTAGTCCCCGACTTGGTGCTCCTATACAATTTTAAGATGCCTGAGTTCGAAAGGTACAATGGGACAAGCTGTCCAGAGGCCCACATCACTATGTTCTGTAGAAGGATGACGGGCTATACTAATAATGACCCACTGCTGATCCATTGTTTCCAAGACAGCCTGATGGGAGCTGCAGCCAGATGGTACAATCAGTTGAGTCGTGCCAAAATTGGTTCATGGGATGATTTGGCTCAAGCATTCTTGGAGCAATACAGTCACGTAACGGACATGACCCCCGATAGGATCACTCTGCAAAACATGGAAAAGAAAGGGAACGAAAGCTTTAGGCAATATGCACAGAGGTGGAGGGAGGTTGCCATCCAGGTCCAGCCACCGGTTATGGAGAAAGAGACCACAATGCTCTTCATCTGCACGTTGAAAGCCCCATTCCTCATGCATATGATAGGAAGTGCAACCCGGAGCTTTTCAGACATCGTAACTACTAGAGAAATGATCGAGAATATTATAAAAAGCGGAGGGATTGAGACGGGGGAGAGCGCCAAAAGAATGCCCCCAAGAAAGAAAGAAAGCGAGGTGAATAACGCGAGCATAGGACACCCGAGGTCAATCACCATAAATCAGCCAAAAGCAACGACCACGGGGCAACAGGGGTTACCTAAGAAAGAACCTGGCACCTCAAGACAAGATAATGAGAAACCCCAATTCACACCGATTCTGATGACGTACAAGGAAATGTATCAAACCCTGTTCGATGCGCATATTGTGTCCCCTTATCATCTAAAACCAATGCAACCTCCGTACCCCAAGTGGTACGACTCGAACGACCGGTGTGAATACCATGCAGGAATCACGGGGCACTCAATAGAGAACTGCCTGGCTTTCAAGGAATTGGTAGAGAAATTTATCAACATGGGTGTGGTCGAGTTGGATGATATGCCAAACGTGACAAATCCTTTACCTAATCACGCTAAGGGCGGAATCAACACAACTAGCGAAAGTTCAGAAAAAAGAATCAAAACAAATGTCGCAGAGGTTAGGACTCCCTTAAGATGGGTCTGGAAGGAAATGGTCAAACATGGATTAATTATTGCGGAAAAGAGCCAAGGAGAGCTGACAAATTATTGCGAGCACCATCAGAAGATGGGACACGAGATTCAGACTTGTGGAGAATTCAGAACTCTGGTGCAAAACTTAATGAACAATAAAAAGGTCCAATTTTATGATGAGGGCACAGAAGATAGGAGCATATGCGCGTCAGAGTCAACAGTAAAAAGTTCGAAAGTTGGCCTCCCGATGATCATTATTTCGCGCCCGAGAAGCGATGAGACGGGAACACGAGTAGCGCCGAAAATAGTAATACGGAGGCCCACCACCTTTGCTCATAAAGATGATAAGGAGATTCCTCGGAACCTCGAATGCAATATAGCAGTCTCTAGAAAGGAGGATTCAGCTAGTGATGAGGCTGGATTTTGAGTGGCGCCAAAGGTGGTAATACGGAGGCCCACTACCTTTGCTTGTGAAGAGGAGATTCCTCGGAACCACGAGTGTAATATAGCAGTCCCCGAAAAGGAAGATTTGGCTAGTAATAAGACGGGAATGCGGGCAGCGCCGAAAGAGATAATACGAAGGCCCGCTGCATTTGCTTATAAAGATAACAAGGAGGTTCCTTGGAATTACGAATGCAATGTAAAAGTTCCAGGAAAGGAGAATGCAGCCAACACCTCGAAAGAAAATCTAGGTGAAGTTTTTCATACGCGAAGCGGGAGACGCTACGACTTAATAAAGGGGAAAGCTCCAATGGTGGAACAGGAGAAAGGAAAGCCAGCTGAACCCGAGCCGATGGTCAAGGAGCCAGTGACTGAGGAAGAGGCTAAAGAGTTCCTGAAATTTCTAAAACATAGTGAATATTGTATGGTAGAACAGCTGCACAAACAGCCGGCGCGTATATCTGTATTGACTTTGCTCCAATGCTCAGAAGTACACAGGAACGCACTGATGAAAGCTTTAAACGAAACCTACGTCGCTAGTGACATCTCGGTTAATAAGTTGGATCGATTGATTGGCCATATAAGTGCGGACAACTTCATTCATTTTAATGATGATGAAATACCACCAGGTGGTAGAGGATCCACCAAGGCTTTGCACGTTACTACTAGATGCAAAGGGCACATACTGCCAGGGGTCTTGATAGACAACGGGTCTGCATTAAATGTGTTGCCCTTATCCACCCTCAACAGACTACCGGTGGATAGTTCGCACATGAAGGAATGCCAGAGCGTGGTAAAGGCCTTTGACGACACCCAAAGAAGGGTCATGGGGAGGATTGAGGTACCCTTACTGATTGGCCCAACCATTTACGAAATAGATTTTCTGGTTATGGACATCGAACCTTCCTACAACTGCCTATTGGGGAGACCATGGATACATTCATTCGGGGCAGTACCTTTATCATTACATCAAAAGTTGAAGTTAATAGCGGATGGCCGACTGGTAACGATAAAAGCTGAAGAGGACATTATTGCCATCGTGACCAGTGACATGCCCTACTTGGAGACAAACGACGAGGCAACCGAATGTTCTTTCCGATCTCTCGAGTTCGTGAACGCAACTTTTGTTATGGAAGGAAACAAAATCTTGAAGCCAAGAATCTCCAAGACTACAATGATGGGTTTGAAAATGACCGTGGGAAAAGGCGCTTTACCGGGAAGAGGGCTTGGAAAGTACCTTCAGGGGAGAATGGCAGCCCCAATGCTAAGAGAAAAACAGGATCACTTTGGCCTGGGATTCAGACCAGATGCAAGACAAAAGAAGAAGGAGCTAGAAAGGAGACAGGAAAGAAGACGCGCTCGTTTGAGTGGGAAGGAAACCAAGTGGGAACCCATGATAATCCCGCACATATCCAAGACCTTTGTGTCGGGAGGGGTAATCCACTCTGAGCTGAGGACACTGAAGGGAGAGGACCTCGCGGCAATGTTAGGCAATGTCTACTTTAGTGCCATATCTGAGGAGGCGGTTGACGGAGGAATCTTGCCAAATATCCAGCCTTATGAATCGGGAAGCATCTTGAACAATTGGACTGCAGAAGAAATCCCTGTAGTATTTAGGGCTCATTCAAAGTAATGTCCAGGACACACTTGTTGCTTTAAGCCTAAGAGCAACAAGATTTCTTTTGTGAAATAGGCGCATGTTCAAGTATCGTTACATCAATAAAATGCATTTTCACCATCATTTGAAGCAAACATTTCCTTTCTTTGTTTTCAGATCATCCTCTCATCATTATCATACATACAATTGTTCATTGACAAATTCATTCATTCCGCCCGTATTTTCTTAAACTGCAAAAGGACCCTAGATATCAATGACTTGAGCGATGCTGCCTTGGATTCGAAATATCCTTTTGAGCAAGACATACGCTTAGAAAGATTACAGAATTTTGAGGATGACACAGATGATGACCTATCTCCTGATCTGTTAAGAATGGTGGAGCAGGAGGAGAAACAAATTCGGCCTCATAAGGAGGCAGTAGAGACTGTGATGTTGGAGGAAGGAAAAGCGGTAAACATTGGAACATGTATAGCCGGGGAAACAAGGCAGAATCTTATCAAGTTATTGCGGGAATTCAAGGATGTCTTCGCATGGTCTTATGAAAATTCTGGTTTGAGCACCGACATAGCAGTACACCGCTTACCCATAAGGAGGGATTACAAGCCAGTTCAACAGAAGCTCCGAAGGATGAGACCAGATATTGTGCTGAAAATAAAGGAAGAGGTCCAAAAGCAGTTCGACGTCGAATTCTTGCAAGAGATCAAATATTCAGAATGGGTAGCAAATATTGTGCCCGTCCCTAAAAAAGACGGAAAGGTACGAATGTGTGTGGATTATAGAGACCTAAATAAGGCTAGCCCAAAAGATAACTTTCCTCTGCCTCATATTGACACTCTAGTAGACAATACAGCGGGTTTTTCGCTATTTTCCTTCATGGATGGCTTCTTCGGATACAATCAAATAAAGATGCACCCTGAAGATATGGGAAAGACTACCTTCATAACATTGTGGGGCACATTCTGTTATAAAGTGATGCCTTTTGGGTTGAAAAACGCAGGAGCCACATACCAAAGGGCCATGGTGACCTTGTTCCATGATATGATGCATAAGGAGATCGAGGTTTACGTGGATGACATGATTGCAAAGTCTAGAACAGAAGAAGAACATATCCAAGTATTACAGAAGTTGTTTCTGAGGTTAAGGAAATTCCAATTGAGACTCAATCCCACTAAATGTACTTTTGGAGCTAGGTCGGGCAAACTGTTGGGCTTCATAGTCAGTAAGAAAGGAATCGAGATCGATTCAGACAAGGTCCGGGCTATACAAGAATTACCTCCGCCATGCACTCAAAAAGAAGTTCGAGGTTTCCTAGGAAGACTAAATTACATTGCTCGGTTTATTTTACAGTTAACCGAGAAATGCGATCCCATATTTCGTCTTTTGAAGAAACATAACCCGGGCGCGTGGAATGATGAACGTCAAGAAGCTTTCGATAGATTCAAACAATACTTGTCAAACCCTCCAGTACTGTCACCTCCACGCCCCGACAAGCCATTAATCCTATATCTGACGGTGCTTAGTCACTCTATGGGATGTGTGCTGGGTCAACATGATGATTCAGGAAGAAAAGAGAAGGCGATATACTACCTCAGTAAGAAATTCACTGAGTGCGAAATGAGATATTCACCAATTGAAAAACTGTGTTGTGCGTTGATTTGGACAACTCGGAGATTGAGAC
This sequence comes from Gossypium australe, assembly GCA_005393395.2. Taxonomy (NCBI): domain Eukaryota; kingdom Viridiplantae; phylum Streptophyta; class Magnoliopsida; order Malvales; family Malvaceae; genus Gossypium; species Gossypium australe. Next base: position 9,947,744 of record CM016623.1, on the reverse strand, counting down.
AATACATGCTGTATCACACGACCTGGCTAATCTCAAAGTTAGACCCCCTAAAGTACATGATGGAGGCGACCGCTTTGAATGGGAGGATGGCTAGATGGCAAATCCTACTGTCTGAATTTGATATTGTATATGTGAGCCAGAAAGTTATAAAAGGGAGCGCGATAGCCGACTTCCTAGCTAGCAGAGCTTTAGAAGATTACGAGCCATTGAACTTTGATTTCCCCAATGAGGATCTAATGTACGTGGCAGCTACGGAAGAGGATACTGCAAAGGATGACCTTTGGAAATTGAATTTCGATGGAGCATCAAATGCTATTGGAAATGGGATCGGGGAAGTCTTAGTATCCTCAAATGGAGATCACTACCCGTTCACATGCAAGTTGGATTTTGATTGTACAAACAATATGGCAGAATACGAAGCCTGTATCCTGGGACTCCACGCTGCTATAGAACGTAGAGTTAAAACGTTGGAAGTATATGGAGATTCCGCATTAGTGATCTACCAACTCAGGGGCGAATGGGAGACAAAAGACCCCAAATTGATCAACTATCGAAGAGTAGTCATGAGATTAATCGAGGAGTTTGACAATATCACCTTTAGTTATCTCCCACGAGAAGAAAACCAGATGGCAGATGCTTTGGCTACTTTAGCTTCTATGATTAAGGCGAGTAAGCAAGAAGATGTAAAGCCCATTCATATGAGTATTTACGAGGCCCCAATTTATTGCTGCAACGTAGAAGAAGAAGAAAGGGACGATCACCCCTGGTACCAAGATATATTGCGATATGTGAGAAATCGCGAATACCCAAATCATGCAACTGAGAATGAGAAAAGGACACTCAGGAGATTGGCCCTCGAATATATTTTGGATGGGGACATCTTGTACAAAAAGGGAAAAGATCAAGTATTGTTGAGATGCGTCGATGCTCTAGAAGCCAAGATGATCCTAGAGGAAGTTCATGAGGGCGTCTGCGGAACGCATGCTAACGGATTCACATTGGCCAGGCAAATAATGAGATTTGGATATTACTGGTCCACCATAAAAGGAGATTGTATCAGCTATGCTAAGAGATGTCATAAATGCCAGATCTATGGAGATAAGATTCACATGCCTTAGTCCCCCCTACACGTTATACTTCCCCATGGCCCTTTTCCATGTAGGGCATGGATGTTATCGGACCAATCTCGCCGAAAGCCTCAAACGGACACCGATTTATCTTCGTAGTCATTGACTACTTCACGAAATGGGTAGAAGCTGCTTCATACGCTAACGTCACTAAATCAGCGGTTAGTCAGTTTTTAAAGAAGGAAATCATTTGTCGATATGGGATGCCCGAAAGGATCATATCAGACAATGCATTAAATTTGAACAACATCACGATAGCAGATGTTTGTCGTCAATTCGACATTAAACATCATAACTCATCTCCGTACCGTCCAAAAATGAATGGGCCGGTGGAAGCAGCGAATAAGAACATCAAGAAGATAGTGGGGAAGATGACAGAGACTTACAAGGATTGGCATGAGAAATTACCATTTGCTCTTTATGCTTATCGAACATCCGTCAGAACCTCCACTGGGGCAACGCCTTTCTCGCTAGTCTACGAGATGGAGGCAGTTCTACCCATTGAAGTGGAAATACCTTCTCTTCGAGTTTTGACAGAAGTAAAGCTAGACGAAGCCGAATGGATTCAGGCTCAATACGATCAATTGAACCTAATCGAAGAAAAGAGGCTGAGGGCTATTCGTCACGGGCAAGTGTATCAAAAGCGTATGATGCGAGCCTATGACAAAAAAGTCCGCCCCAGAGAGTTTCACGAGGGAGACCTAGTACTGAAAAAGATCCTCCCCATACAAAAGGATTTCAGAGGAAAATGGATACCGAATTGGGAAGGACCGTACGTGGTGAAGAAGGCTTTCTCCGGAGGTGCACTGATTCTAACGGAAATGGATGGGAAAAGCTTGCCCAACCCCGTGAATCCAGATTCAGTCAAAAGATACTTCGTTTGAACTTAATTCCCTAAAAAAAAAAAAGGGGGAGGCCAATGCGAAAACCCGCAAAGGGTGCTTTGAGACCAAAAGGGATTTGAGTCGAAAACCTGAAAAAGGCGGCTCGAACTATAAAGAAAAAACCTCACTGCACTGGAATGGACAAGGAAGGGGTATGTTGCGCCTCGATGCATCAACAAAATACTCAAGATCTCCTAAGCACATATCAAACTCAAAATGGTCTTCCAAATGCTCAGGCAGAGAAGCTTAGGCTGCGATATCTGGGGCACCCAATTTCTATTCTACCCGTTTTAAGTTTGTAATTTGTGATTATCTTATTCAATAAATTTCTTTCTTGATTGCATTTGCCAGTTTGGATTAACCTGTTTTGTTTCGAGCTATACTCCCAATCAATCTCCTCCCTACAACCCTTTCTAGGCATTTTAAATTGAAATAACAATTACGGAATTAATAATACTTTCATAAAAGGAGTTCTATATATTATTCTGAAGGTCTCCGAATAATGCAAGGACCTGAAACATGACTATTGTTCAAAATTCACTCCACCTAAGGTTTAGAAGTGTTGGAAAGAAAACATAATCGTCTATCTGAACCAAAGACCAGACACCTCGTCGGCAATATGCCCTTCATAAATAACGAACAATGCCGGTCTAGGTACACGATGAAGTCGTAATACCATTATTGATTCTACACCTCAGAGTCGCAGCAAGAGGGTTAGGAGAAGACAAATGTTACTCTCCTGAGGGGGTAGTGAGAGGTACGAACTTTATGTCTCAGAGAGTACAATGGAAGGGACAATGAAATTACAGCGGGGCAAGCTTGTTTCTTTGAGTTTCCTACATATGCCGAACAAGAGAGTAATCGTAGTACATTAGCGATAGAACCTTGCTGAAATATGAGCAATGACAACCCAAACCATAAAAAGGGCCTTTCTCATGCATTCATGCGCATTCAATTAGGAGCATTTGATTTATTGCAATCATTACATCCTAGCCATTTTTACATTGTGAAAAGTCTTCATTCTCATGACATCCAGCATTCAGGTAAATATCATCCATAGCACATATAGTTAGGAGCATTTGAGTCATCTCGATCATAACATCCTCATTATTTGCATGAACACAAGTATATTCTACGTGATAGGTCCCTCAAAAAGGGGTACCACCATATCGAAGTTTAGATTTTGCTCCAGCGGAGCGGTCTAAAGATTGAAGTCTTCCTGAGGGTAGTAGGGAAGCAAATTGAAAGTTCAGACTCATCTCTTCGAAGTCTCCAGGGGGCAGGACAAAGCTACTAATCCCTCCTCCTTGGGTGTATTGAGGACCAGTATTTTCGAGAAGTTTCAGCGAGAAGATCAAAGTTGCGGATCTCTTCTTTCTGAATTCTTATCACCTGTTATTTTCAAGAAGTTTCAGCGACAAGATCAAAGTTGCGGATCTCTTCTTTCTGAATTCCTATCACCTCCAATTTCTGAGAAGTTTCAGCGAGAAGATCAAATTTACAGATCTCTTCTTTCTGAATTCTTATCACCTGCTATTTTTGAGAAGTTTCGGTGAGAAGATCAAATTTACGGATCTCTTCTTTCTGAATTCCTATCACCCCTTATTTCCGAGAAGTTTCAGCGAGAAGATCAAATTTACAGATCTCTTCTTTCTGAATTCTTATCACCTGCTATTTTCGAGAAGTTTCGGCGAGAAAATCAAATTTACGGATCTCTTCTTTCTGAATTCCTATCACCCCTTATTTCCGAGAAGTTTCAGCGAGAAGATCAAATTTACGGATCTCTTCTTTCTGAATTCTTATCACCCCAAACCTCCAGTAGAATGGATCAAAGCAAAGAGTTACAGTGAAGTTTGAAGCTGTTGGAAGAAGACGCAGATTGGGAAGTCAAGGCTTAGCTAAGCCCGGGCAAAATTGGTTCTTTTATTGTCTTTCCTCTATTCTCGTTTCACGACAACGAGCAAAGAGGGGCAGCTGTAAGACCCAAATTTTTCCCGGCCCAGTTACAAAACTCGGGCCTATTAATAAAACCAAAGCCATTAAAAGTCCAAAATAACAGTCCAGATACAAAACCCAAACAATGCAGCCCAATTACAATAACCTGACCCTAACCCAATTAAAACCCTAAAAGGCCCAAGACCACAAACTAATCAGAAACCCTAGGGCTCCTTCTAGCGCCGCCGCGCGTCCACCGCACGCGCGCCTCCAGCTCCCCACGCGCCCCGGCATCGTTTCGGTTCCACAAGCGCGCCTTTTCAGACTCACGTGTCCCTCGGCCTCCATGCACGCTCCCACTAGCGCCCTTCCCCACACCTCGGTCTCGTGCGCCCACGCCTCCTCACGATCGATGCTCCCCAGGCGCCTCGGCCTCGTCGTCCTCAAGCCCCGCCCATACCCTGCGACAGACAGAGAACAACGAACAAGAACAGAGGCAACAAAACATAGAATAAAAAGAAATAGTGTATTTTGGCTATAGGAGCTACTCAGAAACAGTGTAAAAAAAAAAACCCTTTCGAAAAAAGAACAAAAGCAAAAAAATCAAAAAGGAAAAGGAACTTTTCTTCCCTTTCACGTATCATCAGAAATAAGAAAGAAAATCAGAAGATCAAAGGTTTATTTCCTCTTCGCTTGTACTTACTGCCACTATTGTTTGCTTTCTTTCAAGTTTGGATTTAATCATTAAAAAAGAAACCTTTTTACAAATAAAAACAAAAACGAGAAGGGAGAAAACTCACCGGAATTGGGAAGGCCGTTAGCGCTCTGCGTCGGTCGCCAGATTGAACGGAGATGAGGCGTCGAGGGAGGGACCTTCGGAAATGGGCTTCGAAATAGGGGTTAAAACCCCCTTACGCGTTGTCGACCATCGGAAACGGTGGCGGCGCGATAGACATCAGTGGAGGAGCCCGACATCGAGAGAGAAATAAGAGAGAAGGGAAGTGGTGGCTAAAACTATTAGGGTTAAAGTCTGATTCTGGGAAAATGAGGATTTATGCTTTTAAGGAAACGACGTCGTGTGGGCGCAGGGACACTGTGCATATCCCTTCAAAGGGATATTTCCATACTGGGTCCCTCCCCTCTGCGCTGATGTCTGATTAAAGCCCCACTTCTATTTCCCGCGTATTTTGATTTACCCATCGAATTTGTGCGCCATTCCAAAATAGTCCTTGTTTACACGATGTGCGCATGACTTTGGTTTAATTGCTATTTCAACCCCTGTAAATTGACGCGCATTACATCGTAGTCCTTAGTATGGTTTTAATAGTTTTATTTGTTTGTAGATTATCCTTTGATTTTTGTTTTGATTCTAATCAAACCTCTTTTCTACTTAATTTCAGTTTTTTAAAATCTATTTTATGTATGTTCTTTGTTTTAAAGTTTTATATGATGCTTCTTTTAAATACCATTATATATTATTATTTTATATATACGTTATTTATATTAAGCTATTTTATTTTATGTATATGCTATTGATTTCATTTTTTTGTACATGTATATGTCATCTTTCCTCTTAAATTTATTATGTATATTATTGTACCTTATGTATATAATTGTTTTTAAACTCTATGCTATCTTAAATCATTTCAAATATTATCTACTTTATTTTTTATGGGTTCTTTGCTTAAAATCGATTTTATTAAGTTATTCTTCTCCATTAAAATTGATTTACGTATCATTCTTTTCACGATTGTTTAGTTAATTGTTCTTGGTCTATTAATATTAATGTTTGAATAATGTAATTTGCGTGGTTATCGTCCTTATATGCATTATGAACTGTTTACTCGTATCTTCATATCTCCGACATTATCATCGTCATTATTGTTTATTTTATTGTTATCATTATTATTGTTCGTGCATGTTAGTCTTTTAGATTAATGATTCCGATGTTATGGCACCAAATTTATGTCATATATATATTTGTTAGATTTCGTTGGGCATAACCTAAAATCTTTATGAATTTCATCCAAAATTGAAGGGTTTTCAAATAAGGCAATATTCTATAGTTGGAAATTCGAGAGATCGTACCCTATGTGTTGGGTCTCGGTTCTCTCGCTTGGCCAAACAATCGAATACCCTATTGATCTTTTAATACATGAGTCTCGGGGATTAAGACATGATCTTGGATTCGAGGGTTAAAATCATCGTGTCCTATGTACTGGATGTGATATTTTATTGTTTCGGAACGAGAAAATCATGATATTCAATTCGAGAAAATTCAAATATTTCTAAAAGAGATCCAATTTTTAAATTCTTTCAAAATTCTCAAACTTTCGACAAGGGGACATTAAATAATCAATTTGGTATCGATTTTGGGCGTTGCGAGGGTGCTAATCCTTCCTCGCACGTAACCGGCTCCCGAACCTGTTTTCTTAAAAACTCGTAGACCAAAAGCTCTGTTTTAATAAACTAAACGTTTTTATTAAAACAAGGTGATCCGATCGCACCTAAATAAAGATCGGTGGCGACTCCCCTTTTTATTTTCGTTTTCAAAACTCAAAAGTCGATTCCGTTTTTCTTTTTCAAAAAAATGGTTACGACAAATACAAGGACTAAATCGATCCATTTAATAGTAGACAGACTAATTTGATTAAGTCTTTAAAATAAAAGGATCTCACAGGTACATTTACCCTTTTGTATTTGGTCCTCGAAAAAAGGTTAAATTCTACTATTAGTCCAAGTACTTTATGAAAATTCTAGATTTAATCTCTATCTTTAATTTGGTCATTTTTAATCCCTGAACTTTTCAAAATTTAAAATTACAATCCTCCCCCAACAGTAACTACTAAATATATTAAGTTATGCTATTTTCAAAATCTAAGAGACAAAAGTATTATTATATGTGGAATGTCATGCTAGTTTACCAAATATTATCCATTAAAAATCCAAATAATGGATTAACAACAATCATTTGCATTAAGACCAAAATTTCAAATTTCGAAATGTAAAAAAAACTAAAATTGATCAAATTAAACTACAAGGACTAAATCCATTGCTTTCACAAAGTATTAGGACTAATAGCATAATTTAACCAAAAAAGTTGAAGCTTTTCCTCATGTTGCTCTTTTTTTTTTCACTTTTAACGTCATGAAAAAAAGGGTAAATTATATCAGTAGCCATCCAATGTTTAAACTTCTTTTTCAGTAGTCAATTATAAAAAATTACAAAATAATCACCCAAACTAACCACATTTGTTTTTCTGGTCTAGTTCAGTTAATTGGGTAACATAAAGATGACATGACAATATTACGATTGGCATAATAATAAATTGTTTAAATTCTACTATTAGTCCCTAAACTTAGCAAAGGTTGTGGATTTATTCCCTGTATGTTTATTTGGATATTTTTAGTCCTTGTACTTTCCAAATTTTAAAATTTTAGTCCTTACCAAACAATAATTGTTAAATTAATTAAGTAAAGTTCTGCTATTTCTATTATTTCATGTGCCAAGCATATTATCATATGTGTAATGTCATGTTAACTTATTGTTTTCACATATTACTCACTAAAAATCTAGTTAATGGATTACCGACTGTCATTTGCGTTAAGATTAAAATTTCAAAATTTGAAAAATATAGGGATTCAGAATAATCCAATTGGAGAAAATGGACTAAATTTATAACTGTATGCATAATACGTGACTAGTAATTGAATTTAATCAAATGAATTGAACTGCTATTGTTTGGGCTAAGATTAAAATTTCAAATTTTGAAAAGAACATGGACTAAAATAGATCAAATAAAAGTATATGGACTAAATCCACAACTTTTGAAAAAGTACAGGGACTAATAAAAAATTTTAACCTAATAAATTTAACGTTTACACATTGTGTCATTAGTCCTAATTCTAAAAAATTAACCATTAATGTTTACATATTCTGTAATTTAATCCCAATTCTAAAAAAAACCAAATAAAATTGATAAAAAGTTCACTTAATTAAAAGGAAATTTTTTGTTTACTTCTTCTCCCATGACAAAAAAAGAGAGAGTATTTACTCTTCTTCTCTAACTTTTCCAACCTTAGTCTCCGCTCCTCCTTCATCGAATCATCGTTATCCAATATCTGGTTAACCTAATTTATATACCAAAAACACTACTCTTCCTCTCCTCTAACAATCTATTGCTTTGGATTTTCAAGGAACTTCCTCAAAAGCCACCAAATTTATACGAGACGGATCTAGTGATATTTATAGTAATAAACTCTTTCCAAAAAATACTTGTGCTTTGTGCGAGACGGATCCTTGACATTTTCAGCTTTCAACTAAACAACTTTCTCCCCTATTCTTGTACTACGAATCACTTCGAGTGCGGGTCGAACTGTTACACCCTAACCCGTATCATCACTGTAATAGGGTTACAGAGCATTATTGTAAATACATAACTTAAATCATTCATTTCCAACATTTCATAATTATTGCAATATCAAATCAAAACATGCATGAAGTCCCTAATTCTAGCCCTTAAGGCCTTAGAAACACTTTAGAAACGATTCGGGACTAAATTGAAAACATTTAGAACTTCATGGAAAAAGATAGAAAAATTCACACTGCAGGGGTCACACGACCATGTGGCCAGGCCGTGTGACTCACATGGCTGATACACTCGCTCGTGTCTCAGGCTGTAACACCCCAAGCCCGGCCCACGCGTTTCGACCGGATCTGGTATGTCACTAAGAAAAATTTTGTAAAACATGTCGTATTTTCAGAAAAGCCCAAATATATTTTATATAAAATATGCCTTTGTAATTAAAACCCAAACTTAATTACATGCCTTAGTTTAATTAAAATAAATGTTTCCAATAACTAAAAACAAAAAAAAAAAATTTAAACCCATAATAGAAGGAAATAAAACTAGTGGCCCATGGCCTTATTACAACGAGATTTAAAATCCATTAATTAAAAATATAAAATAATAACTTGAGTCTTTTTGCTGGATCCAGATGTTCTTTTGCATGGCCACCTTGCGCACCTCTCCAACCCGGTCCAATGCACTAAGTGCTACCTGAAATATTAATTAATTGGTTGAGTCGCGAGACTCAGTGTGCAACCCTCATGCACCATTAGATGTGGGCCTTAGCCCCATAAAACCAAATAAACAGTTTAACATACATAATAAAAATTAATATGCAAGCCCAACCCAAATCCTAGGTTTCCATCCGCTACACGCCCCCGTACCAGCCATTCACACCATTGGGGATTTCTACAATCAACCCACACCGCTACACGCCTTGATGGCAGTCTTGCTGCTCATCATCAGATCATGGCCGTAGCCACTACAACAAATCACGGCAAAAGCCGCTACAACAGATCACGGTAAAAACCGCTACAACAGATCACGGTAAAAACCGCTACAACGTATAACTTCCTCCTTTCATCAACCCAACCCATGCAATCACAAAAAATCAATATACTTATATCATTTAATCAGAACATTCACTAACCTGGTGATTTGCTTTTGCCCTCTTTGGGTTTCCATCATTAAGCCGGAATTTCGGCATTTATCAAGACATATAAAACTTATAATCATATATTTATCAAACAGATCTAGATGGTGTGGAGAATTACACACCTGATTAATGTAGATACCCTTGCTAAACCGATCTATGCTTTGCTTCAAAAAGCCGGAAAGATGTGAAAATAGGCCTCTCCTATATTCGGCCATAGTTAGTATTCTACTCGATTTTATATATATGAATAAACAAATCCTCTTACCTTGAAATCCCGAATGTAACACGATTCTATAACTTAGAGATCTATGAGTTTCGGCTTCTAGGAAAAATCCCGGAAAGATGATCTATCGCGCTTTTGGCTTTTGAAAGAACTAAAAATAGAAAAGATGGCTAAGGGAGATTCGACCAATGAATATTAAGGAGAAGAATAGGTGTAGTTTCGGCTTTTGAATCAAAGTGAAGATGAGGGAATAGGCTTAGAGATTTCGGCTTTTGCAGAGAATGAAGAATAAGATGGAACTTTAGGAGTTTTCGGCTTTTACTCAGAGAAGAAGAGAAAAGAATGAGAGAAAAACCCCAAATGCCGAAATTGAAGAGATATTCCCCCTATTTATAGAAATTTCGGCACTTACCTAACTTTGCAGATAAATCCTATCTTTTCTCCTTTATCATAATCTACTGGCTCATCTAAAAGAGACTTAATTATCTCTAACTCCTCCCTCCTTTATCAGCATATTATCCACATATTTTAAACATTAAAATCCCTAAATTTTAGCCTTTATCTGCTTATTATCCTCATAAAATAAATTCCTAAATAATAGCCTTTATCTGCCTATTATCCACATATTTTAAACATTAAAACCCTTAAATTTTAGCCTTGTAGCCATCCACTCCACCTAATCCTAATGAAACTTAAATTTGGGCCCCTTACTCCCTTGTGTGGCGTCACCTCCTAAGATTGGGCCACAAGCCCACTTTGGTATTTTAAACGTAGATACTACCTTTTAAACCCCTATAATGCCCAAACAGAAAATTTTAATTAAGGCCTCTACCTAAGCCTGAGCCCAATTTGGACCCCTAACACTTAAATTAATACATTAAACATATCCTACCTATTAAACGCATAAGGCCGTGCGGACAGGAAATAGGCCAAATTTAGGCCATTTCTTTCACCCAATTCAAGCACAAACCTACAAGCTATTTGCACATTCAATCAAACCTTAAAACATACTTAAAACATGCATAATAAAACCAATTCAAAAGGTCATTTATCCATACAACCAATATGCCAAAAAGGTAGCTCCAACTCAATGTAACAAACATATTTAAACATGTGCATTTTTATCCATTTGTCAACTAACTTGTTTCCATACCAAAACATATCACAATTGACACATACCAACCTTGCCATATTAGATTTGTGCCATATCAAAATAACTTTACCATTTGGAACACTTCTCACATGCATCAAAACCATTTAAATGACACCAATCTAGCTATTACCAAATGGTACCAACAACTAACATATAAACATACCATATATCAATCATGTACATCTATTCAAAACCTTTCCAAAGCATACCATAACTTGACCATGTTGTGGTCAATTCATCACCTACCATTTTAACCTGCTTTAACACAATGTCAAAATAACACACATCAAGAAGACATCAAAAGTACCAAGTTTTCATCAATCAAAATGACATATACATGCCAAACTCATCAACTATTATAAACCACAAGTCCACCTATACATGCCATTATAACCTTAACCAGGATATCAAAATCTACCGATATAATCGTTGGATAGTGTGATAAATCTCCGACAAGCTTCCAACCCCGATCGAGCTTCCGATAATCTGTAAAGTAAGGGAAAAACAACTACGTAAGCAATGAATGCTTAGTAAGCTCATATAAACTTTAAACATAACATTCCATTTCATCAATGAACTTTATAAATTAAATATAAACCTATACCAATGCCTCAAGATTTGTCAACTACATAACCATCAACTCATAAATGAGTAAGTCTATCAACATCATATATATATATTTTCATTCCTAACTTAATAGGATTTTATAAACATTATATACCATCATTAACCTTTTCATAGAACTATGAATTACTTCCTTTACTTACTTTCCATTCCATTTAGTAAGCATAAACGTAAATAACAACATCAACGCATTGATTAGTATATTTATTCACATCATAGGTAAGTTCATCCATAACATGCATAATTTCACATATATAAGTACATCATTCAATTCATCAATCCTTTTTTCGACATATCACATTTCAATAATGAACTTACCGTTTCATTACCTTTTCTTACATGTTTCATTTGTATAATACCAAATATAAGCAAAAACATCAATCATGATGTAACACCCCAAACCCGGCCTATGTGTTAAGACTAGACTTGGCATGCCACACAATTCAAACTTACGTCTAGCCATAAATGCTTTTAATGAAAACAATTTTTGCAAAACGATTTTGAAGTTGGAGTTTATCAAAAATCGAGATTTATTTGAAAACCATGATTTTTTTTAAAAACATAAGAGTTTACAATTTCATTTTCAGAGAAATATTTGGTTAAAACTTTAATAATTAGTTGAAATAAATTTATAAAAGAGTTTTCACAAAATTTATTGAGTAAGTGATATTTAAGAAAAATCTTTTTTTTTATATGCAAGTTTAAGAAAAACATTTATAAAAATTTAACAACCCCATTTAAGTAATTAAAACATATAAAAATCCATCCACGTACAAAAATCCATAAAAATAATACCAGAGGCCTTATTACACCGTAATTGAAATAGTACTTAATTAAAAATACTTAAAAGAAGTTCAGAGTTTTTATAACTCATCATTCGTAGTATGGCCTCCACACGAAGTCATCCCCGGCCCAAGCCTCCATTAATTATTATTACCTGAGAAGGGTAAAGAAAACGGGGTGAGTTACTTAGAACTCAGTGTGTAACCCACTTACCATGTCCATTGGGCCATAACCATATAAACATATATTTGGGCTTGAGCCCATTTACAAATGTACATTATATAAATCAAATATAAGAATGCATGGAATATGCAATTCCCAACCAAGCCTAATTTCCATCCGCTACACACCACCCGTACCAGCCATCACACCTGTGGGGATCAAGTCAACCCACCCCGCCAACACACCAATTGCAGGCATTAAGCCATTTAAAATATTTGTGGCATAGCCACCGAACTAGATTGTGACAGAGTCACCGAACTAGAGGCATTGAGCCATTTAAAATATTTGTGGCAGAGCCATCGAACTAAATTTTTTTTTTTGGCAACAGGCCTTTCTTCTCTTCGTCAATTATCCCAACCCATGCAGTCATGTATATATATATATATAATGCATAACAATATATTCATAAGGTAAATTTCAACAAAAAGCCCATATCACAAGTATTAATTTGGCCCGTTAGTCAAAATAGCAATTTAGCTCATTTAACGATCTAGCAGTTTTGGCCCATTTATCACATATCAATATGTCCCATTTATCAAATAAGACATTTGGCCCATATAGCAAATTATCAAATTGGCCCATATAGCAATTTATCAAATTGGCCCATTAAGCAAATTATCAAGTTGGCCCATATAGCAATTTACCAAATTGTCCCATATAGCAATTTATCAAATTGGCCCATTAAGGGTATTTTCGTAATTCGGTCCATAGGGACATTTCATAATTCAGCCCATTAGGGGCATTTTCGTAATTCGGCCCATAAAGACGTTTTTATAATTCGGTAATCGTACCCACTAAGGGTAATTCGGTAATTTACCCTCTAAGGGTATGATGGAAATTTTCGCAACCTAGGCTTAATTACTAATTTGGGGCATAAAAATCAAAACTGTCCATCTGCGTCGTACTGACTAAACAGACTATAACTCGAGTTGGGAAACTCGAAATTTAGATCCGTAAATTTTCCCTAAAACTAGACTCATATAAATTCTTACTGTAATTTTTCCAGAATTTTTGGCTTAGCCAATTAGTACAGTTTATTCTTCAAAGTATCTCTTGTTTCACTGTTTGACAGTTCTGCGCTCTCTTCACAAAATCTCAGATATCTTATTGTACAGAACTCAAATACTGGTTTCGTTTGATCCAAATAAAAATAGACTCACTAAGTATTCTAATAATATAAACCATGTCTCGTAATTAGTTTTCTACAATTTATAGTGATTTTTCCAAGTCAGAACAGGGGATCTCGAAATCACTCTGCACTAGTCTCACAAAAATCTAAAAATCTCAAAATATACTAATTCTTTGCTTGCTCCGTTTCTTTTATAAGAAAATAGACTCAATTATCTTTCAATACATATCTCCTTCACTTTCTAATTAAATTTACACTATTTTTGGTGATTTTTCAAAATCACGTCACTGCTATAAACCAAAACTGTTTTGTTACAAAATATGGTTACCACTTCGAGCATATGTACGCCCGAGTGGTAATAGATGCTGGTTTGCGGCTTTTCAGTCTTTCGACCGATTCATAGAAAATTTCATGCAAACATTTAGAGAGGTATGAGATTACACACCCCATTTCAAACATGTATTCGGAAAGTAAGGGATTACACACCTGATTACGGTAAGGACTAAACCTTCTTGATCGTCGACACCACTACTTCCAAAGGTCAACGAATAGAGAAGAGCAACTTAACTATGATATATCCGACTTCCATCGATTTGACTTAAGGCTAAAGGTTAGTTGGCAAGGATGTGTTATTCAGCCAAACTACTAGAGCACAGATTCAACCAAAGGAAGAAATGTCCAATACACAAGAAAGGAGAAGAGATATGGCTAAGAGGTTTTTGCTTCTTCATTTACAAACAAAATTGAAGGGCTGAATGTTCATCCAATATTCCTAATTTTAAAGAATTTAATTCATCTCTCATGCCATCCACCTCATACCCCTTATCACAAAATATATGTTTACCCCACCATGACAAGAAATATGCATATTCAAGAGGAATTTAATTAGTGGTGAGTCAACATTACCACTAATTATATCAAAAGGTAACTTTTTATTAGTCATCTTTTCACCTTAATAGCCACTCCCTCTATGCACATTCTTTTGAAGGATTTTTACAAATTAAAAATCAACCCATGCTTATCTCAAATTTTGTTTGTTTATGAAATTTTCATGCTTTTGCCATGGCTCCCATTAATCATGCTCCAATTCTTTTTTTTTTTTTAGGATGTTACAGTTTTACCACCTTAAAGAAAATTTCGTCCTCGAAATTTATCTGATCAAAAGAGGTGAGGGTATTGCTGTCGCATCACATCCTCTGGCTCCCACGTGGCTTCCTCGGAACCGTGATTCCGCCACAAAACTTTAACCAACGGAACTGTCTTCCTTCTCAATACTTTAATGTCTCGGTCCAAGATCTGAACTGGTTCTTCTTCAAAAGATAAATCAGGTCTTACTTCAATTTCTTCCACCGGCACTATGTGATATGGATCTGAACGGTAACGTCTTAACATTGAGACATGGAATACATTATGTATCTGTCTCAATTCCGGAGGTAACTCAAGCTGATATGCCACTGGTCCTACACGCTTCAACACACGGTACGGTCCAATGAACCTAGGGCTCAACTTGCCCTTCCTTCCAAATCTAAAAATCTTCTTCCAAGGTGAGACTTTCAGAAAGACTTGATCTCCCACCGCAAACTCAATATCCTTACGCTTCAGATCCGCATACGACTTTTGTCGATCCGAAGCTTCCTTTAACCGTGCTCGAATCACCTTCACCTTTTCTTCTGTCTCAGATATCAACTCAGGACCCAACAACTGTCTTTCCCCCAATTCAGTCCAACAAGTAGGGGTACGACACCTACGACCATATAAAGCTTCATAAGGCGCCATTTGGATACTGGATTGGTAACTGTTATTATACACGAACTCTGCCAACGATAGGAAATCCTCCCAACTACCTCTGAAGTCGATTACACAAACACGTAACATGTCTTCCAAAATCTGAATTACTCTTTCTGACTGACCATCTGACTGAGGATGAAAAGCCGTACTAAAGTTTAACTTTGTTCCCAAAGCCTCATGTAAAGCTTTCCAAAACCGTGATGTAAACCTGGGATCTCTGTCTGATATGATAGACACTGGTACCTCATGCAACCTCACGATCTCAGATACATACAGCTTAGCCAATTTCTGCAGCGAGTAATCCGTACGAACTGGTAGAAAATGAGCAGTCTTCGTTAATCGATCAACTACCACCCAAACAGAATCTTTCTTAGCAGGTGTTAAGGGTAACCCACTAACAAAATCCATCGTTATCCGTTCCCATTTCCATAGAGGAATCTTTATCGGCTGTAATAATCCCGATGGTAACTGATGTTCCGCCTTCACTTGTTGACAAGTCAAGCATTTCCCCACAAATTTAGTAACCTCCCGTTTCAACCCTGGCCACCAATACTACTCACGAAGATCCCGATACATCTTACTTCCTCCGGGGTGCATAGCATAAGGACTACTATGCGCCTCCCGTAGAATCCTTTGTCTCAAATCCGAATCCACGGGCATACAAACTCTTCCACGAAAACATAGCACGCCATCCTTGTTCAATCCAAAATCCCCTATTATACCACTTTCAACTTGCTGCATTAAAGGACCCAACTTTTCATCTGATAGCTGCTTTTCCTTGATTTGCTCCAACCACAGAGGCTTCACCTGAAGTTCAGCTAGCAGACTGCCATCCTCAAACAAACTAAGATGAGCAAACATTGCTCTCAACTCTGATACTACCTTACGACTCAACGCGTCTGCCACCACGTTAGCCTTTCCAGGATGGTACTCGATTGAGAAGTCATAATCCTTTAACAACTCCACCCATCTCCGTTGTCTCAAGTTCAACTCCTTTTGGGTAAGGAGGTACTTAAGACTCTTATGGTCCGTATAAATGATCGACTTCTCACCGTAGAGATAGTGCCTCCAAATCTTTAAAGCAAACACCACCGCAGCCAACTCCAAGTCATGAGTAGGATAGTTGACTTCATGCGGCCTCAACTGACGAGAAGCATACGCCACCACTTTCCTACTTTGCATCAACACACATCCTAAACCCGTATGTGACGCATCACAGTAAATGGTAAACTCTTTTCCAGCCTCAGGTTGAATCAGTACTGGCGCTTCCGTCAAAATCTTCTTCAGTTTCTCGAAACTTTCTTGTTGTTTATCAGTCCACACATACGGTACTCCTTTTCGCAACAACTTAGTTAGGGGTGCAGCGATCAATGAAAACCCCTCAACAAAGCGTCTATAGTAACCAGCCAATCCCAAGAAACTCCGAATCTCAGCCACTGACTTCGGTGGTTTCCAATCTAACACAGCCTCTACCTTCCGAGGATCAACTCTTATTCCTTCGGCTGACACCGCATGACCCAAGAAAGTTACTTCCTTCAGCCAAAATTCACACTTACTGAATTTGGCATAAAGTTGCTTGTCTCGTAATATTTGCAATATTATGCGCAAATGTGAGTCATGTTCTTCCTCATTCTTCGAATATACCAAGATGTCATCTATGAACACCACCACGAATTGGTCTAAAGAGGGTTGAAAGACTCGGTTCATCATGTCCATAAATGCAGCTGATGCATTGGTCAAGCCAAACGGCATCACTAAAAACTCATAATGTCCATAACGAGTTCGGAATGCCGTCTTATAAATGTCTGCCTCTTTTACCTTGAGTTGATGATAACCTGATCTCAAATCAATCTTGGAGAAAACTGAAGCTCCTCTCAAATGATCAAATAGGTCATCAATTCTCGGCAATGGATACCTGTTCTTGATCGTCAATTTATTTAACTGCCTATAATCAATACACATACGCATCGACCCATCCTTCTTCTTGACGAACAAAACCGGTGCTCCCCACGGAGACACACTCGGTCGAATAAATCCTCGATCCAACAATTCCTGAATTTGAGCCTTAAGCTCCGCTAACTCTTTAGGCGCCATTCTATAAGGAGCAGTGGACACTGGAGCCGTTCCGGGCAAAAGTTCAATACCAAACTCTACTTCCCGATCTGGGGGTAGACCCGGAAGTTCTTCGGGAAAGACATCTGGAAATTCCTTCACCATTTTCACATCTTCTACTGATAATTCCTTGGCATCCAAAGCACTAATGAAGGCTAGGAACGCTTCATACCCTTTTCGCATCAACTTTTCTGCCTTTAAAGCAGATACCACATTTGTCAAAAAGGTCTTTCGCTCGCCTATCATTACTACCTCCTCATCATTCACAGTCCTTATTAACATTCACTTTTCAGCACAATCCAATTGCGCCCGATGCTTCACCAACCAATCCATGCCCAAAATAAGATCAAACTCGCCGAAAGGCAATTCCATCAAGTCCGCCAAGAATATTTCTCTTTGAATTTCCAAGGGCACGTCTCTATACAATTTATTCACGATTACAGATTGTCCTAAAGGACTAATTACTGTCATCTCTCTATCGGAAATCTCATATCTAATATTCAGGTTTCCAGATATGGCACTAGCAATATACGAGTGGGTAGACCCGATATCTATCAAAGCAGTAACAAGTACATCAAAGATGAAGAATGTACCAGTTATCACATCAGGTGCATCGCCATCTTCCCGACGCCTAACCGCAAAAACCAACCCCGACTGTCTTGCTTCCGCGTTACCTCTAAAGCTATTTTCTCGACCCGGTGCACCTTGACCACGTCCAACACCATTACCACCACGACCTGGCCCACGGCCTCTCGGTGGCTGCTGAGTGCCTCTAGCTGGCTGAGCATCAGGGTTACGAGCTACTGGAGTCGTATCAGTTTGTCGAGGGCAATTCTTATACTGATGGTCTTTGGAACCACATTTATAGCTGGCACCAGTTTTCCTCCAGCATTCCCCGGGATGTCGCTTCCCACATTCAGTACAATCTCGACTCTGATTAGTAGTCACAGGTGCTCTAGCTTGAGCTGGCTCATCATTTCGGGGCCTCTTCTGAAACCTTTTAGTTGAGCCCGTATACTTAATATCCCTCTTGCCTCTAACTCTTTCCCGGTCCTGGCGTTCTGATTTCTTAGCCTCTTCGGCTATCTTGGCTTTCTCCACAAGTGAGGCAAAAGTTCGTACTTGCTGTGGGGCTATCAGTACCCGCAACTCATCATTCAGCCCATCTTCAAAGCGTACACAGCGCTCATGATCAGTCGACACTATTGTACGAGCATAACGGCTCAAACGAAGAAATTCCGCCTCGTAGGCTGCCACCGTCTTATTTCCTTGAACCAAATTTAGGAATTCCTTCCTCCGGGCATCTACATAACTTGTCCCGACGTACTTTCCTTGGAATTCAGTCTTGAAGAAATCCCAAGTAACAAGTTCAGCCTGAGTGCCTTCTCGAACAGTGAGCCACCATTGATATGCCTCGTCCCTCACCAAGGACACAACGCCTCTTAGTTTCTGCTCTGTGGTGCACTCCAAATCATCCATGATCCGCTCTACAGCCTCGAGCCAATATTCCGCAACATTCGGAGCTACACCAGAAACACCTGTAAAAACCTCGGCACCACTTGATTTAAGTCGTTCCGAGATTGATCCACGAATTACTGGACCAGTTCTATCCCCAGTGATCCTTTCTAGGAATCGTAACATTGCTTGAGTCAAAGCATTATCCTCTCTCGTATGATCATGAGATCCAGTCTCACTCCCAGGTGACACAGGTGCATCCATTTCTGGCATAAGACCCGACGCTTCAAACGCCACCCTAGCACCTCGGCCTCTACCACGGCCACGTCTACCACGTCCACGTCCACGTCCTCTAGTTCTCATATTGGGTATTTCGGTTTAATCTGATTACAAGTTTTATGAATCAGTATACTATTTCAGCATTTAATAACGATATTTTATGATATATAAGAGGTAAAGTTGTTTTCGTAATCACTTCCTATAGTCTCAATCTATACCGTTTTCAACATCTAAAACTAGAAGTTCTAGAGTGTTCCTATGGTCATATCACCATAATAAATATTTAATATACAAATACTTACTTGACTTGGTGCCGGATGCTCGTGGTGCCATACTACCTTTAACACATAAAATCTAGAAATTTAAACAGTTTTTAAACAAAATTTGTTGTTGAACCCAAACCACAGCCGAGATTTGAAAACTGAGCTCTGATACCATTAAATGTAACACCCCAAACCCGGCCTATGCGTTAAGACTAGACTTGGCATGCCACACAATTCAAACTTACGTCTAGCCATAAATGCTTTTAATGAAAACAATTTTTGCAAAACGATTTTGAAGTTGGAGTTTATCAAAAATCGAGATTTATTTGAAAACCATGATTTTTTTTAAAAACATAAGAGTTTACAATTTCATTTTCAGAGAAATATTTGGTTAAAACTTTAATAATTGGTTGAAATAAATTTATAAAAGAGTTTTCACAAAATTTATTGAGTAAGTGATACTTAAGAAAAATCTTTTTTTTTTTATACGCAAGTTTAAGAAAAACATTTATAAAAATTTAACAACCCCATTTAAGTAATTAAAACATATAAAAATCCATCCACGCACAAAAATCCATAAAAATAATACCAGAGGCCTTATTACACCGTAATTGAAATAGTACTTAATTAAAAATACTTAAAAGAAGTTCAGAGTTTTTATAACTCATCATTCGTAGTATGGCCTCCACACGAAGTCATCCCCGGCCCAAGCCTCCATTAATTATTATTACCTGAGAAGGGTAAAGAAAACGGGGTGAGTTACTTAGAACTCAGTGTGTAACCCACTTACCATGTCTACTGGGCCATAACCATATAAACATATATTTGGGCTTGAGCCCATTTACAAATGTACATTATATAAATCAAATATAAGAATGCATGGAATATGCAATTCCCAACCAAGCCTAATTTCCATCCGCTACACACCACCCGTACCAGCCATCACACCTGTGGGGATCAAGTCAACCCACCCCGCCAACACACCAATTGCAAGCATTAATCCATTTAAAATATTTTTGGCATAGCCACCGAACTAGATTGTGACAGAGTCACCGAACTAGAGGCATTGAGCCATTTAAAATATTTGTGGCAGAGCCACCGAACTAGATTTTTTTTTTGGCAACAGGCCTTTCTTCTCTTCGTCAATTATCCCAACCCATGCAGTCATGTATATATATATAATGCATAACAATATATTCATAAGGTAAATTTCAACAAAAAGCCCATATCACAAGTATTAATTTGGCCCGTTAGTCAAAATAGCAATTTAGCTCATTTAACGATCTAGCAGTTTTGGCCCATTTATCACATATCAATATGTCCCATTTATCAAATAAGACATTTGGCCCATATAGCAAATTATCAAATTGGCCCATATAGCAATTTATCAAATTGGCCCATTAAGCAAATTATCAAGTTGGCCCATATAGCAATTTACCAAATTGTCCCATATAGCAATTTATCAAATTGGCCCATTAAGGGTATTTTCGTAATTCGGTCCATAGGGACATTTCATAATTCAGCCCATTAGGGGCATTTTCGTAATTCGACCCATAAAGACGTTTTTATAATTCGGTAATCGTACCCACTAAGGGTAATTCGGTAATTTACCCTCTAAGGATATGATGGAAATTTTCACAACCTAGGCTTAATTACTAATTTGGGGCATAAAAATCAAAACTGTCCATCTGCATCGTACTGACTAAACTGACTATAACTCGAGTTGGGAAACTCGAAATTTAGATCCGTAAATTTTTCCTAAATCTAGACTCATATACTTCTTACTGTAATTTTTCCAGAATTTTTGGCTGAGCCAATTAGTACAGTTTATTCTTCAAAGTATCTCTTGTTTCACTGTTTGACAGTTCTGCGCTCTCTTCACAAAATCTTAGATATCTTATTGTACAGAACTCAAATACTGGTTTCATTTGATCCAAATAAAAATAGACTCACTAAGTATTCTAATAATATAAACCATGTCTCGTAATTATTTTTCTACAATTTATAGTGATTTTTCTAAGTCAGAATAGGGGATCTCGAAATCAATCTGAACCAGTCTCACAAAAATCTAAAAATCTCAAAATATACTAATCCTTTGCTTGCTCCGTTTCTTTTATAAGAAAATAGACTCAATTATATTTCAATCCATATCTCCTTCACTTTCTAATTCAATTTACACTATTTTTGGTGATTTTTCAAAATCACGTCACTGCTATAAACCAAAACTATTTTGTTACAAAATATGGTTACCACTTCGAGCATATGTACGCCCGAGTGGTAATAGATGCTGGTTTGCGGCTTTTCAGTCTTTCGACTGATTCATAGAACATTTCATGCAAACATTTAGAGAGGTATGAGATTACACACCCCATTTCAAACATGTATTCGGAAAGTAAGGGATTACACACCTGATTACGGTAAGGACTAAACCTTCTTGATCGTCGACACCACTACTTCCAAAGGTCAACGAATAGAGAAGAGCAACTTAACTATGATATATCCGACTTCCACCGATTTGACTTAAGGCTAAAGATTAGTTGGCAAGGATGTGTTATTCAGCCAAACTACTAGAGCACAGATTCAACCAAAGGAAGAAATGTCCAATACACAAGAAAGGAGAAGAGATATGGCTAAGAGGTTTTTGCTTCTTCATTTACAAACAAAATTGAAGGGCTGAATGTTCATCCAATATACCTAATTTTAAAGAATTTAATTCATCTCTCATGCCATCCACCTCATACCCCTTATCACAAAATATATGTTTACCCCACCATGACAAGAAATATGCATATTCAAGAGGAATTTAATTAGTGGTGAGTCAACATTACCACTAATTATATCAAAAGGTAACTTTTTATTAGTCATCTTTTCACCTTAATAGCCACTCCCTCTATGCACATTCTTTTGAAGGATTTTTACAAATTAAAAATCAACCCATGCTTATCATAAATTTTGTTTGTTTATGAAATTTTCATGCTTTTGCCATGGCTCCCATTAATCATGCTCCAATTCTTTTTTTTTTTTTTTAGGATGTTACACATGATCTCAAGTTTGACATAGGCTTAATCACCATCACCAATACACAAGTTAGTGCATTCAAGTATACAACTTATTTGGAGTCAATCACATGATAAACCATTTTATAAGAAAATTCACCTTTTGAATCATACCATCTTTTCATGAACATAAGCATATTCCCATTTTTGCCATTTACCATTTCATTGTATATCATTAATATTAAATATGATATAATGTAACAATAAGCTTAGCATAAACCTAAGCATCATCTACAATCTCAACTATTGAATTCATTTATGTTCAGATCAATATTCAATAAATAACAAATTTTTCAAAATTCATTAAACAAATTACCTTACCGAAATTTTCCATTCAAAGAATGACTTATGGATAAGAGTACATCATCAACAGAAGCTCATAGAGCTGGTCCACCAGAACACGCCAACAAAAGCTCGTGAGAGCTGAACAGAAGCTCTTAAGAGCTTATCTACCAAAATCACTCCAAACAGAAAGTAAAACGCGAGAGTTCGCAACAAATGCTGAACCCCAGTTTACTTGGGTAATATGTCGATATCTCCCTCTAATACCATCTCCACTCCAAACCCCCGTCATACACCAAAACACGTATGTACTCAAATCCCGCATTCAATTCAAACCGAATATCTAATTCAATATTATAATTCAAACAATAATTCATTTCCAACAATAGAATATATATATATATATATATATATATATATATATATAATACCAATCACCAATTAATACAAATGTTAAATTTAACTGTACGAACTTACTTGGCTAAATTGCAGAAATGTCAAAGTAGATGAGCATTTTGGTAATTTTCCATTCTCCTCGATTTTCCACTCGACCTTGATCCAAATTAATAATTTCATTCAAATTATTAATTCAGATAGTAAAATAATTTATTTTATGAAATTTAGTATTTTTGACATTTTTACAAAATTACCCCTAACATTTTACTTTTATTCAATTTGGTCCCTGAGCCTAAAACATGCAAATAAACCATTTTTAATGCAAACCCATGGTAGCCAAATATTCATGGCATTCAATCCATCTAGAGGTGTTCATGGGCCGGGCCGGACCGAGTTTGGGCCGGGCTCAACTAAAAATTTAGGCCCATTCATCGGGCTCGGGTCGGGCCTAAAAATGGGCTTAAATTTTTTCCCAAGCCCGACCCATATAAAAATGCTAAAACCCGGGCCCGGCCCGGCCCGCCTGTATTAAAATTTTATATTATTTTATATAATTTTTAAATATATATAATACATCAAAAATACTAAAAAAATCAAAATAAATATTTCCCAACAAATTGAAAATAAATTTTAAAAAAATATGTAGACTTAAATGACACTAAGATAGATGTAACTTAACAAGCAAATACCTCTAAAACAATAATAAAATTAACAAATGCCTTTAAAATAATAACAAAATTAACAATAAAATAAGTTTTGTACAATATTCAATCAATAACAACAAAATAGTAGCAACATAATAGTAATATGGTAGTAAAATAGGGAGAAAACAACAAGAAAATAACATTCAAAAATAAAAAAAATAGCAGATTTTTTTGTCATTTAGTGAATTCGGGCCGGGCCCGGGCCAAAAATATCTTACCAGAGGCCCAACCTATTTTTTAAACGGGCCTTATTTTTTGTCCAAGCCCATTTTTCGGGCTTATATTTTTGCCCAAACCTTCCCAAATTTCGGTCGGGCCTTCGGGCTGGGCCGGGCCGCCCGACCCATGAACACCTCAAAATCCATCCCATTTTTACAATAATTTCACAACAGACCCTTGTATTTTTACTATTTCAATAATTTCATCCCTAATCGAAAAAATCATCAAAATCACTTAATAAAATACTTTTAAATTCAACTAATATCTCAAATTCATCATTTAACATCTAAAATCACAAGGTTCATCAATGGAAGCATTCAAAATCTTTAACATTCCAAAATCGAAGATATGGGCTAACTGGACATAGTTGCAACGATCTCAAAAACATAAAAATTATTAAAAACAAGGCTAAAATCACATACCAATTTAGATTGTGAAGTTGCCGAAAATTGAAGGTATAAAAATGGCTTCCTTCCCTTAACCATTATGTGAAGAAGACCAAAATTAAAAGATAATGATAACTTTTCTTTTTATTTTATTTAATTTAATTAATCAAATTACTATTTTGCCCTTGGTTAAATAAATAAATAAAACACCAAAATCATATCCATATTTGTCCATCATATAAATATATGGCATAATTACCATCAAAGGAAGGTTTAATTTCACAATTGGTCATTCAATTTAATTAAATTCTAACTAAATAAACTTATTTACAATTTAATCCTAAACTAATTAAGACTAAAAGAACAATTAACCCAAAAGCTAGTGGATTCAATCATAACACCACCACTTGGAAACTTTGATCATGGTTTAATTTCCATTTAAGTCCCTTTTTCTTTATTCAATTAACCATTTAATCACTCAAATCAAATAGTGACTAAATTTTACATCTTTTACAATTTAGTCCTTTTTAATTAATTAACTATCAAAATGTTAAAATTTTTCAACGAAACTTTAATAACACCTTAATTACACTCTGTAAATATTTATAAAAATATTTACGGCTCGGTTTATAGAAACGAGATCCTAATACCTCATTTTCTAAAACCACTTGATCATATAACTTGAGCTTAATAAATCGCTTATAAAACAAAATCACTATATCAAAAACTTTTTTTAAAGTCACAATTAACTCGTAATATTAAATAATAATATTTACGAACTTACTTATTGGATTTGGTGGCCTCGAAATCACTGTTTTCGACACCACTGAAAAACGGGCTGTTACACGAACAATTATGAAGCAAACACAGAATCATAATTAATTTTCTTACTTTCAGTAGGAACTATTGAAAGCAAATTTCTCTCTCTTATAGAAATCGGTATAATTGTAATTTCCAGAAAATAGAATTTATACTTAGAAAATAAATTCTCATTATTTTTAGGCAGAATTTATACCAGTGCCATTTATTTATAGAGAGAGATAAAAGAACCCTAGTTGAATTAGTAGAATACAAACAATACTTATTTAATATAAAAAATCAATCTCCTAGTTGATTTAGGAGAGAAAGGGGTAGCTAACCCTAGTTAAATACATTAGGGTTGCCGCCCCTCATACATATTATGAGGGGTTTTGGCCCTCTCATATATTGGGTCCAATTATACATGCTTCTTGAATTTTTGACCTGGCCCTTTATAATTTAATCAAACTAGATGCATGTTTTTCTATTTCCCAAAATAAATATTATTAATTTAAATAAATAAATTTTCACATTAAATAATTTACCGAACCCAATTCTAATTCCGTTAAAGTCATGACAACTTTACTGTAAAAGAATCTATGAGAAAATATATTTAATTTCTACATTCAACGGATTTGCAATGATTAATTAATTTAAATCTATTTTCGAACTTCAATTATTTTATAACATCCCTAAATTGGGCCTAGTAGGATTGGGCCCATTGGGCCTTGGGCGTAGGAGTGTTTAAAATTTTTGAGAAACAAGAGAATGGCATTATTTCAAGTTGGACTTATTAAGAAGATGATTTTAGAAAGTTACGGGGTTCTATAAAGGTTCGAGTTCAAGTTGGGCCTTAGTAAAAGTTTGTGTTTAAGCCTATTAAGGAGAGATAGTAAGTGGCATCAAGGCTTATGGAAATAAAAGAGTAAATTGCTAGCATAAATGAGCATATGGCAAGGCGGTTATGGCATCAAGTGAAGTACCTTGAGGGAAGAGGTTCAAATCCCATTGTGTGCAAATTTTGACTATTATTTTTGTACTATTTCCCTAAATTTCGGCCAAGCATGTAAATAAGGCAAAATTGGACTTTTAAATTATGGTAAAGTGGACTTATTAAATTGTGGAAAGGTATGGTAAGGAGGAAAATAAGGGATTTTAAGTAAGGTGGACTTATTAAATTATGGAAAGGTATGGTAAGGAGGAAAATAAGGAAAAATAAAAGAAAAAGAAATAAAAAAAACATAATAATGGGATGATTGATTAGTGGAGTAGGTGAGGGAGTAATTATGAGAGAAAGAAAGGAATGATGGAGAGTGAATTATTGAGCATTTTAGGGAGTGAATCATGGATGAGAGGTAGTGGATGAGTTAGGTCAAAAAAAAAAAGAAGAAAGATGAATGAAATGAGAAGTGCATGGGGGGGATGATATTCGGCTATGAAGAGGGGTGTTTAGGCAATTTTAGCTTTTGGTCATTTTTCCTTTCAAAAATATTTTTGGTTCTTTTGATTGTATTCCTCTTTGCCGAAACTTCAATTTGCCTATTAACTTCTACTCTTTTCTTTTCAAACAATCTCTATTCTACACCATAACTGAAACATCAAGTTCATCTCATAATCGAAGTTTGGTTCTTGTGGTTGCCGAAGCTTCTTTGCCTTCTCAAGTTTTCGGTGGTGCAAGAAAGTATTCTTCCTCTTCTTTCATTTTCTTCTTGTTTCTCTTTTACTCCCTCTTCTAAAATCGATTAGTCACCCTGTTCTTTTGACCAAGGCCGAATCTATTCCTTGGTACTTCCATCTTCTTGGTTCTCTTGGTGTGGACTGAATCGGTAGAGTGTTAGCTTACACTCTCGTCATCTTTCTAGTCTTTGGCTTCCGGAAGAGGGTTGGTAAGTAGAGTGTCGAAGTACTTTATTAGAGGGCCAATCGAACACCCATCTCTCACAATAAGAGACTCGGATTGTTGGTAATTGATATAGATTGTTAATCAATCGCAATACTTGGTTGAAGTTGTAAATTGGGCTTTGGACTAATTGTTGACCGATTGTACCTTTAGGTGCCGCGGTGAGCATCGTGTTACGGATTCCGAATAAGGTGTGTAATCTCATATCCTTCTATATACATCTGAAATGGTGTGTAATCTCACACTTCTCTGAATATATGTATGAAATATGCTGTTAATCGTCCGAAATACTGAAGAAAACTAAAAACAGGCATCCATAATCACTCGGGCGTGCGTATGATCGTAGTGGTAATCGTATTTCGTAATAAAATTTCAGTTAGAAGTAGTGACGTGTTTTTGAAAAATCACTAAAAATAGGAGAAAAGGAATTAGAAAGTGAATAAGATATCAAATTAAAGCTTATTGTGTCTATTTTAATATGGAAGAAACGGAGAAGGAAAAATAATTTTATATTCTGAGATATCTTGATTTTAGTGAGACTGGTTCTGATTAACTTCGGGATTCACTGATCTGTTTTGGAAAAATCATATAAAATTGTACAAAATGAATTATGGGTTATAATTTATATGTATGGATTCCTTAGTGAGCCTATTTGAAATTAAGGTAAGAGAGGTCAGAATCATTGGACAGTGAAACAAGGGAAAATTTAAGGAATAAACTATACTAAATGGCTAGGCCAAAAATTCTAAAAAACTTACAGTAAGAAGATATATGAGTCTAGTTTCAAGGAAATTTTACGAATCTAAATTTTGAGTTTCCTAATTTGAGTTATAATCAATTTAGTCAGTATGACGCAGATAGACAGTTTTAAATTTTTTTGCCCAAATTAGTAGTTAAGTCCAGAATTGCGAAATTACCCCGTCGGGGCCTAAAATGGATTTTTGACCCAATAGTTTCGAAGAGACCCAAATAGAATTCTGTGCCACTCGAGGCGATAATTGGCCTTCGAAAACACCGTTGAATATGAAATTACCGAAATTACCCTTGGAGGGTAAATTACCGAATTACCCTTGGTGAGTAAAACTACCGAATTTACCCTTGGAAGGTAAATTACCGAATTACCCTTGGTGGGTAAAACTACCGAAATTACCCTTGGAGGGTAAATTACCGAATTACCATTGGTGGGTAAAACTACCGAATTTACCCTTGGAAGGTAAATTACCGAATTACCCTTGGTGGGTAAAACTACCGAATTACCCTTGGTGGGTAAAACTACCGAATTACCCTTGGTGGGTAAAACTACCGAATTTACCCTTGGAAGGTAGATTACCGAATTACCCTTGGTGGGTAAAACTACCAAATTTACCCTTGGAAGGTAAATTACCGAATTACCCTTGGTGGGTAAAACTACTGAATTACCTTTAGAGGGCAAATTACCGAAATACCCCTGGGTTGTGCAAATTACCGAAATACCCCTGGGTTGTGCAATTACTGAAATACCCCTGGGTTGCAAAATTACCGAAATACCCTTAGAGGGTAAATTACCGAAATTCCCTGGGTTGCGAAATTACTGAAATTCCCTTGGAGGGTAAATTACCGAAATACACCTGGGTTGCAAAATTATCGAAATACCCTTAGAGGGTAAATTACTGAAATACCTCTGGGTTGCAAAATTACCGAAATACCCTTGGTGGGTAAAATTTCTAAATTTCCCTTAGAGAGTAAATTACCGAAATACCCCTGGGTTGCAAAATTACCGAAATACCTTTGGTGGGTAAAATTTCTGAATTTCCCTTAGAGAGCAAATTACCGAATTACCCTTAGTGGGTACGATTACCGAATTATGAAAATGCCCTTACGGGTCGAATTACGAAAATGCCCCTAATGGGTCGAATTACGAAATGTCCCTATGGATCGAATTACGAAAATACCCTTTATGGGCCAAATGTGATATTTGATATATGGGTAGTTTGATATTTGTGATATGGGCCAGAGTGTGTAATTTCACACTTATCTCATGGGTTAGGTATTATACCCTAAGCATTAGAATAAATCGTAAAATTTGTAAAATCAGAAAATACGGTATAATAACACTTTTTGTGTAAATGCATGAAACCGGTATTAAGGTTGTGGGAATTACGGATTTTCCCTTAATGGTATTTTGTTAAAAAGTGATATTTTGGGCCATATGAATTATTTTGATAAATTGGCCAAGTGTGAAATTTGAAAAAAAAAATGCCACATGTGATTAATGGGCCAAAATTTGCTAGATCGATTAATGGGCCAAAATTTGCTAGATCGATTAATGGGCCAAAATTTGCTAGATCGATTAATGGGCCAAAATTTGTTAGATCGATTAATGGGCCAAAATTTGCTAGATCGATTAATGGGCCAAAATTTGCTAGATCGATTAATGGGCCAAAATTTGTTAGATCGATTAATGGGCCAAAATTTGCTAGATCGATTAATGGGCCAAAATTTGCTAGATCGCTTAATGGGCCAAATTGTTAAGATTGATTAATGGGCCAAATTGCTAGATTGCTTAATGGGTCAACTTGTATTATGGGCCTTATGATGAAATTATTCTATGAATATTGTTATGCTTTGTATATGCATACATGATTGCATGGGTTGGGATAAAATTGAAGAGAAGTGCTAGTGGCTCTGCCACAATCTAGTTCGGTGACTCTGTCACAATCCAGTTCGGTGGCTCTGCCACAATCTAGTTCGGTGACTCTGTCACAATCCAGTTCAGTGGCTCTGCCACAATCTAGTTCGGTGACTCTGTCACAATCCAGTTCGGTGGCTCTGCCACAATCTAGTTCGGTGACTCTGTCACAATCTAGTTCGGTGGCTCTGCCACAAGCATTTTAAATGGCTTTATGCCTGCGATTGGTATGTTGGCGGGGTGGGTTGACTTGATCCCCACAGGTGTGCTGGTTGGTACGGGTGGTGTGTAGCGGATGGAAATTAGGTTTGGTTTGGGATTTGCATATCATATGCATATTATATACATGTTATTATGTTATAATTGTAAATGGGCTTAGGCCCAAAATATTGCTATGTGTGTTCCGACCGAGTGGATGATGGTAAAGGGATTATACACTGAGTTCTTGTAACTCACCCCTTTCTCTTAACCTTTTCAGGTAATGCTCAGTGACGTGGACTTGGGCCTTGGATGACTCAATGGAGACCATACTTCAGAAATGGTTTATTTGGACTTCAGACTTCTTTCTTGTTTATTTTATTACTCTACTATTTTGGGTTAAATGTTGTAATCAGGCCTCGGATTTTCTTTCAAAATGCTTCTGCAACTCTATTCCCAAACGTCCCATTTTCGTAAATCGTTTATTTCAAATATATTTTCACAACCAAAAAGGTTTTTAAAGATAATTACGTTTTTAAGTAAATAACAATTGCTTAAGTGTTTTGGGTTTTAACAAAGAGGCTGTAATTCTCAAACAAGTTTTTAACAATCTCAAAGATGGTTTGAAAAAAAAAAAAAACTTCCATGTGACACACCAGATTCGGGCTTAACGTCTAGGCCGGGTTTGGGGTGTTACATATTTACTTAAATAATAAGTCAAAAAAATTAAATTAATTCTCAAACAATTTCCATACTTAGTGATAAACCACATTTTTTTTTCTAAATGTAACCCATTTTTCTAACTTTATCATTTTTATCTATTTTTGTTCATTTGATTCTATATGCAATTCATTTCTAGTTTCAACGAGTTAGCGGAGGGATTGATTGGAAATATGTGATTAGAGCTTAAATGATTTATAATTAACTTCCAACTTTTTGTTTATTAATTATAGACTCATTTAGTCACGAAGTCATTCCATTATAGTATCATGATTGAGCTCTCCCCAATTACATATCATTACGAAAGCTACTCGATCACTGATCATCTAATGATATTTTCATAAGTGTGTTACCCTCATAGGATATCCCTAATCTCTTTGGGATAAATTCATTCTCCCATTATGATCTTACTTTATCTCATGGTAACTATTACATCTTCTTTCATGAGAAGTCAATTACTATCACATAGTAATTATTTCATCTACCATGTAATGCTAGTGAGAGGATATCATTTACCCATTTCTTGAGCTTTTGGGTCATGCGGGCCTTTGGGCCAAATTATAGGGCCTAAATAAGGGTCACTTAGGGGAAATGACATTTGGGACCGTGGACGTCACAAAGGTTGGAAAACTGTAAGTTTGTATTTAAGCCCGTGTGAATAACTCAAATTGCATGGTAAATATGTATACTGGGATTAAACTAATAGTTTTAATATGTGTTAAATAAGTATGTATATGAGCATGACATATAACATGAGCTATATGTGAATATGCCATCTGTTTGAGATTATGATATGTATAAGGTATGTGTATGATATGTCTGTGTTGCATTGGGATATGTATGACGGAGGGAGTGTTTATGACAGTACATATTGCAAATTGGCGGCTAGACCACAACACTATATGTATGGAAGTCCCGTTGCAGATATATAAGTGGCATATCGCTGCACACTGGTGTGATTGGATGGATGGACTCTTGTAGTCCACTACAGAGTGATTGGTTGGACGGAGATAGTGTGTAGCGGATAATAGTAGGTTTTTGGTATGTGTGTTATGTTTTAATAAGATATGAACTAGTATGTTATGCTACAGTATGATAAGCTATAAACTATATGGGCTTTGATATGATATGAAATAATTGGAGTAAATGCTTCGTGTGATATTCTATTATATAATTAATGTTTATTAAATGTATGAACTTGGACTACGGGTCAAATCTCTCATTGGGCTATTAGCTCACGTCCCTGTATGTTTTGTTTCAGGTAATTCTCCGGCTTAATAATGGATGGTGTCATGGGAGACTCAGGCTTCATATTTTCAACATAGTATTTTATGGTTTATTTTGTTTGTTTATTTTGGACATTATGAACTTTATTTTGGTTGTTGGTTTTGTGACAACTTATGATTCGTTTAGTTCATTAAGACTAAAGTGACTCGTTTAGCCAAGGCTCGAGTGGTTAATAATCCTACCTAAGATGATTAAAAATAAACTATAAGTTTTCAATTAATTGCCATTGCAAATTAAGTTTGGGATTTTCATTAAAAACGATTTTGGCATGTCATAGTTATGGGAGGGTTTTAACTTGATAATTTGACATAATTAAAAATGATTTACAAAAAATGTCTAGAACCTTCAACTCGCTAAAAGCATTGGTTTTTCTTCAGAATGAACAAACTTTCTTTTCTTTTTTTCTAGCAATGTGACCCCCATAATTCGACCATAACGTCTAGGCCGGTTATTAGGTGTTACATAATTGGGTAACCAAAAAAAATTACTAATAGTTGAATGATCTTTTTGTAAGTTTTTATAATTCTATAGTCAAAAAATCATAGTTAAGTGACTACTAATGTAATTTAATCTAGATATAAAAATATGAAACATAATTATTATATTTGATGTATATTATATATTTCTATAAAAAACTTATTTAACATAATTATATACTATTTTTAAATAGATTATCTATCTAGTCAAAATACATCTGAAATAAATTTATCAGCATTCATTAGGTGATGGAAATTAAATTAAAATTAGGATTAAAAAATTAATGAGTATAGTAAAATATTAAAAAAATAAATATTTTAAAAAAGAGATATCAATTTTTTAAAATTACAAAAAAGTATACCATCTGAGTATCAAATACTCACCATTTATGTAACGACCCAAAATCTGTGGGCACCGGAAAAGTATGTTATCGGGCCTCCGTCTTAGTAAACCGAGTTAGTAAATAATTATTAGGAGTAATTATAAGTCTAATGGTGTGTTTAATTAGATTTTTATTTAGTGAATTTAGCTTAATTTAAAGTAATTAGGAAAAATGATCAAATTGAATAAAGAGTGTGTAACATCCTAGGAAGGGCCTATGCATTTTTCAGATCAATTGTATGAAATGACAAGTCTTAAGTTTTATGAATAAATTTTTGATACTTTTGGAAACCTAGAAATGAATGAAAATGGAAATGAAAATGAAAATGGAAATGAAAATGAAAATGGAAATGAAAATGGACATTTTTGGAAACTTAGACATTTTTGGAAACCTAAACATTTTTGGAAATGATCCAAAAATGGAAACTTGAACATTTTGGGAAACTTGGATATATAAGAGATAAATAAAGGAGTTTTATTCACATAAATATGTGAATAATAAGAGAGAAATAAATGAGTTTTATTCACATAAATATGTGAATAATAAGAGATAAATAAAGGAGTTTTATTCACATAAATATGTGAATAATAAGAGATAAATAAAGGAGTTTTATTCACATAAATATGTGAATAATAAGAGAGAAATAAAGGAGTTTTATTCACATAAATATGTGAATAATAAGAGATAAATAAAGGAGTTTTATTCACATAAATGTGAATAATAAGAGAAAAATAAAGGAGTTTTATTCACATAAATATGTGAATAATAAGAGATAAATAAAGGAGTTTTATTCACATAAATATGTGAATAATAAGAGATAAATAAATGATTATTTTCTAATGAGATAATTGAGGAGATAATTGATGGATTAAAGGCTTTTATCTTTTAAATAAAAGAGATAATATTATCAAAAGAGGAGTGGTGGCCAAGTAAAGGACTCCTAGGCTGATAACTTTGGCTATAAAAGGAGGACAGGAGGGCTACTCATCAACATTTGCTCCCTCTTCCTCTCTGCCGAAATTCTCCCTAGGCAAAACCCCTCTCTGCCGAATTTTTATTAAGCAAAAATCCCTCTCTTTTTCTTCTATTTTCTTCTCCGTTCTACTGCTAAGCTGAATCTTTGTGGATTCTAAGAAAGAGGGCAATCATCCACAACATCAAAAGGGGATTTTTCGGGAAATCTAAGGATCTAAGGTAAGGGATATTCGGCCAAGGCATAAATTGTTTA
This sequence comes from Gossypium australe, assembly GCA_005393395.2. Classification (NCBI taxonomy): domain Eukaryota; kingdom Viridiplantae; phylum Streptophyta; class Magnoliopsida; order Malvales; family Malvaceae; genus Gossypium; species Gossypium australe. Next base: position 9,913,562 of record CM016623.1, on the reverse strand, counting down.
AGTGTTTTCCATTATTTCAAAAACCGAAAACTGACTTGGTTACATACCTAGTATTAGCCGATTTCAAGGAAGAGGAATTCTAGCAATTGTTGGGACTTGATTAAATCAATTCGGCAACTAGGTAAGTAATTCTACTTCTAGTAGGATTTGGTTTTAAGACCAAATAGGTTTATTTATATGTTTTAATTAATGGCCGAATATAGGAGTGAAAGATCTAGATCGGTAGATCGCTCTACGGGAATTCACGGAAACTATTAAGCGAAAAAGGTGTGTACTCTTACTAACTTTCAATAAATTGCATGGCAATCATTAGATATGTAAATATGTAACAGTGTGTGAATGTGGCTAAGCACCACAAATGTGGTAAGGAGTACCCAGGTACGTTTCCTACTTTGGATAGGATTGTGAATGTGATATATTTTGAACATGTGATTAGTAACATGAATGAAAATTTAGTATGTGAAATTTGTTATGAAATAATTGGGGCATTCGGGATATTTATGGAGGAAGAAAGTGAAGGTGATGACTACGGTCTCACCAACGTAAAGTGGTGACTACGGTCACATAAAGTGAAAAGTGGTAACTTCGGTTACATCCAGTGAATACAGTGTCTAATAACACAACATAAGTGGGCGATGAGCACGTCGACTGCAGCGACTGCCTTCGATGGTGTGTAGCGGATGGAGGGTCGACTTAGTAGTCCCCGCGGTGTACAGGTTGGTACGGGTGGTGTGTAGCGGATGGACAAATAGGTTTGGGTTTGGGTTGCATCATCCTTTATTTTGTATGAACATGATATTGATATGACTTGTATGCCTGATTTGTTGGAAATTAGTATTATGTACACATTGAGTCTGTAGACTCACCCCGTTGGGGAATTATTTTTCAGGTGATGAGCAGTAATGGACCGGGTCGGCAGGAGCTAAAGGTGGCTATGCATCGCTTGAAGAAATTATTTGGAATTTGGACTTTATGAAATTTTAGTACTTTATTTTGGGTTTGAATGATGTAATAAGGCCATAAGGCCCAGTTGGATTTCCTTTATTCCTGTTTATTTTTATTTGAATATGATACAAATTATGTTTGATTAAAGATAACTAAATTTATTTCTTTTAAAATAATAAACCCAAAAATTATTTTGTCACCTTATTTAAGTTGGATTTCCAGAATTTAAACTAAACCCAGGTTTCACAAATTTTCTAAGTCATTTAGAACATTGAAACCGATTTATTTAAGGAACATACCAGATCCGATTCAAGCTCGTGGGCCGGGTGTGGGGTGTTTCAGATTTATTTAAGGAACATACCAGATCAGCTCGCCCAGTTGGTATCAGTGCCCAGTTTTAAAACTCTCGGCCTGTGGGCTCAGGCCCAAAACATTTTCAATTCGAGCCCAAATGAATTTCTTTGAAATAAGCAGGTTTTATGGCATGGCACCTAAGTCTCCGACCCGCAGTCCACCAGGTAAGTACCTTTAACCATCTGTGTGATTATGTGAATTATGAATTGTAAAAGGGTAGAAAAGGCATGGAACGTAGAATAGTGTGATAGGAACTTGAACCCTAGGATTAGACTACTCAAACACTTGAAACTCATAAGACTTAATGAACTTAACAAACCTATGACTAAGTTATTAAGCTAGGGTGTGGCAACCCCTGTACGCATGTCTAGGATTGGATCCGGAAGAGCCTGGTATTTAAACAGTCCTAGTGACTCACCTCCTCTTCGTAGGTATCCTACCTGGTGCGTAGCTTCGGTTCGCCCTAACTCAGAAGGCTCAGTGGTGTGGCAACCTCTGTGCGCATGTTTAGAAAGGTCGGTGAGAGCTTGGTATTTAAGCAGTCCGCGTGACTCACCTCCTCTTCATTCGAATCCTGCCTGGTGCGTAGCTTTGGTTCACCCTGACCAAGAGGGCTCGGTCATAGGCTAAACACAAAGAATAAAACCCGAAAGGGACTTAGCCCTTTTTCTATATAAAAAAAATACCCTTGGTTTATAAAATGACCAAACCACCCATAGTTTTAACAAAATTTCATTACTTTATCAAATGTTCAAAAACCCTAATTTGTAAAATATCAAACTATCTTGATTTTGGAAAATTACAAAATTGCCCTTAACTTACAAAATTACCAAAACGACCTTGATTTCCAAACTTTTTGCAATATCATTACTTTGAAAAGTGTAACTCTCAAAGGAACCCTCAATGTTTTACAATCTTGGAAAATATCCCTAACTTATTAAATTTTACAAATTTACCCTAATTTTTGGAAAAATTATCAAAAAGGCCCCTGAGATCAAAAAATTACCGAAATACCCCTGGATTTCAAAATTCTTCCAAAATTTCCCCGGAACTTTAGAAGTACCAAAATACTTTCGTCAAAATCACCAGGGAACTTTTTATTTCTGAAAATTTACGAAAATACCCCTGTAGGATAAAATTACGAAAATGCCCCTAGGTAGTGGAAAAGCAAAATAACGAAAACAACAACAAGAATTACAACGTTTCTTTGAATGAACGAAAGTTCATATTTGTTGATGGATGAATGAATGAATGCAAGACTATATGCATGTATGAATACGAAAGAACCACTCTTAAACTCTTCTTCATAAGATATCATCGCGGGTAATAAGTGAAACAAGAATACTAATACATAAAATTCCTTAATCAGATCTCGTCCATAATAAGCTCAAGAGGACGTGGTCGTCGTGGAAGAGGTAGAGGAAGGATGACTGTTAGATCGGGACAAGGTTCTGACAATGAGATACCACCACCACCATCACCCCCAGCTGTCAATGTTGAGCAGCAGGCTCAGACAGGGGAAGATGCCGTGTCGCAGGCTGTGCTGCGAGTTTTGGAATTGGTGGCTGGTGCAGGAAACAATTCAGGAAATCGTAAGTCTGTGCCTGAGCGGCTCCGTGCTAATGGAGCTGAAATGTTTAGAGGAGTATCGGGAGTGGCACCCAGTACAGCTGAGTACTGGTTGGAAGCAACTGAGCGCATCATGGATGAGCTCGACTTGACCCCCGAGGAGAAGTTGAAAGGGGTGACGGCACTGTTACGCGATGAAGCGTATCAATGGTGGTTAACCGTTCGGGACGGTGCCACGGCGGAAGATCTGACCTGGGAATATGCTAAGGAAGCATTTCAGAAGAAGTATGTGGGAACCAGGTATATAGACGAGCAAAGGAAGGCTTTTCTGGGGTTGGTACAAGGAAGTAAGTCTGTCACCGAATATGAAGCGGAATTCTTGAGGTTGAGCCGATATGCCCGAGGAGTAGTGGCGACTGAGCATGAACGCTGTGTTCGTTTTGAGGACGGACTTAGGGACGATTTGAGACTTTTGATAGCACCGCATCAGGAGCGGGAATTCTCTGCCTTGGTGGAAAAGGCTAAAGTGGCTGAGGGAATTAAGGACGCCACCAAGCAGGCTGTGGACAAAATAAGCCCAAAAGAGGTTTTGGGCCATCTGGAAAAGGCCACAAGAGGCCAAGAGTTGACAGGTCACAAAGTCAACAGGTTGGTACGGGCTGGCAATTTCGCCCTTGTGAACATTGTGGAAGGAAGCACGGGGGAGAGTGTTGGAAAAAGGCGGGACGATGTCTCAAGTGTGGGTCCAAGGACCATATGATTAAGGATTGCCCCAAGCTATTAGATGAGAGCCAACCAGCAGCTCAGAATGCTAACCAGGCTGGTAGAGGCGGACAGCAGCCTCAAGAGGTCGTGGGTCGGCCAACAGAGGTAGTGGCAGAGGCCGTGGAGCTCAGGGCCGAGGTGCAGCTAACGCCGAAGCAAGGCAACCGGGTTTGGTTTACGCGGTTCGCCGGAGGGAAGAGGGAGACGCGCCGGATGTTATAACCGGTATGTTCTTTATTCATGACAAACCCTATTTTGCTCTTATTGATGTGGGCTCAACTCATTCCTATGTTGCATGTAGTGTGGTTGAAACACTAGGCCTAGACTCTGAACTTTCTGATAGGCAGATAACTGTAGTAAGCCCTTTAGGCCAAACGGTGAGGATAGATAGGATCTTTCGGAATGTACCCCTAGAGATTCAGGGAGCGAACTTTCGGGCTGACTTAATGGAATTACCCTTCGGAGAGTTTGAGCTTATACTTGAATGGATTGGCTAGTAGAGCATCGAGCCGTGTTGGATTGTGCGGCTAAACGTATGGAACTAAGAACCCCGGAAGATGAGGTAGTAGTGATGATCGGAGAAAGGAGGAACTACTTGTCTAACGTAGTTTCGGCACTGAAGGCCGAGAAAATGGTTAAGAAAGGATGTAAGGCATTCTTAGCCTTCGTGAGTGCGTTAAGAGGAGAAGAGGAAGGTGTCAAGGGAGTTAGAACAGTAAGGGATTTTGAGGATGTATTTCCGGAGGAGTTGCCCGGAATACCCCCAGATAGAGAAGTGGAATTTGGAATAGATTTGCTACCAGGAACAGCTCCTGTGTCAATCGCTCCCTACCGAATGGCACCAAAGGAGTTAGTGGAGCTCAAGGCTCAAATCCAAGAGTTGTTGGATCGTGGGTTCATTCGACCCAGTGTGTCTCCGTGGGGAGCACCGGTTCTCTTTGTGAAGAAGAAGGATGGAACTATGCGGATGTGCATAGATTATCGTCAGTTGAACAAACTGACCATCAAGAACAAGTATCCTTTGCCAAGGATAGATGACTTGTTCGACCAACTGAAAGGGGTAGCTGTGTTCTCAAAGATCGACTTAAGGTCGGGGTATCATCAACTGAAAGTGAAGGAGGCTGATATTCATAAGACCGCTTTTAGGACAAGGTACGGTCATTTTGAATTTGTGGTGATGCCGTTTGGGTTGACGAACGCACCGGCCGCGTTCATGGATATGATGAATAGGGTTTTCCAACCCTACTTGGATAGATTCGTCGTGGTGTTCATCGACGACATTTTGGTGTATTCCAAGACGGAGGAGGAGCACGATGAGCATCTCCGAGTTGTGTTAGAAGTGTTAAGGGAAAAGAAGCTTTATGCCAAATTCAGCAAGTGCGAATTTTGGCTCAAGGAAGTGGCGTTCCTAGGACATGTGGTATCCGCGGAAGGAATAAGAGTGGATCCTAGGAAGATCGAAGCAGTGTTGGATTGGAAATCACCTAGGTCGGTGGCTGAAATCAGAAGTTTCTTAGGCTTGGCAGGCTATTACAGAAGGTTCGTGGAAGGATTCTCGTCAATAGCCGCACCTTTGACAAAGTTACTAAGGAAGGAAGTACCGTTTGTGTGGACGGATAAGCAATAGGAGAGCTTTGAAAAGCTTAAAAAGGTGCTGACAGAAGCTCCGGTGTTAATTCAGCCGAAGGCAGGTAAGGACTTCGTAGTATATTGTGATGCTTCGCACACAGGGTTAGGCTGTGTGCTAATGCAAGAAGGAAAGGTAGTCGCTTATGCATCTCGACAGTTAAGGCCGCATGAGGTGAACTACCCAACTCATGACTTGGAACTCGCGGCAGTGGTTTTCGCCCTCAAAGTTTGGAGGCACTACCTTTATGGAGAAAGGTCAGTAATTTACACGGACCACAAAAGCCTTAAGTATTTGTTGACTCAGAAGGAGTTGAACTTGAGGCAACGAAGGTGGGTGGAGTTATTGAAAGATTATGACTGTTCGATAGAATACCATCCGGGCAAGGCGAATGTGGTAGCTGACGCCCTAAGTAGGAAGGTTGTGTCGGATTTAAGGGCTTTGTTCGCTCACTTAAGTTTGTATGAAGACGGAAGCCTGTTGGCAGAGTTACAAGTCAAGCCAACCTGGCTGAAGGAGGTGAAAGAGGGACAGTTGGCGGATAAGGACTTAAGTACTAAGTTACAGCAAGTACGGCAAGGAGGATTAAAGGATTATGGCGTCAATGATGAAGGAGTACTGTGCTACAAGGAAAAGGTTTGTATGCCGAGGGATAAGGAGTTGAGACAAAGGATTCTTCGGGAAGCGCATGGTAGTCCTTATGCTATGCATCCCGGAGGCATCAAGCTGTATAGAGATCTAAGGGAACAATTTTGGTGGTCAGACCTGAAACAAGAGGTGACTGAATTTGTGGGGAAATGTTTGACATGTCAGCAAGTAAAGGCTGAACACCAAGTCCCATCAGGATTGCTTCAACCAATTGAGATTCCCCAATGGAAGTGGGAAAGAATTACCATGGACTTAGTTAGTGGGCTTCCCCTTACGCCCACTAAGAAGGACTCGGTATGGGTGATAGTGGACCGTTTGACCAAGTCCGCACATTTTATCCCTGTGAGGATCGACTATTCCCTTCAAAAGTTAGCCAAGTTATATGTGGCGGAGATCGTGAGGCTACACGGGGTACCGATGTCGATCATCTCTGATAGAGACCCAAGGTTTACGTCTCGATTTTGGAAAGCACTTCATCAAGCATTAGGCACTAAGCTAGACTTCACTACGGCTTTTCATCCACAATCAGACGGGCAGTCTGAACGGGTTATACAAGTGTTAGAAGATATGCTAAGAGGCTGTGTGATGGATTTCCGAGGAAGTTGGGAAGATTACTTGCCTCTAGCTGAGTTCGCCTACAACAACAGCTATCAGGCAAGCATTCGGATGGCACCATACGAAGCATTGTATGGAAGGAAATGTAGAACACCAACTTGTTGGACCGAGTTAGGAGAACGCCGCGTTTTGGGTCCAGAGTTAGTGGCGGAAACTGAGGAGAAGGTGGAATTAATTCGGGCACGGTTGAAAGAAGCTTCTGATAGACAGAAGTCGTACGCAGACCTTAAGAGGAAAGAAATTGAGTTTGAAGTAGG